>CM031083.1:25767463-26237221 GCA_018257905.1 Gillenia trifoliata
GAGTCAGTGAGAAGGCTTCTCACACAGACACGAGAGACAAAGGAAGGTGGAAGTGAGACAGAGAGTAGACAGAGTTGGTTTGGTTTGGATGGTGAAAATCCTACACGAGTAGGAGGTTTTAAAGAAAGGTTCACAAGCATGCTGACAAGCATGCAATGCAGTATGAAAATTTACAGAGGTGCAGAGCACCTTGGTTTCAAATGAAACCACGGGTAGCAACCCACTGTTTCTGAGAACAAAATACCGCAATTTGGTAAATTACCAAATTGCCCTAATTCGTTACTTGTCCGTTACAAGTCCGAAAAAAAATGTCCCGTTCGCGTCTACGGGTTTGTAAAGAAGTGTACAAGTTGAAAAGTACGCTAAAAGTACGAAGTTAAGTCGATAGAAAATAATTGTCTACATAGGACTCAATAAGCCTCCAAGGGCATTTTCGTCAATTTACATCGTCTAGGAAATAAAATACAATAAAGTTAGGGACGGGATGTAACAGTAAACTAGACTTTCAGGCCAATTTTCGACCACTTCTTGAACTCCAAATTTGTATAATCTTGTTTCCCTTCTCTCTAGCTTCATTTTGACATGTGGAAAAGGTATGGGTACTACTCGCGCATGCTGTCTTCCGTCTCCCACATAGCTTCCTCCACGGAGTGGTTCCTCCACAAGACCTTGACAAGGTTAACCGTTTTGTTCCTTAGGACCTTCTCCTTCCAGTCGAGAATCGTCACTGGCTTTTCGTCATACGTCAAGTCGTCATTAACCTCCAAAGGCTGCGTCTGGATGACATGAGAAGGATCAGATACGTATCTATGTAGCATAGACACATGGAAGACATTATGAACTCTCGCAAGTTCGGATGGCAGATCGAGTCGATAGGCAACTGTTCCTACTCGGTCGATGATCTGGTAAGGCCCGATGTATCGGGGACTCAGCTTCCCCTTCTTTCCGAATCGAACTACTCCCTTCTAAGGTGACAGCTTGAGAAACACCCAATCGCCTACTGCATACACACGATCCGTAGAGTGTCTATCAACAATGCTCTTCTGTCGGTCCTGAGCAATCTTCAAGTTCTCTTTAATCAGCCGAATGTTCTTTGTAGTCTTGTCAACAATCTCAGGACCAACAAGAGCTCTCTTTACCTCCGACCAACACAAAGGAGTACGGCAGGGTTTCCCATACAGCGCCTCGAATGGTGACATGCCAATGCTCGAGTGATAGCTGTTGTTGTATGCGAACTCCATCAGAGGCAAGTGCTCTTGCCATCTGTCGCCAAACTGAAGAATTGAGGACCTCAGCATGTCCTCGAGATCTGGATGGTTCTTTCTGATTGGCCATCAGTCTAAGGGTGGTAGGCAGTACTGTAGAGTAGTTGTGATCCCAACGCATTCTGAAATGCTCGCCAAAACTTGGAAGTGAAACGGAGATCACGATCAGAGATGATGCTGACTGGGACACCATGGTGTTTAACAATCTCGATGATGAAGAGTCGGGCTAGACGATCCAAAGAATAGTTCTCACGAACAGCTAAGAAGTGTGCTGATTTGGTGAGTCGGTCAACGATCACCCAAATGCCGTCATAGCCCCCTCGTGTACAAGGTAACTTGTACACAAAATCCATGGTGATGTTTTCCCACTTCCACTCGGGAGTAGGGAGTGACTGCTGTAACCCGAAAGGTTTCTTCCTCTCCGCCTTAACCTGCTGACAGATCAGGCATCGGCTGACGTACTCTGCAATTTCTCTCTTCATTCCCGGCCAATAGTAGAATGGCCGAATGGTATGGTACATTTTAGTGCTCCCTGGATGCATAGCATAGGCTGAAATGTGTGCCTCATCAAGAATCTCCTTCTTCAAATCTTCATCATTAGGCACAAACATCCAGTCGCCTTGTAGAAGTAGGCCGTCAGAATTTCGGATCCTCAAATCTCCTCTGCCGCCGTTTAGAACCGCATGCATAAGTCCTAAACAATCCGATTCATTCTGCTGAGCAATACGAATACGATCCAACAATACTGGTCTGACCTGAAAGTTGGCTAATAAAGCTTCGTCGTTGTCACAGCCCAAGGTGACACCAGTACCCCGAAGTTCGGTCAAGAGAGGAATGTGACAGGCAGTAAGAGTATTCAGTCGTCCGTAAGACTTCCGACTGAGGGCGTCAGCTACTACGTTTGCACGACCGGGATGGTATTCGATAGTGCAATCGTAGTCACTCATCAGCTCCATCCATCTCCTTTGTCTGAGATTAAGGTCTCGCTGAGAGAAGAGATACTTCAGACTCTGGTGGTCGGTAAAGATCCTGCATGTCTCGCCATAGAGGTAATGTCGCCAAATCTTCAGAGCAAAGATAATGGCTGCAAGCTCCAGGTCGTGGGTAGGATAATTCCTCTCATGAGGTTTCAGCTGTCTGGAGGCATAGGCGATTTTTCCATGTTGCATCGAGTACACATCCCAACCCCGTTTAGTGACGCATCCTTGCCAAGTCTCGTAGTTACCGTCGTTTGGGAGTGTTGGCTCTTGGAGCATGAGTAAGGCGGTACTTGGTACATTTGAAACTTTGCTCCCGTTCGTCGTCCTACCAAACTTAACATCTTTCTGATCGGTTCGTGAGAGGCGAGTAATAGAAGAAAAGTCATTCACGAAACGTCGGTAATATGGCCGAGCCAAGCCGAATCTCAAGTAGTGCGCAGTCACTCCCGAGTTCTCCATAGTAGCAATCTTCTAGGGATCGACGAGAATACCATCTTGTAGAGATTACGTGTCCCAAGAAAGACACACACGATTAGCCGAGTCGCATTTGCTAAACTTGGCATATAGTGATTCTCCCTCAATCTCCTCAAAACCATGCGTAGATGCTTAGCATGATCGGCCTCGAATTTGGAATACACCAAGATGTCATCAATAAAGACAATCACAAAACCTCGCACCCAGCTAAATGCAGCGCCCTCTTGTTCAATCACGAAATATTCCGTCACCGTTAGGGAATATTCCTTGACGCGATTAAGTTAAACGGAATATACCTTTGGAATATTCCACCGGTTCGGCAGGTTGGACCGGATCTGCTTGACGTCACGAGGCAGGTGCAGCGTCGGGACCGGTTGATGACGTCACCTCCTCCGGTGACCCTTTGCAACTCCCGGCCACCGTGCGCCGCCGCCGTTTGCCGCTCGCCGGCAGGAATGCGGAACTCGCTAGGAAAATGCGGAAAAATTCTAAATTCTTCAAAACTCAACCATTTTTTTCACGAAATTGGTGTCAAATTGAAGCTAGTGAAGAGTAGAGTTCCCGAATTTACCTACTAGAACCTCCGAAATGTGGTTGAAATGGCGGTACTCTCGGAGCTTCGACCCCTGCCAGTTAGGCTTTCGTCGAGTCGAAGAAATCTTCACATGCGGGCCTTGGGTTTAATTCCCAAGGCTCAGTGGGTTTGAGAAGATTTAGGGCTTGATCGAGGGCACGGATCGGGTATTTGGCCGAGGAGAAGTTAAGCGAAAATGTGAGTTTTGGTTCAGCTGGTTTTGGTTGGGTTTTACGGGCTCGCAGGTGGCTCGGATTTGAGGGAGGATGGTGGTGGTGAAGCACCGGTGCGAAGTCGGGTGAGGTGAGGTCGAGTGGAGAGATTAGGGCTCAAGTGTCCAAGGTAGAATTTGGGTGTGTGTTCTAGTGCAACGAGGCTTTGCATGAGTCGGTGAAGGCTTCTCACACGAACACGAAGACAAAGGAAGGTGGAGAGTGAGACGAGAGAGTAGACGAGTTGGTTTTGGTTTTGGATGGTAGAAAATCCTACAGTAGGAGGTTTTAAGAAAGGTTCACAAGCATGCGACAAGCATGCAATGCGATATCGAAAATTTCTGAGAGGTCACGAGCACCTTGGTTTCAAATGAAACCACGGGTAGCAACCAGCATTTACGAGAACAAAATACATAATTTGGTAAATTACCAAATTGCCTAGTCAGATACTTGTCAGATTTACAAGTCGAAAAAATGTCCCGTTCGCGTCTACGGGTTCGCAACGAGAAGTGTACAAGTTGAAAAGAAATGCGCTAAAAGTACAGTTAAGTCGATAGAAAATAATTGTCTACATAGGACTCAATAAGCCTCCAAGGGCATTTTCGTCAATTTACATCGTCTAGGAAATAAGGAAATACAATAAAGTTAGGGACGGGGATGTAACAATAAACTAGACTTTCAGGCCAATTTTCATTACTTCTTGAACTCAAATTTGTATAATGTTGTTTCCCTTCTCTCTAGCTTTATTTTGACATGTGGAAAAGGTATAGATGCGCTCGTGACGACTTTTTCGACTTTCATCAATTTGAGGCCACTCGTGACGACACATAATACCTCGGGCGATACGTATGGTATTTTCGAAGTGTTTTGGACCTCTTGTGTTGAGCAAACCAGGATAAATGTCGTTTGTTAATTTAATTAGTAACACATTGTAAGTTTAATCATTACTATAGTGATATTTCATATAGGTGAGACTTACGAGGAGTACGGAGGTCGGTGAGGCAAGGCAAGGCTGGCAGCTGTGACCCAACTTCTGGTCAGGTGGTAGGCTTTGTTTTGAGAAACTAATATTATTTATATTTCTCACTATGATTTATGATTTATTTTCTATCATCTTGGTGCTTTTATTTATGGGTTAAGTATAAAGAAATTATATTATGTTGAGACTTGTGAAAGCTTTGCCAATGGCATGATCATGTGTATATTATCACTCATCATACATGCATTCACCGAGTGTCTAGTACTCGTTCGGAGCGAGATCAACCTTCACGTGTATGTTCACATCCACACCGTTATGCTCACTTTGGATCCATTGTAGGTGCCCGGCTTGTACTAGTACGCATTAGGCGGCTAGGATTCGTATGTGGCACTTAATTAACGCTGACTTCACGTGATCGTAATGCGAGCATATATTCATTACACCCGGCCTATTCCATATAGCTACTTTACGCATGAACTTGTGTAGTGCATATGTCGATGAGCATATCATATTATATATTTCTATGTTGATAGGCATGCTATATGTTGAGGAGAGATTTTAGTATTTACTCATACCTTTGGCCTTATTACCCTTTATCTTTGTTTTGGCGTCGGAATATTACGTATGTTGAGATAAAGGTGTTTAACCATATCTTTGAAAATTTCCATAATATACGTAGTATGATTTTGAGAAGTTATACAAGAATTTTCAAAGTGGGGTTACTACAAATTATGAAAAACAAAGGTTTTAGAAATGTTTATTTTTGCCCTCACACTTTATGTTTTAAGCCCCTCCGGACGTAGTAAATTTGGACTAGTGGTGACGCGACCATTAAAGTGTTTACGACTTCCGCACGAGATAAATGTAGGATTCTTCTTCCATTAGTATGTTTTATCCGCTCCTATTTAGGATGGGAATAATTCGTGCTTTCTTTGCGCGTATTTGATCTATGCTACGAGACATCTCATGCTATGTATTAAGAGTTCTACTGAGTGGTTACGTGTACTTTCTTGCATGATTTTAATAATTCCAGGACTTTGATTTTATTTTATTCGAAATTCCACTTCATCGACGCAGCATGACTTCATCGCTGTCTGCCTCGATTTCGGTACCCTTCGGGATATCCGAGGAGTCGGGGTGTCACAAACATTGACAAATCTAAGTTCCTATTTGTTACAACCCGTCCACACGATTTTTGGGTATTTTATTTCTCATAAGTGTGAAATGACCAAAATGCCCCTAGAAGGGTAAGTCTTGACTTTTGTTCACCATTGTGTCGTGACACGTATGAATTATGCCCTTAATATTTTTCTTGCGCTTGTCGATACGGAGACGCGTGGACGCAAACAAGCGGAATTCAAGGTGGAAACAAAGCTTGTATGGAACGTTAACGTTTGAGGGCATTCTCGTAATTTCATGAGAATTGTATTTTTATTTGTTCAGGTCTTGGGTCCCTTTGGGACCCACTTCTTGCTTCTTCTTTCTTTCTTCTTGAGAATCTATTCTATTCCCTCTCCTTTTCCTCCCTTCCCTCTGCTCCATAGTGAGCCACCACTCCTCCACCACCAAACCTTCTCGAATCTAGAAGCTCCAAATCACCATCATCAAACTCGAATGATCGGGGATCATTATGTGTTTTGTTTGCATGCTCGAATCTACCTCGGGTGGACGGATCCCAAGTCCATTTTTGGGCGTTCAGGCCATCTCACGGCCACCATTTAACCTCGAGTTAAGTAAATTCGAGTTCCTCATCTCCTAAGCTTCATTTTGATGTAAAATACGTGAAAAATGGTTGATTTGACCTTGTTATGTTCTCTGTGAAATTCTAGTAAAGCCAGATTCTGTGAAACTTGACCGGTGATGGCGGGCGGTGCAAGGAAGGAAGGCGATGGAATATTCTGTTATAAGCGACAGAATATTCTCCTAGCGGCGTCAAGCATATTCCGTTAGTTTCCAAGGTATATTCCTTCCTCGACTAACGGCATCAACAAAATATGCTCTAACGCCGTTCTCATCTTCATTAAGTCCTTAGAATCTTCATAGTTAAAGTTAACGGCATGTAGTTAACTTTAACGACACTGTTGACCACCTTTAGCGCGTGACGGCTCCGTACGGGAGCGTGGGACCTCACAATGGCGCTTGGTGGTGTGTGCGGCGTCACGGCGGCCCAAGTGATTTTCGAGACATCAAAACTATTAATTTGAGTTCCGTTTTCTATTATTCTTCGTTTTGTTGGTTTTTAGTTTACTAAGCTTGGGTTTGTTTTCACTTTAGGAGTGACAACTCGAGGGACTACGAAGAGCATATAAGCAAGGAGATTACAACTATGTTCATTTGTGAGTGGGCTTTTTACTTTATAAATTATATCTTAACGTAGATGTAAACGTTTTAGCTAGTTATCGGTGTTTTTGACTTACGATATTTGAACCCCACCTTCGGACGTTTTGCGCACGCCTTATTTTAGAAATGATACTTTATGTAATACCCGTTTTGAGTTCTGAGTTTTAGAGACTAACCATGACATATTTTCATTTTATATACCACTCATTTAGAATTACTTACATGGTGTCTATAATCTTGTCCGGGCAGAGAACAGAACCAGCTTCATGTGTATGTTCACATGCACTTGGAGTCACGTTCACTCGGTCCATTGTAGGTGCCGGCTTGTTCTAATTGTTTTACATCTAGAACTCATTGTGATGCGCTTAGCGCCAACTTCACGTGTGTAGTACTCAAACGTAGATTAACTACACCCGGCCTGTTCATGTTAGAATATCTCTTGCATGAGCTCATGTGTTTACATTTTCTAATAAGCATACCTTGCTTGTTTATACGAGATTTTGTGATATACCCTGCTTTCATGATGCCATGGAACTTTGTGCTACCTTTGGATTTTACATGTTGGTTTCCACATGTTGTTTCTTGAATTGATTTTCTTGAGGTTTTGTTGTTTGTTACATGGCAAAATAAATGACTTTCCACTTTTACGTTGATTTCATACTTATTACGTAGTATGATTTTAGAAAGTTACGGTTTTGTAGCAGGGGTTATTACTTTGAAAAAGCAAGGTTTAGAAAACTTTTATTTTCCTACTCACACTTTTGTTTTGCACGCCTCCAAGTTTTAATAGGCTCTGGAGCTCTTGGCGTCGAGACGTGGTGGCATAGTCTTCCCTATTTAGAGTAAGGACTTTTCTCTTAGTAACTTTGTAATTAACATTTTCGGATGTGTTACCTTACTAAACTTCCGCTTTTAGTAGTTTGATGCTCTGATTAGCTTTACATGCATTTTATTAAATGTCCTATGCACTTACGCATACTCTACTCTTGTTTTATTTTCAACCTTCAATTTTTTTTATTCGTACCAATTACACTTCCTTGCATGTGTTATGGCTTTTGTCGGCCTCATGGGTGTCGGGCGGTATGTCTTGATTTCGGTGTCCACACTGAATATCCCGGAGTCGAGGTGTGTCACTATTCTCATTTATGTATGATATTATGGTAATTTTAGAAGAACTGTAGTCTTGTCGCTCATTATATATCTTTTGTCCTATTTTCTTATGGCAAATACAAATCTTTTACGAAACTGTATGAATGGAAAGCGAATGAAAAGATCCTTCAAGGAAGTGAGAACACATGTTTCGAGTTATTTTATGAATTAGCAACATCAAAGAGAAGCATACAGGAATGACAATGGCTTGATAAGTTGCATGGTAGAAAGATATGACGCGTAAATGAAAGGGCTTTTGTATTTAATGGGCACACTTCAATTTTTTTGGGTTAGAGGATGTTGTTAGAATAATTGAGCTGCCAGTAGTTGCAAACCAGTCACAAGTTCAGGTGAAAAGAAGTGTCTTAATCTTTGAAACCTTCCTAATAGGGTCAAGGGTTTCACTGATCTTGAATGGCTGAAAAGATAATTTTGTTACAACCCGTCTTAAATTTTCCTTGTAATAGTTCCTTTTAATAGAAATATTAAATGCCTCGAAGGGTAGATTCTATCTTTTGTTGGGCCTTTGAGTACGAGACAAGTGAGTCAGTCAATATTTTTATTTTATTCAATTAGTATTTGTTATGAACACATGAGTACAAGCGAGTAAATTTGGAGTTGGAGTGAGAAAGTTATGAATAATCTAGAACAAAGGGCAATTTGGTAATTTCAGGAGAATTTTCTAAGCCAAACGGCTTCTTTTCTTCTTCCTGGCGTGAGACCAGCCAGGCTGGGCTAGCATTCTTCTTCTCCTTCCCATTTTCTCTCCTAAAGAAACTCAAATCTTCATATCTCCTTCATTCGGACACCAATTTCGACAAATTTATATCAAATTTCAAGTAGTCCTCAAGCCCAACCGTTGTACCTCCATATCTCTGAAAAGAAAACCACCACACTAGAGGTGAAAGGCAGAGGTGAGGAAATAGAGTCGCCTTCATCGGAAGAAGTCAATTTTCTAGTCAAACCTACCGGAATTGGGTCTTGGCCCAAGAGAGGATTGATCCTCTCCTTACGGGCTTTCTACCTATGTAAGTGGGTTCTTTAGATTTCAACTTTAGGATTTTGAAGAATTTTGAAGTTTAAGGTTTTAACTCAAATTTAAGTTTGTTTGTGAAGTTTAGACTCGAGTTGTTAGTGGACATGGAATCAAAGCAGCTCCAGAGTTAGGACATGAATTGGTGAAATCTGATAAAACCCTAATTTCACTCTTTTCGGTTTGAGAATTGGGCTGAGTAGATGGTATACTATGTTGTGTTGAGAAATTAAGTAATTCTAAAAAGTTTTAGTGCAGTGTGGAAGTGGGCGGACTATATTGATACAAATGTTCTCAGATGTCTAACTTTTCGTTTGGATTTAGAGGGTCTTGTATGCTAGAGTTGTGAGGAGACCTATAATTTTTTTTAAGATGGGATTTAGAAGGCAAAATCATTAGAATCTATCCATATGGAATTAGCTTTACATTTTGAATAATTTTTTAGTAAATAGCTTGTGTAGGTGCAAGTTCATCTAGATTGACTAGACACTTCGAGAGAGCATCCTCCTCGAACGAGGAAAAAGCCGAAATTCTGTGGTGGACTTTCATTTTCAAAATGGATTTGGACCTTGGTGACCCCGACTATCACATGGACACCTGATGGGGAGTCGTTACGGTCGACACACAGCCAGGATGATGCAAGCAAAACGTGAATAAAAATATGGCTATGTAAGTTCATAGTAGGGCCTACTAAAAATTTGGCATAATTAGCCTTAAAATGTGGTTAAAACAACTTTGCACAAAGAGTGGTTCACATTTTACTTAACAACAACATCCCCAAAGGCCACACCTAATGGGTCTTAGACTTTCCACTACATGCATGTTCATAGTCAAGAGCATAAGTACTAATATGCATGTGGAAGCTAAAAGTACTCAAGAAAGTCTAGATATTCTAATCCATACGCAAATGAATTTATCACAAAGTTGTACATAAAGTCTCCCTACACTTTCGGGGATGTGTCGAGGAGTTTCTTGCTAGTCCTTGATGTCGAACCTGCTCGGTGCTACTAAGTCTGAAGGGACAAAAAGAAAGTTTTGTAAACTCTCTCTCTTTTGAACATACTAACCCCTTTGTTTTGAAAACCATAAATATACGGAAAATATACACTACACATAAATATACATATATACATACTTCAAATCCGTAGAAATAAATAAGTATCTAAAATCCCATAAATCATAAGTACTTCCAAAACCATAAAACATCGTCATCATAGAGCAACATTGCAAACATAATAATTCGAAACATAAATAATCACTAAGGTAATGCATAACACATGCCTAAGCTAGGACTCTAACCAGGGCATAGACAAGCTCAAGTCATGAATAAATCCCGTGTAAGGTACCTCATGCAACGTGTAAGCTATGTGCTAAAATAATGGCATGCCCATGCGAATACGTCAAGACAATGACAAAGTGCAGGCCTGAAAGGTGCATGACATGCCTATGAGTTTGGACTTTAACTCAAAACATAGACAAAGCATTGCACTAATAACATATAAATAAACTAAGAATAGGCTGAGTCGGGGCATGCGACATACGCGTGCAAGTTGTCATGCGACGTAGACGGAGGGTCCTAAGACCTAGGGGTGAATGCATACCAAGTGATATGAAAACCATGGTGTAATACAATATTTGTATCAAAATACTTGCGAAACACATAATCATGCCCATGTGAATAAATCTCTAGATTATAAATTACAACGTGAAATACATTTTCTTTAAATAAAACCATGCATGGGCACTTAATTATAACTATTTAAGAACTCAATTATGTAAATATATTACATCAATCAAATCCATTTTGAAAACAAAAGTCCATACAGGAATTACGGTCTATCCTCGTTAAGGATGCTTTCGAAACGTCTAGTCGATCTGGAAGAACTTGCACCTACACAAGCTATTTTTACTCGAAATTATTTGATATATAAAGCTAATTCCATATGAGCAGTTCTAATGAATTTGCCTTCTAAATCCCATCTAAATTTATGAGTTCTCCCTCACAACTCTAGTATACAAGACCCTCTTAAATCCAAATGAAAAGGTTAGAAATCTTGAGAACATTTGAACACATAGTCTGCCCACTTCCACACTAGACCAAAACTTTTTAGAATTATTTAAACACAACATATTACACCATCTACTCATCCCAATTCTTAAACCCAAAGAAAAAGAAATTAGGGTTTATCGGATTCTCACCAATTCACGTCCTAACTACGAGCCTAAGCTTTGATTCCACGTCCAGTCAACAACTCGAGTCTAAACTTTAACAAGCAACTTGAGAAATTTGAGTTTAAATCTTGAACTTCGAGAAAAGTCTTCAAAAGCGTAAAAGTTGAAATCTAAAGAACCCACTTATGTGGGTAAAAAAAGTCGATGAAGAGGATCAACTTTTTCTCTTGGGCGAGACCCAATTCGGAGTAGGTTTTGACCGAAAAATTGACTTTTCTATCAAGAGAGCTTATTTCTGGAGGGTGACAAACGTGTTGGGCTCGATGAGGGCTTGAATTTTGATATAAAATTTGTCGAAATCGTTGTCAGAATGAAGATTTGAGTTTTAGGAGGCAAAAATGGGAAGGAAAGAAGAACGACAGCCCAATTATTTGTGCACGTAGGGAAGAAGAAGAAGTTGTTTGGCTTAAAATTCTCCTTAAAATTACCAAATTGCCCTTTGTTCTAGAATACTCATAACTTCCTCGTTCGAACTCCATTTACTCAAACATTATCTTGCATTGTAACAACAAAATACTAACTCCATGAGAATAAAATATTGACCACCACGTGTCTTGTACTCAAAGGTCTAGCAAAGACGGATTACAAAAGACATGAAAAATCTATTGAAGAACGACAATAATCTGCATAACATTAACATGATAAAATTTTCTTGACATCAACAAATTTTGCATTGTTGGACGGAATTTTAACCAAAAAGTGTGTTGTGGAAATGGTTTGAATCCTAATAAGGGGTGTTAGTCTAATATCATCCAAATCAAATTATGTGAAAACATGATAAGCTAAAGGGTCTAAGGCAAAAATAAAAATAAAAATTCCCTTATATTTACGTGTACAAAAAGCAGTCAATGCATTGCTTATTGTTCCTTCCCATTTACTTCTAACAGAATATGGAAATGAAAATAAAAGTGAAGAATTTCAGGGACGTGAGATCTTTTATTCTGTACGTTTGGGAGCAGTGGTTTTCTATATAATATTTCAAAATACGTTAGCAGTTGTATGTAAAATTGCTAGAAATTTAGATGATATATAGAACTTCTCATGGGGAGCAGCCATGCTTGCTTACCTTCACAAGTGTTTGGACCAAGCCAACATAAATTTTACAAAACAACCATCAAGGGACGTGAAAAATGTTGCTGGACAAACTTTCTTTCTCATGGTATGTGACTATTTTTCTGTTATTTGGAAAACTCTATTACTAAGTTATGGTTAAGAATTTATTTTTCACTACAAAAATAGATTTTTGCTTTATAACTTAAAAACCCTTCGTGGTTTTACTTCTTGGAGAAAGCATAAAAAATATCCCAAGGAGTGAAGCAATTTTAAAAAGCATTTGATATCAAGCACAAGCATCCAAAGCAACAATATGCGAGTATTTTGAATCAATTAAATAATAAAGACGATGTAAGTATGATGATTGGTATGTGTGTAAAATGATAAAGAAGATGTAAGTATATGATGATTTGTATGTGTGTCGATTGACGGATGCCTTGTGAAAAAAACCTTTTTTTCTTTTTTCTTTTTGTAGATTGATTGGGTGCTTTATATAAGGCATCTCGACAACTTTCTCTCGGATTATTGTTCCGATATGTGCTGCATTTAGAGTAAACTCAACATCTAAAATTGATACCAAGTGGAATCGCTCATGTCAGTATACAATAATAGGGTAATCATAACACTTCCACACAATATAAATCCTAAATAGAGATGTACAACATATACAAATGAATCAAACAAACAAAGATAATTAGAATCTTGACTAGACTTAAGACACTAGTTAAGTAAGAATTACAGCAACTCATATATGAAATATCTAAGTTATCAAAAGGTTCAAATAATCATATATCGGGAATAAACAAAGAGTTCATAAGAACATCCACACACAAGAGTTTGTGCCCAAAATCCTTAGCAGTAAAATTGGGGGAACTCCCAAGAGTTCCATCCATGTGAAAATCAAATTCATACAACACCACACAGATCAAATCCTAGACTCAACTAAAGGAAGCGACTTGTACCTTGGTGCAACGAGTTTCTTCAAGTGAATTTAAGTTCAATCTTCACAGTTGTGTAGAGCGAGCTCAAGATCTTCCTCGTGGCATCGATGAGAAGAATGAGAATGAAATGATGTGCAATTTTAGATTCAAAAGTATGAACAAATTTCTTCAAACGAACATTGGCCAGTTGAAGAAATTTGAGTTAATCTTCACCTAAAGATCTACATGCAACAACTATAAGCTATTACATTATACTCCAAAGGCATGGTCTTTGGATAACTATCCATCCTCAGCGGAACGCCCTTTGAAACATAGTTAGGGGCATTTGTGGGACCATGAATTTTTTAAGAGCGAGGAATAAGATGACTCGAATACAATACCTCAAAAAGTCCAATCATGGACTCAACGATTTTGATCGGACTAAGGTTTGCATAAGCAGACCAACAATGCCACCATCATCTTGTTGGATTAGGAAGGTAAGCTTGAGTTTGTAGACCTCTCGAGATCGACCATACTTGCTTCGCAGAGCAGGGAACTGATCGAGACGGGTTTCTATATTTCTTGAAGATTGCTACAATCTAGGGTATGGAGGTACCACAAGTAATCACGGTCCTAAAAGGAAGCAATATCTTATGATAGATGTCCTTTAGAATTCTCTTGGTTTAATATGTATTATGTATCCTAAAAGTACTCTCTCCCCACAAGTATAAATATACACCCATTTTAGGGTTCATCTCACAGTAATGAAATTTGTAAGTTCTAATATAGTTTACCTAACTTATTTGTCAAAAAGCCTATGGGTGGTACCACCTTTGATACATGGATTATTCTTTGTTGTTTTGCTTTCTTATAGGAGGCCGGACTCGCACATCTCTTGTTTGTCCTCGGTGGTGTGAATTTGGTTCCAACACTCATGAATGAATTAATCTTACTCTATTATTAATTCATTAAAAATAGAGGATTGTTTTAATATCAATATTACAAAATTGGCTTTTAGGGCACAACTCCAACATATTGTTTATATAATCAAGTCTTTGAACCACGAAATTGAAATTAGGTTTAGGGTTACTTGGTTGTTGGGAGTTAGAATACATTTCTTGGCAAGATTTCCAAATCCGGATCTCCATCTTCAATACGTTAAAATCTAAGTAGACATTGAAACATGAGATATTGAATTAATTAACAAATAGATCAATTCAACAAAAGTAATAATTTAATCAAAATAAGAAAGATATGAAATTAATACTCCTCTCTTGGTGAACATGGCTCCTAGAACTCCAAGTGCGGCGTCGAAGCTATTTGTGTTAATAACGTGTTGTAAACTTAATTTTAGAGAGAGAGAGAGAGAGTGGAGAGGGTGCGGTAAGAGAAGAGAGAAAGAGAGATGGGATGAGGAATTTTGTCTGTTCCTCATGCTAGTGCCTTTATTTGTACTAATTATGATGGGCTTTACTTGCCTCAAGTAATACGAGTCATATAAAGAAAGGATCTTCTAGATTATAAGATTCCTATTTCTAATTTACCTGTCCACACTAGTTATAAAATACTATTTACAACAACCTAATATTTTAAGGTCTTTTAAATTTCATTATATCCTCATTTGAATACACCACATTTATATTTATTTTCTTTTAATGATTCTATTTATTTTATCTTGTAGTCTGACGTCAGCTATCCAAAAAATTGATTGTGCCTTAATTTTCCTCAATTAAAAATGGGAGCGGAATTTTACCAATAAAATTAAAAAAAAAAGGAGCGGGTGTCAAATCAAACGTCCGTCCAATTTTTTATGGGTTTAGTCACTCACCATCAACATCACAGACCACTGCCCCTGTCTCTCTTCCTCCGGTCCCTCTCTCTCCGACGTTACACCACCGACCACCACCTCCGTCCCTATCTCTATCACTCCATTAGTCCCTCTCTCCGACGACGCGAACAACCAGGTATGGAATTCTGTTGTTGTGCTAGGGCAGCACGACATTTTGGGTTTTTGTACTCTTGTTTTGCCTCTTTAGTTTTTGTCTATTTCATTCTTAGAATTCAAATTTGCATATTTTTCAAAATTAGCATTTATCTCTCTTTCATTTGGAATCTTGAAAAGTTGAAGAACAACAGGTTCAGCACAATTTGTTTTAGAATGTTTGTCTAAATTACTTAAATTTTATAACATATTGAATGTTTAAATTTAATTATGGTTTCTACTCCTCTTTGTAGCTCCTCCTCAAACAATGACAAATGTAAGTTTCCGTCTTTTCGAAAATTCTTTCATACTCGTAGTATAAAATACTACGAACATTGGATGGCGTGGATTGTTTCGATGATATAGATCCGTGAATCTGTGAATCCAAACCATCAATGCTCGTAGTATGAAAGTTGGACCCCTCTTTTTATGTCTTCTATTATGGTACTTTAGGGAAAAGAACTATAGTGTTGTCGCCTATTCTCTTTTTATGTCTTATAGTATAGTACTTTATGTACATTAGCAATCTATCCAATCTACTCCAATCGTTGGCACCAAACGAGGTTAAAGATTATCAAGATATATCTGGCTAGAAATGCTCCAATATGTTTCTAGCTAGTAAAAACATACGAGCATTACAAATTCATTTCTGCTTCTCTTTGAATTTCAAACGTCCTGTTCAAATATTACATGAAAATTGGTGGCTGCGGTGCGGCATATGTACAAGCCTCAATCGATCTCTAGAATCAACTCGTACATGTCTAACAGATGAAACTCGATTCATGCCGAGCCACATCCCCACGTCCTGCTTGTTTCCTTTGCATACACATCCTTTGTACAGCAGGCTAAGTTTTAATCTGTCATGCATTACGGGCCCATACTTATCGATGTTATAGATCTCTATGTTCTTGTACTTCTGAGATATTATCTCTGCTTGAACTTTGCTGTGTCGGTTGCGCAGCCAACAAGAATGCGAACAGATGTGCCTGCGAATCCCCGAAATGCAGTGAGGTGCGTCACTTGTTCCAATCACTGAAGGACTGGCAGCCAGGATTGCCAGAAAGGCTAACCAAGAAAAGCACTGATATTCGACTTAGAACCTGCATCCAACCATCAAAAGACATTAATACATTCATTTCAATTTTAAGATGACAGATCCAAGCTTTTACTCTGAAGTTCAAGCTTTCTGACAGAGATCCACCGCAATCAAAATGATTAAATGATGAGATGCAACACCACAGAAAAAAGGAAGAAATGGCATGATACAGAGAACTTAAGAACTTAAAAACAATATGCTATGTTGGGTCCCAGGATAGTGCGTAAAAACAACGATTTGTGAATCAACCCTTGAAGCCATGAATATAAAGAGTTGGAAGTCTAGTATCAGATATATTTATTTCATTACACTAAACTAGAGAGAGGTAACCAGAAATAACTTGTAGCCAGGACTCCATGTCTAACGAATATCAAGGATACCGTGCATATACGGAAAAAAAGTGATAATGGAGAGAACTTAGAAGCAACATACTATTTCGCAACACTCTTCAATGGAGGCTGGATTGCAACTCAATAAAAGTAAAAGGAAGTTCATTGGATCAGCATGATGCGCATAAAAAATGCTTTCAGAATCAACCTTGAAAGCCATGAACATACAAGTTGGCATTACCATGAATGAAAACAAATGCATAGTGTCAGATATCTTTATATACTAAAATTAGAGAGGGTAACCCCAAATATCTTAAGTTCCGTCTGTTAAAATTAAGCTCTTTTCCTACATCCTCACCGCTCAAGACAAATAAATTAACCCTACTGAAAGAGGGGAAAAAACGAAGCACCAATCAGTCTCATTTGATTTTTACTTTTGGCAATATGAACTGACTTCAATATGTTCCCCGTTGGACATACAGAAAACTCATGAAGGTAAATAGCTAAGACATTTCAGCAATAACTTAATACTGGATACATCTGTTGATAATCATAATCTCTGAAAAGTAAAACAAACATAAAAAGCAGCACGAGTCATTCATGATAACCTTTGGGAATCTTGATACACTATGCAACTAATTGGACTCCTAAGACAGGAAGATGCTATTAGTATTCACTCTTAGCATCACAGATTGATTGTTCGATGCCAATTCACTGGTTATTAAATTTGGCGTTACTTGAAAAACCAAGAAAACATGCCTATTTATGCACCCATCACAATTAACTCCATAAAGAGATTTTGTATGGCTAATTGAGCATCAAACTGACTGATTAAACACGTCCACAGTAATAATGTAAATAATCAGCCACATATTTCCTTAACAAAGAAGAAACTTACTGTCTTAAAGAAATGCAGCTGTACTTTACCCGGTCGTACAAGTAGTGTGTTGCCTTGGCGCTTTCAGCGTTCACCCACATCGTCAGAGTTAACTATGAAGTGTAGTAGTAGTTGGAAGGCTATTAAAAGGATGTTGGTGGGGAGATAGAAAGAACCTACAAAAAAGTTAACTGGAAACTTTAGGATATCAGATGTTCCAAATGCAAAAATGGAATATAAGTGCTAATTAGACGGCGGAACTATTCCTCTTCTGTCATTCATTTATTAACCTAGATCTATAATGGAATGCTTTATCATTACAACCACAAAGGAAATTAATGATAATTTAAATGACAAAAAAATATCTAATTTCATCTCAAAAACTCCATAGAGAGGATCTCTTGATAATATAATAAACAAAGAGAAAGCAAAATAACTAAAGCCCAAGTCCAGTTATTACTTAAGATTGGCAATGAATAAGAAATCTGTGGTTAATTATCAAGAAGACTGTCAAATTCAAAGCAGAAGACTTCGGCGATAAAATCTGTTTTGATGCTGCACTAGATGTCTATATAGGTGAATAGTGGAAAAAACGTAGCAGGTTTTCAAGCTTGATCATGTAAGGTTGAAATGAAGATAGTATATAATATAAGTATATAAGCCAATACATAGTTGTTATTCTTATGAACTCTTTATGTTCAACAACTACTACCACTAAAGATTGCAGTTCTTACCCCCTGGATTTAAAAGCCACTGCAGCATTCTTCAATGCAGCTAAACCAGTGAAGCGATGCTATAGTACCAGGGAGAGCTAACGATGATGTGAAAATATTATTGGCATAACTCCAGAACTATTCACCTGCTTAGTTGAATTATTTAGATAACTATATATTAGGAGGGGAAAAAAAGGATTTGGCATAAGGACAGAAAAACTGTATCTATAAATTAGAGACAATACAAGCAGTATTCAAAATAAAGCATGATTCACATAAGCTGAACAAAAAAATGGAGAGCACTTTTGAGAAGCAACCATTGCACTGGTTGGTGATATTTATAAAATGGAAAGGAATTGTTATTAACACTCCAAAAATCTAGTTGTACTCAAGAAGTCAAACTTTCTATATTTAGAAAGAAAAATACTCTTATGAGGAGTGCATGATTAGATTTTGGAGTGGCAATAATAGTTCCTAATGGAAATAGAACTTTATTACTGGCAATGATTTTACATATAAGTATGATGAATTCACCTAACACTAGAAGCTAGAGGTAACAATTATTTACAGTGTCACTTGAGCTGATATCAAGGACACTGCAGGATAGTGAAGTACAGCAGAGGCAGGCTGAGTTCATCTTAAAAGGCTATAACAATGCAGAATACACAATAGATTGTATAACATATAAATAAACCTAGATATTGCAGATTAGTAAAATGAAACTTTTCTAAATCACCTTCCTGTAAAAACTTCATTGTTTCCTGAGTTGAGCTGTGCACCTATATTCATAAGCACGACATACATATGTTCATGCAATATCGCACGAGTAAGCAGAAGAAGAAAAACGGAGAACAGAAGAAAGGCAGAACCTACAAAGGGAGTGAAGAGTTTTTATTTGGTAAAAAGAGAGTGCTTTTTTCCTTCTGTCTGTAGTTTTGGCTAGAAAAGGTTATTCAATAGTTCATACAAAAGCAAATTCATCTTCATAAGGTAGCCAAATCATCAACCAAAATGAAAGAGCAATACCAAAGATCAATCACAAAACACATCTTACTAATCAGAAAATAAAATGGTCGGCCAGAACATGCATAAAGTGGCAATTTAATAGAAGGATACTCCTACAGGGAGCAAATTTTGTGATACAGAACCTATTGCTGAGACTGGAGATCTGGTGATAGTGGAATAACACCACTAAAACACACGAATATGGATACAGTATCATTCAGTTGTTCTCTTGTCTATCTTTTGACAAGAAACATCACATTGAGAATGCTTGTATGTATGGCAGTGAGAGGCTTGTATAAAAAAAAAAAAAATTCTCTTTTGTATGATAGAGAACCCTCACCAACTAGAAGGAAATAAATAGAAAAACAATGTTAGACAATATTTCTCCCACTCCTCGAGAGAGTTAGGGATTCGGCGCTTATAATAAGAGAAATAAATCACGCGGACTCAAGCCAGCAAACAAAAGACTTTTTATAATATATTTTAAGGTCGTCACGGATTCAAGCTATAGCAAAGAAGACTTATAGTCGATCCGGGACTGAGATGCAAAGACAGAGGAATATGGTGAAGAGTACAACAAACCTTTATGCATGCGCCTCCGTATAAGTGCTGCGTACAAGTTCGGCTGAGATGGTGGGAAGATCAAACCACTGGTTCAGATTCAGTAGAAAGGACAAGGTCAGGGCTCTCAAACTAAAAGCCCCTATACCTATAGTGTTCATCGGTGCCAGGTTTCCGATGCAGGCTACTTCAGTATAGATAGTCTCCTATCACTAGGCTCACCAACCAACCCGGACAACCCCGTCGACCACACGCTTCTTGCCTTGCTTCTTTCCTGGAACATCACAATGGGTCAGTGCGCTTGACAAGATCTCCTTCTTTAATAAGCGGTATCACTACCAAAGACAACAATCTATTCTCATTCTCAAGATTTCACATCTTTTACAACCGACACAGTCCTCTGTTCATGTTCGTTGTTCATTCCGTCATCGACCCTATCTATGTTTCTATGATGGCCCAAGAACAAGTTCGTCTTCAGCCGTAGAGACTTTTAGTTGCAAAGAATGCAAATACAGGCTCAATATATGCGAGTGTTGTTACGTGAAATCATTTACTTGCTTTAACTACTCATGCTATGGATGTAGGAGCATCAACTCCGTTCCTGTGGGCTTTTAGGAGACGGAGAAATTGTTGGAGTCTATGAAAGAGTCCCCAGAGCCAGGATGCATGCCAGTTTCATACGACCAGGTTGCCTCTTGGCTTATAAGATATTAGGATTCCCTCCACTAACAATTTGCTTCTCGTATTGACAAATTAGAAGAGATCATCAGCGACGATATCTGGAAACAACGATTAGTGGATATTGGCACTGTCACTGCACAGCAAACAAAAGAATTGGAAATTTAGTGGTGTAATGTTAAGAGGTCTCGTGCAACATGAAGACATTGATGGCAATATGGGGAAGAAGTTCCCATCAGTCAACAACGGTTCTTCCTGACCCCTTCTTAAGCACGCATATTATGTCAGTGAGGCTTGGTGTGAAGCCTTGGAGCTTATGTTAGAAGAGCAAAAGGCCCGGGGCTAGGGTGAGCTGAGGGGGACAGCATAAGTGAGCGGGCGTAGCAAGCCCAGTCAAGCATGACTGTTCTAGGCAGGGTGGGCCACCCACCTTCGAATGGTGTTGGTCCTATGGACCGTGACAGGCTCGCCTCTGGCCTCTGTTTATCCAGACCCCATGAGTTCACCGGGGTGGAGCACAGTCACAGCCCAAATCGGCATACGTTAGGTGCTATTGATGGAACATGGTAAACCTATCTTTCTCCATAAGGAAGTGTTGTGGGCCTGTAGAGATGTGGGTAAAGGAAGCCTCAAAAGCAAGGCTGAGCTGTAGGTCACGTGACCTGCACCGAGTTGGCTGACTGAGCTTTTCCTTGACAAACCAGATCAGCTCGTCTTCTTGTTATCAAAAGTTGGTTGAATCAAGCACATCCTGCTCGTAACGTCGAATGAAATAGGTGGCCAGGTTCCCTTTCTATGATATGATAGACCCGGCCACCTTCCCCATATCCCTTATGTTTAGGAGGCGGGATCCACCTAAGAACGACCGGTCAGGTGAGTACGGAAGGCAGCTGGACTCCTTGAACATCCCGCGCCTCTTTATACTAATGAAGAAAGGAAGCCTCAACCAGAACCACATTCCTTTTGCGTGCGGATGTGGCTAAGTGTCTGACTCTATTAGGCATAGTTTCCTGCAGTTGCGTCCGGTGCGCATGAACCAACAAACAAGGAAAAGAATAGGAACAATGTCCCCGAAACTGAAGATGTCAAGAGTGCAGCTCATTCTTCAACCGTAGAGACTTACTTGCAAGACAGTGACAATGTTAGTAGTCTTACTTTCAAGACAGGCATACCCAATTTCTTGGCACTCTGACCAAGTAGGTATTGAGTTAACTCTCCAATATATAAGCAAGCAGAAATAATAGATCACACATTTTTACTAAAAACTAGTATCATAGCACATGTGACAACAAGCCAGGAAACTAGTATCATACCATTGTCATGGGAAGACAGTGACATAGTTAAAACACCTCTCTACTGACCTCTGTGGGCTAACTAAAAATTCTTGATTCCATAAGAAGTCTAAGTGATCAAAATCACTCGGTATAGGCAGGGAAAGAATTACAAATATTTCCAAGTATGTCCACATTAGTATTTTCTAATCATTAGCATTATAATCATTAAATCCTCAGAAAATCTACAACTTCAGAAAATTAAGAAGCAAAAAGCACAAACCATAAAGGGTAGGTAAGCAGATCTTTGAAGCCCTCCACCTCTGCTGGTGTTATATCTTGAGGGCATAGTTAAGTGGAATTTTCCTCTCTGCTTCCTGAAACCTTTGTTTGAATCATTGCGAATGTTTTTCCACATCAGAAAGCAGATCTTTGTATTAAAAGAAGCATTTACCTGAACATATACAATACCAAGGACCAATACAAAAGGAGACAGCTATGGTGGCAAGTCCAGCTTATAGTTACCATCCTGAAATGCCTGTTGCAACAGTCTACCAACGGATGCTGGAAAGTATGAGATAATGCTTGTGAATATCAAAGAGAGAGGTGCCATTTCGATTTTAGGTCTGTGATTCGTTCTCCAATGTAAGTCGTCAATACTGAGCCAAGTGTCAATAAGGTAACAGAAGGAGATAACCCACTCTGTACTGAAGTCATTGACAGCATATCAGGCGTAGAATGCTTGGCCAATTGCCTTCCAGTAAAAAGAGAGGCAGATATAAGCACATTGAACGAATATCTCAAGAAAAAAATAATTTTAAGATTCATGCACAGCATATTCAAAGTTAATTTTTGCTATAATAAAAGAATTTTCAGAACAGGGTGTACACATTTTAACTACACTGCTGTCCCACGGTGAGCTGCATTCTTAGATTCCAGATTCATCTAGAGTATTCACCATTTCCCAAATAAACTACCCAAAACCATCAGACATTAGAACAAACTACCCTTAGTTTGCATTGCTACTTTTCAGTTCTGGCATGATACCATATTTTCATCCTAGCACTTATGCACTATTGACATTTATCGCTGTCACTGGGATAGCTTACCAACACCATCACCATGCCACTTGTATCACCACGCATTCTGGCAGGTCCTAGACTACCAGTACTTCCAGTGTTGCCACCATAACTGTAACTACTATTGTCGTAGTGCTTATCAATACAACTCTTTCTCTGGTATTTAACTGAATACTCAATTACTTCCAACAAAACTAATGATAAGTAATATAAAAAAACATAAATTCATTTGATTAACGAACACAGCAATTGAAAGAAAGGCCTAACTCCTAACCTGGACCATAGCAAATCAACTGAAGCATATTGAGTATACCGGAGAATTTTCTTTTCTTCCTGCTTCTCCTTCTCTTTTTCTGAAGATCCTGCAACAGGATAAATTTGTGCAAGAAGCTGGAATACAATCGAGCATTGATGAATGGAACAATACCAAGTAGACATATCCCAAGTCTTCAATGCCTCCTCCAGAGAATGAATCCAAGGTGCTCAAACTGTGCAGGTCAAATTTCCAACAAAAGCGTCGATTAACCCCACCAAGAGGTATATATATTCCTAGTCGAGACAAGGCCAGATATGCCAACAGCGTGAGAAACTTTCCTGGTAATGGACCTTTGAAGAAGTCTCAAAATCAATGGAGCTGTCCTCTATTGCAGCTGTGAATGTCAGGTATCCTAATCAACTGCTATGAAACTACGAATATCAATTGCAACTTGAAAATATAAGGTCTTAAACTATATTATTTATTCATTATGAAACAAACCTGCCAAGCCTCTAGCTGAGTTGGTTTTTCTCCTTCTTAGAACTTTCGAGGCACTCTCAAACGTTTGTGATAATAGACCTCGAAACTTTCCCAGGTAGCATGTACACCCAGAATGGGCATCTGAATTGATACCCAATGGATCAAAACTGAGGCTTCTGAGCTGCAAAGTAATTTAAAGCCGCTTGATAAGTTTCGTACCCTATATAATTCAGCTTATAGTTCTAGGAAATACTTCAAGCCGTCTTTTTTTCTTCTTTTCTTTTAAATTGGACTCAGAAACAAATTGAACTGATACAATATAACGTAGCCTGTTCACTTTGATTCAAATGCATTACCAATTCAAACGGTCAAATGTTCAGTATAAATATAATCGTGACATTCAGGTTGCAAATTAGAGGAGGGAATGCTATCTGTGTTTTCGAATCTCAATTCTATCTAATCCAAAGTTCAAATACCAATTCAGACTTCTTGCTATTCTAATTGCTGCACTTGTGTATGGAAAACTGTAATGATACTAGAGTAAAGCACATAAAGAAACAGATAGAGAGTATAAAATCGTCACTAAAACGTACTTACAATTACAGATACAAATCTCTATTGGTGGGAGAAAACTCCAGAGGCCCATCAAGAAGAAATGAAAAATTACCGGCTGGAGAGAACGCCAAGCTTCCAAGATGTGGTGGAGTTGGGTTTTTCTCTGAACGGAGAAGCTGGGTTTGCAGACAGTCTTTTCAGTAATGGGTGGGTGTGGGAGCAAGATAAGAGAAGCTATGGCTATGGCTATAGCTATAGCGTTGTTGAAGCAAAAGCAGAAGAAGAAAAGGCTCCTCTGACCGGTATCAACATTATTATCTTTTGGTACTCCTCTACTCTCACTCAGCTTTTGAGTTTTGGGCCGTGCCTATCTCTCTCCCTGTGTTTGCTGGTGGCAGTTTGGTTGGTTAAAGAAAATGGTACATTTGTTGTACGTTGTATCACCTCTATCAGTTACAGGTTTTATCTCTAAGCATTAAAGGCCTAATGGTAGTTGAGATTTAACTAAATCTGCTCATTTGTGGCGATATGTCTTGGGGGAGAAAATCATACCACCTCTATAATAGAAAAAGAACTTCCATAGCATGGGTACATTGCCACGTGGCGTCCCATGCCAATAAAACAGAATATATAAATAAAAACTTACGTGTGTTTATTTCATTAGCATAGAACGTCCTTTATGGTGCCATATAATAAAAGAGTGAGACTTAGGACCAGTTTGGGGTTGTTGTGCTTTAAAAAACTGCTTATAAAACGACTTTTAAAAGCAACATTCATCTTGTTTTTAAAAGTTGTTGTTTTAATGTCATAACTTTTAAAATAAACGGTATGTTTATTTACCAAACACTTTTATAACAACTTTAAAAATGAAGTAGTTTTTAGTAAAAAAAAATATCAACGGAGGACTTTAATCGATTCTAGACATGGTATACAATACAGTACGATAATATAGTTTCTAGAACAGAAGCCTCCAATCATGGAGGAGCTTCCTCCATGCACACATTACAAATATTTACATGAAATAGAAAAAAATTTCAATCTATGGGCAACAAAATTACAACGTCGTGAAACATATAGCTGCAACCAATTACATTTAACTGAACCATGTCAGCCTCTTAGCTTCACATCAATTAGGTGCCCATCAACAACAACTAGACTCTCTTTAGAAAAATTGGTGTTTAGATTACATATTCGGAAAGGGCGGTGCTATCCACACATCCATTTTGCCTTCTACACACTCTCTATTAATTTAAATGCATTTGATCTTCTTTAGTCAAGCTGATCAGATAAAAAAGTCGAAAAGTGTGAAGCTAAAAGAGTTGTCCGAGTTAACACCATGAAATAGTTCCCAACGTGATAGAAGAAAAGCGAAAGCCAACATCAACAAGAAATTTGCAACCCGAAAATATCTGCCATAACTTGGGCATGCTTTGGAGAAGTAGCAGTGCAAAGAGCAAGGAGTCATGACCACCGTCACTTCAACTTTATCATTTCTAATGACAGTGCTTCAAGTTTGGTCTTGCCCTTGCTCCAGCAAAATACACAGCTTTGCTCTGCATGTTTGCCTTCAATTATCTTCAAGCTCTATCTGAACACCCCTATCAGCCTTCATTCTTGGCCCTCATCATTTCCCTCGTAATTGATAGGAACATCATAATTCGAGCTAGAATTAAATGGTTGATTAAATTATTCTTGCTCAAGTGAACATTATCATTCCCAGAATTTTCACCATTTGGAACACCCTCAGTCATGCATGTTTTGCTGATTTGAGAAGTCAAACCATCATCCATGCCAATACCTTCAAGCTCTTGAATATCATCCTCACTAAATTGTACCATGACCAACAGAGTGCCCCTTATTATCCCGTGCATATTACTAATGGTAGGGTGATTGATATTTTCACTTTTATAGAAATATGACTCCATGATTAAATTCATGTTCAATGATTTACAATATATAAGTGTTGACCCCTTCTCGAAAGATCTAATGGGATTGTATTATATTCATAGTACATACATGAAAGTCGTTTGATAATCATTTTGTTTTCACTTTTTGAAATCTGAAAACTGAAATTTTGTTTCATAACTTCTTTCATGTTCTAGTTTTCAAAAAAATTGAAAATTGAAAACTACTTCCTTGAGTTTTTCACTTTATGGCTTTTACTTTTTACTTTTTACTTTTTAAAATTGAAAACTTGTTGGATAACTAAAAGCGAAATGGTTATCAAATAGCCCCGAGTGTTTTATGATTGGTTGAATATGAGTTAAACCCAGCCAATTCCCTCAAATCGAAACCATTGCCATACCAATTATGCAGTAGGTACATTTACCATACTATTACCAATTGGTATAAAAAATTGGCACAAAATCAATATGGTACAGTTGCTAATTTGGTTAGTACGGTCATATAGTAAAAATATACACCCTAAGCTGCAGCCAATGTTCTAAAGTACTAAGCGGTAGTCGGGCGGCGAGGAGGAGCCTATGCTTCTCTTTTTTTAATTAAATGCTAGCCCCTCTACGCACGCGCTAATGCGCGAGCAAGGAGCCTTTTTTTTATTCCCTTTGACTACACGCCCCCGAAGAATGCCAAATCGTTTTTAAACACAAAATTATTAAAATCGGTAAAAGAAATTGAAATACTATTATTCCTATAGATGATTGCCCAACTTGCTACATTTTCAGCAAATCCATTCAGATCATGATAAGCAAAAAACAAAAAGAATATCATATTAAAATAGCTATATCATCAAAGCCAATGTTACAGCCCATTTCAAAAATTTGAATTATTTTATTCTCGGAAGTGGGAAATAGCGAAAATGCCCTGGTTGACCATTCGGTTGACTTTTTGCGTCGTAACTCGTACGGCCCTTCCCTTTTATTTTCTTGTCGTGCTCGTCGTTACGAGGCAGTAGACGCGACGGGACGTCGTTCGAGATCGACGAATATTTTACGGGCGTTGGATTGCGACGTTACCGTATTTTAAATTTTGGACAGTTTGGATAGTTGGGCTGGGGCCCGGTGTCTGTTGGCCCATGTGGCCTTGTCTCCCGTCTGTTGACTTCTCTGCATCCCTGTATCCTCACTCTCTGCAACTCACTTTCCCTCTCCCTTTCTCAGTGGCTTCTCTCCTTCTCCCAAGCCATTTTCATGGAAAACCAACCTTTGCAAATTAAACCATCTCATCACAAACTGAGCCCAACCACACAAACTTGGACCACAAACTCAACTCGAGCCTCGGAACTCGATTCTCAAAACTCCGGCGAGGCCGTGCCTTGTCCATGGAGATTTTCGGTGAAACCAAGCCCAAAACTTGTCAAAACGCACCATTCAACTCCTTGAAGTCCTTTGTACCTTGCTCGAGCCTTGGATGGCACATTTTGGACGTGAAAGCAGCGATCGGGAAATCGGCCGGTTTTGCACCGTGGACTCTCTCTCATTCAGACCACTTCTGGCCAGTTTTTGGCCCCAAAATGGTAAAATATTATTCTCACTCACTCCTAGCTTCATTTTGGTACTTGAATCGTGCAATTTGGCCTTGAAATGAATAAGTTATGAAGCTTTGAAAATTACCCAAATTCCGGCCAAAATTCCCAGTTTTCGGCGCGAGCGACCGAAAAATCGACAGGGGTGACCGACGGCGGCGTCAGCTGATGGCGTCAGCAAGCCGTCCCGAGCTGGCCCGAGTGACGTCAGCGATGACGTCGGCAAACCGGTTCGCGTTGGCCAGAGCTTTCGCATTCGCGCGTGGAGCGCTGACTTCCACGTTTAAGCAGCGCGTGGAGCCACGGCTTCCCCGCGTTTGAAGCGCGTGGAGCTTCCTTTTCGATTCCGTCTTCATGGGCGACTCGTGACGACGCGTACCTGGGGCAGTACGCACCGATATTTCAGGTATTTTGGACCTCAGTGTTGAAGAAACAAGGGATAGGTGTAATTAATTAGTTAATTAGTAACATTTATGAGTTTAATCATTATAGGTGATATCTCATATAGGTGTGACTTACTTATCCGAGAGGACTACGGGGCTACCCGGGCCAGGGGCTACGACAGACTACGGATGAGGGAGTGGGTCTTTGTTTTGATAAATGTATATATGTACGTACGGTTTTTTCAATGCTTTTTTCTTCAAGCGGTAGCATAATTCATATCATATACGTTTGTTGGAGGTAGAACATTCGTATTATATTGCCATACATGTTTTATCTTGTTGCTCATCGGTAGATGTATAACACAGGTATTAGTACTCGATCTTGTGGCCGGGACCCCTTGGCGTTTGGGTAGTCAACTGCAGTCACAGCTACGTGACTTTTGGATCCATTGTAGGTACTATTTGTTCTAAGTTGCACTAGGCAGCTCGGGCAGTGTGACTGCACTTTGTGCACCAGCATAGCATTAGACTTCCGCGTCATTGTAGTACTCGGCATATTACTTTTATACCTAGCACATTCCTTGTGGTTTTAGCCACTTGGACTTGTGTGTTTATATGGAGTGAGCATGTCGGTAAATCATTATCGGGGAGTACCACGTGTATTTTCTTATAGTATTTTGAGGTTCATGCACCGGGTATGACGTATTTTCTCAAACTATACTTGTTTCGGCGGGGTTAGTAGACTTTTGGCTCAACGGTTTTATCAAACTTTGCTTTTTGACCCACTCCGTTTTATGTTTTGCACCCCTCCAGTTAGTTGGCTTGGAGTTTCGACGTCGAGACGCGGTGGTATGACAATGTAGGGGAATCTCTACACTTGTAATTAATTTGTATCCTCACTCTTGTTCACAACTCATTATTTTATTACTATTCTTCCACCGCACCTCGTGCACTCGACCCTTATTTAATTCAATTTTCCTTAATTATTCTTCAATTTATACCTGGCTTTGTTCCTTGTGGTTTAGCCACTTGGACTTGTGTGTTTACATATGGGTGAGCATGTCGATAAATCATTATCGGGAGTACCGTGTATTTTCTTATAGTATTTTGAGGTTCATGCTGAGGGTATGACGTATTTTCTCAAACTATACTTGTTTTGGCGGGGTTAGTAGACTTTTGGAAAACAGGTTTTATCAAACTTTGCTTTGACCCACTCACGTTTTATGTTTTACGCGCCCCTCTAGGATTAGTTGGCAGGTTTTACGTCGAGCGCAGTGGTATGACAATGTAGGGAATCTCTACACTTGTAATTAATTTGTATCCTCTACTGTTCATAACTCATTATTTTATTACTATTCTTACGCACCGCACACTCCGTTACTCGACCCTTATTTAATTCTATTTTCCTTAATTATTCTTCAATTTTCTAAATGGCTTTTGTCACCTAGCACGTGTCGGCCCGGCGCTACGACTTTGGCGTGTCGGGATTGGGATGTGTCGGCCAAACAATCAAGAGTGGAAAAAGTAAGAAAATATAAAAATAAAAATCCAAATTAATTGGCAAGGCATAAACAAATGGAATTATTAGCTTAGGGATTTAGAAATTCAACGCATATGTAGGGATTTAACTTAAGAAGAAAAAAGTAACTTGCACGAGGGCGGAAGTGAGACAATTTGGTTTTGGCGGCAATAAATAAAACCAAATGCACTTAGCTTGCAAATAGCAGTTTCAAATTTGAACACCACTTTTTCTCTTTCAACGTGTTTAACTTACATTTGCTCGGCCTAGAGGATAATTGTCTCTTTTTTGCAAAATAAGAGGATAATTATCTCTTTTATTATCTCTTCCTTTTTTGTTAAAAAAAATGATTTTGTAAATGGTGGTTTTTGTTTTAATTTTCTTTTATTTCTCTCTCCTCCCTCTCTTTCCAGCTCATTTTAATATTTTACCATTATGTCCTCACTTTTTTTATTTTTTGTTTTTGTAATATGTAACAAAGGATATTTTTAATATTTTATTGAAAATTTAAATTTAATTCTGCCTTAATAATATAGATATTATATATTATAAATATGAGTACTTTTGTAAAAATTTAGAGTTTTTTCTATTGGTTTTATAACATTTTCTAAGCCCATACCATTGTTGGGCCTCGTTTTCACCTTTTAAAATAAGTTGCGCTTGGTTTTGTCATTAAAAAAAATATAAAACTCCCTAATTTAAAAAAAATGTAACCTAACTTAAATGTTAAAAAATCCTAACTATCATCGTCCCACCACTTTCTCTGTAATTGCAGATTTGCAATCTGAACTCTTCTACACACACACACTCTCTCTAACACACTCCGACCCAAATATTTACGAGGATACTAGAAATCGAGGCATACTGACCTACAGCCCGACGGGGTAACGTAAGTCATGACATGCAAATGACATAAGAATTAGATGATAAGTTAGAATAAATGTCTGAAATTGAAAATCTAGGAAAAGAGTGCTCATAGTGGGGTTGACTCTTATACATGCATGCAGTGTCAGAGCATAGTAAAGAATGTAATAAAAGAAAATAATATTCCCATTCAGAAGGAGAATGATGGATATTTATACAAATAAAGGAGATAACTTCCTACATTGTCAGAAGTAAAAGTCAAATGGTGCCAATAATTAGGGGTGGGCATCGGCTTCAACCCGTAAGTCAACCTAACTAGTCGGGTTATGATTTGATAAAACCCACCGCCAACCAGAGAAACTATGAACACCGACTCACCCAACCCACTTAGATTCGGTTTGGATTCGTCGAGTTTCACAGGTTGACGGTGAACTAAAATTTGGAAGACTATATGACCTTGAGTTGCTGTTGAGAATTAAAAAAGATGAATGATGGTGGAGGAATGATGGTGGAGCTACTGGAATGAGGGTGAAGCCGCGATAAAGAAACATTGGTGGGTCAAGTTAAAGTGAAGAAGGAGAGTTCAATTTGGTAAGGGATAGGCGATGGGTCCACTTAGAAATGTCAGTTTTACTAATGAGTATTAATAATGAGCATTAATAACATGCAAAAAAGGAAAGGATAATACTTGGGTACTCACTAGTGAGTATCCTATATACTCACTTTAATAATTTGGCCCAATGATATGTTAACACATATTTTATTGTTTTAAAAAATAAAACATATGCTATTTAATTTTTCTTGGGCTTTTAAAAATAAGGAACACATGTCATCTTTTGATTGGGCCAAATCAGAAAGTGAGTATATAGGGTACTCACTAGTGAGTACCCAAGTATTATCCAAAAGGAAAAGTTTACTATTATTGGATTTTGGGCGGGTTCAGTTTCGAATGGCTTAGAAGTTTTAAAACCGATCAGAAATAAATCAGTAGATGGGTGGTCGGGTTATACAATTTTAAACTAATATAAAAAACCGAACCAATCTGCCTTGCCATGGGTGGGTGGGTTGGGCGATTTGGTCAAAGAAATGCCCATCCCTACCAACAATTCTCATCTGCCAAGCTCAGTCCCTAAATTCTGAAAGGGCGCAAAAACATAAAACGTGAGTGAGCCGGAAAAGTAAAAGTTTTTTGAAACTTTTTCTGCTATTCAAAATTAGTGACTCCTCACGGTAAAAGCCGTAATAAATTTCGAAAAACAAGTTTGTAATAAAACTAATAAAATAATCACAAGGCGTTGAGTATGGCACGGAGCGTCACGTGCAGCCACGCGCCACTCACGCACCCTCATGCGCCGTCACGTGCCGGTCAAGTGTCGGTTACACGTGCCATTAACTTTAACAGAATATTCTAACGACGTTATGGAATATTTCGTTGCCATTGGACCACGAATATTCCAAGGTATATTCCTTCCTTTGACTAATAGTAGCAACGAAATATTCCCTAATGGCGACAGAATATTCCAAAAAGCCGCTAAACCGAGTTGGCTAACATCAGAACCAGGTTTGCTTACATCAGCTTCCGGTTGACTCTGCAACTTTCGGTCGCCGTTCGCCGCCGCTGCTTCTTGCCGGAAACTAAGATTTTTCCAGAGATTTGTAAAAGGTCATAACTTGGCTATTTCTCAGCCAAATTCAACGTATAAGCTATCAAAATGAAGCTTTCAAAATGAAGCTTGAGATTAGAGGAATTCATTTTTACCTAAGAGAAGCTTGAAAAAAGGCTGGTGGTGATCTGAAAATTCTTTAAAAGCTCTCGGCTGAAAATGAGAGTTTTGAACTTTGTTGAAACTTAGGTGGATCCTTGCATTCAAGGCTTAAACATCAGGCTAGGACTCACGAGGAGTCGTTTGGCAAAGAAAATGAGGTTGATTGGGGTCCAAAACATCAAGCATATCATTGGAAAAGTTTTAAAACCTCGCCAGAGTTATTAAGCAGACTCAAGGTTTGGAGTTTTGAGACGCAGAGCTTGGTTTCTGGTTCGTGGTGGTGAGTTGAGGAGAAAATGGTGGTTGCAGTGGTGGTTCATCGAAAAAACACAATGGGTGGTGGTGCTACCCTTGACTGTGTAGGTGTGTGTGTGACTAGCAGACTCGGAGAGACAAAGAGAGTAAGTGAGAGTGACATAGTGAGGAGAGAGAGAGATGGGCTTGAGTTCGGGTGGAATCCCCTTTATGAGAAACACCCGTTTTCAACTGTCGAAAAATACTAGAAAACTTGCATGGGGTTTTGTCCAAAAGTACCACTTGAATTCAAATTATCAGAGTGTGCAGAACACACTCGAGTTCCCATGCAAGCACACAAAAAACTCAGCCCATGGGAAAGTTATACTGATATTGGCAAATTACCATTTTGCCCTTGAACGTAACTTGTTTGATACAAGTGTGAATGACGTCCCGTTTGTGCTCACACATTCTTAACGAAGAGTACTAGTCAACGGACACAAAAAAGGACAAAAGTATGCAGAGAGCTCAAATGTCTACGTAGGATTCCACTTAGCCCAACAGGGGCATTTTTGTAAAATTACAACTTCGGGGAATAAAATACAATAAATTTGAGGACGGGATGTAACACACACACACACACTCTCTCTCTCTTCTCTTCATATCTTCCATCGTCTGCAAAAGATGCGGCGGCGACCGAAAACGAGAGAGTCAGAATGCAAAAAAAAAAACCACCGCCTAAATCGCGACCTAGGCCGCTTAAAGAGCGCGTAGGCGGGCGCCTAACTCCTACCTGATTTTGCTGGACGATTTGGCCTAAATCGCGGCGGCATTCCATTGCCTAGCGCCTAGGCTGATTTTTAGAACATTGACTGTAACTGGTAGTTTAATTAATGAAAATTGGATTAACCCTATTCATCCCCGTCTAGGCTTTGTGTTACAACCTATTGAGTTTTTAATTGGAACCAGAGCACGTAACTAGATACACTTAATGAGGTCCTAGGTTGTTTTTTTTCACACATGGAGCAAGTCTCTGGTTTTGTTTCAAGCCCTCTGGTGTTTGACAGAGACAATTATACATGTTGGAAAGCTCAGATGAAAGCTTTTATGAAATCTTTAGGTGATCGTGTTTGGTGTAGTGTTGAGTATGGGTGGACTCCTCCTACCATTGTTGTTGATAAAGAAACAGTACCAAAACCTAGAGATGAGTGGACTACTTCTGATATTAATTATGATGATTGAAATTCTTGTGGCTTGAATGTGATTTTCACAGCCATGTTTCCTACTGAGTTCCAATGTATCTCTACTTGTGAGACTTCGAAAGAAGCCTAGAATATTCTTGAATTAGCTTATGAGGGAACTAAATATGTCAAAGATAGCAAACTTCAATTGCTTATTAAACAATTTGAGAACATACAAATGGAAGAAGATGAGTTGTGTGCAAATTTTTATGATAGGTTTAGTGAGGTTGTTAATGTTGGATGTATGCCCTAAAAGCAACCAAGATTAGTAGATTGCTTAAGGTAATACAAGGATTAGTCTATAATTTAATCATTGGGCAAGATCACTATAGGTAGATTACCGATATTGAGTCCATGGATAACAGTTATTTACATATGTAAGAGGTAATTTATGAGATAATATTAAAGACACCCTCTTCATATGTGTTTACCCTAAACATTGTTCCTAGTCGTTGAATTATTTTAGTGGATATCTTATAATCCTGTAAGACGAGTAAACACTATGTCTGCACAATTGTAGGACAGGATGAATGGCTAGTCTCAAGCCATTAGAGAGAGTCGCTAAGACAAATGTGTAAGTGCTTAATAAAAATTAAGTACACTGAACGTGATCAAGTCCCAAGATCTTATGTATGTATACTAGATACATACTCATGCCAATAAGAACTCGGTTACTGCAATAATGCAAATTAGTCCTTGGACCTGAGGCATCACAGTTGTCTTCTGGTTAGGTCCTTAATCTTAGATTATGTGAAAGGCCCTCCGGTGTGAGAGGGTGTCCATGACATCATTTGGATTAAGCTACCTAATCATGGAGGCAAGTGATTGTACAACAAGGAATCTATAACCTTCACAATTGAAGGAGAATGCTCATCGACATAATTAAGAAGTTTTTGGCCAAAGCATTGTGATTTGGAACGAAGTTCCAAATCTATTGAGTTGAATCATGAGTTGATAACTTAGGCACATGACATGAAATAGCCTAAACAATGTGATCGAGAGCATTGTATTAGAGAATGACAGTATTGCATTGTAATTGCAACATAACAAGTTCTCCCATATATAGTACATTGACTAGAGGACCATGACATTCGACTAGGCGTCTCTCATGGTCCATGAGATCCTCGAAGACGATCAGGGTTGTATTCACAAAGAGGTGGATTAAAAGATGAGTTTTAAATCTGAGGAAAGAATTAGAAGAGTCTAATTCATCTCACAACCTCGTCAATGAGAACCTAAAAGATCGCACACCCTATTTTAGGATTAAGGTGATAGAAATAATTAATTAGAATAATTAGTTTGGAAAAATAATTAATTAATTATTATGATGGTTACATGTCTAGAATGGGCCTTAAAATAGTGTCGGGAGTTACCATGTCCATAGGGCCCAAGCTCATTGGGCTTGTTTCAAGCTATAAGATGATTTGGAGTGCACTAGTGACCCAAAATGGCCCAATACCTATTTTGGACGGGAATAACATGTAAAATAATGATAAAGGTAAGTTTGCCTTTATGTAGTGGTGTGTGGAGGAGGAGTGAAAAGGTGTGAAACTTCCACACGAAGTTTAAAGCCTTCTTGACACATATGCAAGCTTCACATGCATGTGTAAGAGTTTTGTCTTCCACTCATCATTGGAAGAAAGATAAGGACTCATCCTCACATGCATTCTCTCTAACCAAGAAAAGAAAGTTAGAATTTTTCAAGAGAGTTTTCTCTCTAACTCTCTAGAAGAGAGAAAACATCACCACCACCATTACCAAAATAGTCCCCTTCTCTTTGTGCTAGAGTGTTTTAGCTTAACACTCTAGCACAAGGGTGAAACCAATGAAGGGCCAGAGGCGGCACGTGCCCCTAATCAATTTTTTGGGCTGAATTGTGGCATGAGCCTGTGATCTTGCAGAAAGAAGAGCTACAGAGTTTATTGTTCTGGGACTATCACAAGGTAGGAGAAGAGTATTCAATAAACGGTAGCGTATCATATTGCAAATACTTCTCTTTTGTTGAAACGCATCACCTCTTAAACTTATTTTATTTCTTTGATATGTGGTTCCCAACGTTTACCAATAAAGAGATGGAGTTCTCAATAGTAAAACAAATTGCCAATAGTCCTATAAGGCCCCGTTTGTTTTACCTTCTTATTTAGGACTAGACTAGCTTCACGGACTAAGTTGGATTAGCTTGGCTTGAACTAAGCTGGATAAGAATTGTGAAACGTTTGGTGCAGTGTCGGACTAAGCCATAGACTAACATATTTTTGGAACCAACAATTTTTTTGCCATTTTTAAATTCAGTTTTGCCTTTTAAAAAAAATAAAAACTAAAAAAATAACATCCTAAGCCATCATCGTTTTCCTTCCCACCTCTTCTCTCTCACACATAGTTTCAAACTCATGTTTTCTGTACTGATGCCTTCCGCAAAGAAAATGAAGCATTCAAAGACCCAATCAAGGCTATGGAATTCTTCTGACAAGTTTGCATCAAATGGGTTGCTTGATTGCGAGCTCTCTTGGAAAAACTTCCATAAAAAATACTCATATATTGATTGCTAAATCTACTTCAATTAATTGTAGAAATTATTTTTTGCGGTGGTGGATATGGATGCTTAGACGGAGCAACTGGCGTTGCATCTATGAAATCGAGGCTTGGTCATCCTAATCTCATCGGACCCATTATTGTGGTTAGGTTTCAAATCTGGGCGTGGGGAGTTGATATAGACGACGCGGGGTGTTGGAGACGGGATTAGGAATCCCATGTTGATGGACGAGATTTGTCACTGCGTTAGTGATGCCGTGGCAACCACGCGAGTCCAAGCTAGTGTCATTAAAGCAGTCCGCACCCACACCAAACATAGGATTATAGTCCCACTTAGATCGACACCTCACCCGTGATGTACAAGTTGTACACCTAATAGTCGGTGGGTGGTGCTAGCCGATAATTAATGGGGTGACGAAGTTTATTTAGAAGAATTTAAGAATAATTTAAGCCAAATTGAATTTAATATACCGAGTGCACAAAAGTGTGCGGGCTAATGAAATAATAAAATAATAATTGTTTGAATTGCACAAAAAATAATCGGATAATTACACATGCAAATGAATTTCTACGTTATCATACTTACCGCTGTTTCGACGCTGACAATTTCCGTGCTCACTAACCTGGAGGGGTGCAAAACACCGTATGTGAGCGGGCCATAAGTAATTATTTTAAATAAACCTTTCCTTTCCTCAAAATAACCCTCGCCACAAAAACAAGTAATATTCGCCAAAAGCCTTTCTAAAACATACTACAAAGAGTAGATAGAAATCAAAGGTAAGTACTTTAAATGTACTTGGTATAAAACAGACTTACTGTAAATCATAAATAAACAACACGGAACTGTAAAACCAATAAGTCTCTCGGCATCGTTGAAACCTAGATAAAATCACAATATAAAAATGTGAGGGGATACGCCACAGTATGACAGTATTACACGAGGTTCATACAGATATTCTCAATATGAACAGTTGGTGTATAATAATGCTTACGCTATGTACTACAATCACGTGAAGCCGGCGCGAAGGATCACAACAGCCTGAGTCGCCAAGGCGACTCAGGAACAGTCGTGGGCACCTACGATGAATCCAAAGTGAGCGTATCGCTGCGCAGAACATACACGCGAAGCCGGCCCTGGCCCCGACAAAGACACGACACCGCGGTAAGCATTCCTGCTGAGCGCAAAAACATACCACGCAAATATTTCCCAAAAATAAAGTGGGTAGTTTTCAAAATAACTTCAATAGCTCTAATTAGGTATTCTTTGCTTGAGTTTGATCCTAATACCAAGAATATACCAAAGTTATTCAAAATTACTTAAATCGAATAATATATACTAGTGAACCAAGTATGATATAAATAAAAACTCAAGGTTCACCGAATATAATATAAACGAGTTCACGAGTATAGGCATAAGTCACATTTAATGCATAGTACATTAATACTAAGTTCACTAACATAATATAAAAATATCATTTAAAAGCATGGGCATAGCTCTAATATAATTTCCAAAACACATGTAACATTTAATTTATCAAGGAAGGGGCCCACTCACATATACCATGCCGAAGTAGTCCAAAAGTACGCTTCTTCAGACGACGGACTCAAAACCTATTTTAGAATACCCACCATTAATAAAAGTGTCTTCAAAAATACGTAAGAAAATCTACAGTTTCTAAAACCCGAAAATCTGAAGCACGTATCGTAAAAAACCCAATACCACAACCATGGGCCATCATACACAAGACGCCGCCACTTAGCTTCAAATGGCCTTCACGCGCCGCCACGCGCCAAGTCATTGCTGCCACACGCTGCCGGGCTGGGGTCGCCGGTGACACGCTGGCTTTAGCCATTGCCATTAACGCTGGCAGATAATCTAAATATTCTTAACTGGCTAGAATATTCTGCTAACAATTCGCGAAAAGTTAACGCGAGGAAATATACTTGAATATTCCGCATCTGCAACCAGGTTTGGACCGGTTGATGACGCCATTACCGACCAGCCGGGACGCCACGGTGACCTTCGGGTATTTTCCAGCGCTCGTGCCGCCGCGCCGGCCGCCGTCCACGGCGGAGTTTTGCCTCTTAAATTGGGGGTTTGGCCTGAATCTTTAAAAGCTCCTCGTAATCCTGGACAAATTACAAACTGGTCACGATCTGGCACAAAAATGAAGTCGTGGGAGGAGGGGAATGAGATTTTTACAACTTTGGAGGCCGATCTTCTGCCGAGGTATCAATTTGAAGGGAAAAGCTACGGCTATAAAGTGGCCGCATTCCGTGAATCTGGTGGATTTTCACTCCACCCTCGGCTATGCAAGGCCTCGACATAGTTCAAGGGACCTCAAGGAGGTGAATGGTGGCTCACCACGTAGGCCAATCGTGGGCCGCCATCTGTGAAAACCTGAATCTAGAAAACCTCGGGGCTTCATCAAGTTCATGGAAACTAGCTCGGTTTCCCTCGTCGGCTGCAGTGGCCTTGCCTCAAGGCTGCTGAGCCAAGGAATTGGTGATGATAGGTGGTGGTTTGCTGGAGAAGTGGCAAGGCCACCTAGTTCGACTTGGGAGGAAATCTGTAAGGAGGAAGAGAGGTTGTTTGCAAGAGTAAGGTCGAGGGGATCGAGAGACAAGAGAATGACAGAGATTGAGTGAGAAGGAGTATGCAGAAGCCACTACTGGCTCACAACAATAACTAGGTTCAAGGCCCAAGGCCCAATAAAACACAATCAAATTAATGTAACGCCAGACTAATCGCCCGGACTCGAATACCGCCTGCTCGCGCTCCACGCGTCAGCATGGGACAATTACAACAAGAAAAACACTATGAAAGGGTCGCACTTTAATTACGCCATGTGTCAACTTCAAGGTCAACCAGGGCATTTTTCGCCATTTCCCACTTCCTGAATAAATAATGATATTTCCGGATGACAAAACAAAGACACTCTACTCTAACATGCAACAAATGGGGCCTAAATGCCAATACTGATAAAAGATAAAATACCCAATGCATACTTTCATGTATTTTCTCCTATATATTATTATATAATTGGGGCAAAATAATTTTTTGTAAATACATAATATCTCCTTAAAACTATATAACAGAATGTTGTTTAATAAAATATCAAGGAAAGATATAAGAAATGATAATTAATGAAGTTTATTGGTCTTATACATTCATAATTTCCACATTAAACATTTCTTAAAGTTTCACTCAAAATTTTCTATATTTTGACCACATTTCCATCATTTTGCTCATGTGAAATGACACCTATATCGAAAATTGGCCGATATATCCTAATTGGACTCACACAATTTCCTGGCCGCTTTCATCTGCCCATGCATGTACCCACAATCATTTTTGCTTCCGAGTCGAATATCGATATAGAAATACCTTTACTTAAAAAAAAAATCTATTGTCTCCCTTTGCATACCTATCCCGCCCTCGCTTATAACACATCATCCATCACTTAGTTCTAAAGGTGAATCCAGGACTGCTTGATCTTCGTTGAAACAAAGTATCGTAAACTACTCACACGATTGCTAAGTACACCGGAATCTACAAAGGGTGTTCTTGGTCTTAACATGTGCCACATGCAAAGGAAGAAGGCCTCCCTATATGACAAGCTTGATAAAAATCAAGGTAGTACCAAGAGGTATAAATTTTTATCTCAATTAATTGAACGCATCAAATCTTTTTAGGATTAAAGATATTGAAAGGAGTTTGTAGTAATTTTTATTTTTCATCTACAAACTTGTGAAAAAATCCTCGCTTCTGTCTTCGACTTCAAACCAAAATCACTACCATTGAAGAAGCTAAAATTTTAATTCCATTAAGCTCATTGAATTGGGTGTGGTTGTTCTCTCCAAACCTATAAGATGAAACTTCCTTATTAAAAAGAGCAAACTTGTAGCCTTCGTGAAAGTGTTGGAAAAGAAGAATAATTATCTTAAGCAAGTTTAGTCTAGTGAGAGTGAGGAAAGGGATAGTAAGAAATTGAAGAGTTCATCAAACAATTCAAGTTGTTTATGAAATCTACAAAGAATAAGAAAATACTTGAAAGGTCTAAGAGCACTTTTCATGCCTGATTTGACCCAATCTAAAACCCCGAAAGCATGTGACACTTCATGTTACTTTTAAGAGGAAAAGTAACTACTTCAAAGTCTCCAAAATGAACATAAACGATTCAATACCATTTCTTACAATAAACCCTCAAAAGAACTACAAAGGCTCCAAAATTTAAAACAAAGGTACAAAATTTAGTGTACACAATGTTGTCAAAGCAACTACAAAACTCCCATTAATTCTAAAAGGAACCAAAATCTCTACACCTTTTCAAATACATCAAAACATGTCAACTTCTCATCCAAGCCGATTTGAAAGGAAAAAGGGTGAGCTACAAAGCCCAAGAAGCTAAATACATCTAAAATGAAATGAAACATTTGAATGCACAATCAAAGGAGTTGGATTCAAGAGCCGCAATACAATGAGCACAAGAATTCAATAAATCAATAACAATACAAATAGCTTATGTAATTCCTCATTAGTAAATCCAATGAGGCCTTATTCCCACAGGTTATAATGGCCTTATTACCAATTGATCGCAGGTCCGTGACTCCTTCAAAGAAGACACAAACACTGGGTGATTCGGGACGAGCCTAACATTTTCAAATGCTATTTGGATGTTCAATTACAAACACTTTAACAATGAAACGAAGGTAAAGGTATCTGAATTAATAATCACAAGAGGTTCAAATATCAAAAAGATGAAAACCTAACACCGAATCACAGCTCAATAACATAATAGCTTATAGATTTATAGAAGATGGAAGTAACAACACAAGGATAATACATGATTCACCATGTTCCAACCATGAATTCCGTAACCAACACTTACCCATGTATTCCTAGCTTAGACAAGTTTTTCTCAAACTCCAATCACTTAGTTTTGTTCAACAAGTGATAAAGGGGCCGTAGAGACAAAGCTATCGATAACAAGAGACAAATTTCTTTAAGCAGTGGTGGAAAGTTACTTCGCCAGGGTTTGGTATCAAGAGGTGGCAACTTACTTCATACGAGGGTTCGTTTAAGCAAGGGGTGGTTTTTTAATCCATGTGTGATGGTGCTCAGTTTTTGTGCTAAAATATGTCATTATTCACCTAAACAGCTTAGGCAAATTACACTAGGCCTCAAAAGAGCAGTAATACAAAATTTTGATAAAGATAAGTATATGAGCGGTGTATGGTCATATTTCAACTGAGTGTCCGAACAAAAAAAAACACAAAAGTTTTAAGGGCAAAAAGAGCTTTGGCAAGTCACTTGAGTGACTCGAGTGAAAGTGAGAATTCTTTGTGATGGAAATGAAAATGTTTTTGCTTTTGTGCTAAATTGAATTCCAAAACTATGTCGCTATTGAAAGTGAAAGTGAAAGAGTGAATGGCAAAGTGAAGATTTATGCAATTTTTAGCCATGAAGAATTACACAAAGCTTATGACAAATTGTATCATGAGAGCCTCTTCAATTGAAAGAAGAATGTGAAAATGTCCAACAATTGAAATGTGCTTGACAACAAGAAATAATGGGTAAAGGTGAATTCTTCTTTTGTCTCACAAATCTGAATGCTCTTGATGATGTTAATGTGTGATTGAACAGAAACAAGTTTTTTGAGTGAGAAATTGCTTGCTTTTTGATGGTGATATAATCCTGGGAGTACGGTTTTGTTTGGATGATGAATTCGTATATGAAAATTTGATTACCGAGTCTAATTGATTGAGTAGAAAAATGAATTTTAAAAGCAAGCTTGTGCGACATAACAAGAAATCCAAAAGTTGAACTTGATGAGTTCAAAGAAAAGATTACACTTTTAATCAATAGTGCTGATTAGATTGATAACATGTTGAATGAGAAATTAGTTATGATAGAAGAGAGTTAGGGGCTATCTCAATGAGAATTTACACCTACATCTTTACACTTGCATCAACCTGAATGGTATGGTGCTAACCAAATTTTTAGTGCACACACTAAGAAAACTTAGTTCTAACAATTTTTTTCTCTCCAACACTTTATTGCTAAAATTTGTAAACTCATCTATATAAAATGCTCTAACGTGACATAGCTAAAAAATTTGTTAACTATTTTGTTTAGGTTATCTTGATTTATTTTATGAACATTTAAATTTTAAAATTCAAATTTCATAAGAATCATAAAATTGGTTTACAGAAAGAAAAAGCAAGAAATTTTAAAAATAATTGAAATAATATACATATTCAATAACATAAATAACACATCGCACTAACAGTTGAAATGTAATATGCAGTGAGGATGAAGGGAGCTACCCTGTTCGAATCACTTCTAAGGCTGCAAGGTTCTACTAAATTTTTCATTCCAAGTGGGGTCAACATGGGCTCGCCACAAGGTAAAAGTGTATTACATGGGCGTTGCTCTCCTCGCACGTGAAATCCAAGCCGAATAGGCAATTAACTTACTCGGCCAGAGTGGGCCTACCAAATAGCACCCTGAAAGTGTTCAAATTTGGGAATGTGGACGAGGAAATTGAATTTTTAGCATCAATTGGCTTGGGTTGGAGGAGATTTACTACCAAAATTTGGGATTTAGCATTCTCCATTGTGAGCTGGTCTGGGCTTCTGTTAAACATGTCTGTGACACAAAAGTCTAAGATTAAATTTTAAATCTTCTTCAAGTTTTGTCCATATGTTAACAGGGTCCACTTACACATTAGACTCACGTGCAATTTTCTTTTGAAACAATTCCTAGTGTGTTCAGTATGCTTAATATGAGCAAGGGGTCAAAACAATTTCATGACAGTAGTTCAATCATGAGTGAAGTGCATTTGATTTCAAGTTTAATTTCATCTCGTATTCATTTATTCCAAGAGTCAAGAAAATTTGGTTTAAAAAGGAAAGATTTTAATGCAATCTGCATTGTTCCCTATATATGCCTAAACCAGAATTCATTGTGTGCTTCTGTGCCATAGTTTAAGTGCATATTTAATTTTCACATGCATGTTTGGTTAGTAACATTCATCTCTCAGCATCGGGAGTACATTTGTTATAAAAAAATGAAAAAATTCGCTTCATGTTTACGCATTTTTGGTCATCTCCGCATACATCGATTGCACTAATTTCACTTCGCCACCGCTTGAAGTTCTTGAACTTTAGATTGATCTATAAACTCAAATGTTGAATACAAGAAATAATCCTATATTTGACTATAGAAGAACCTGCTTCTTAAAGTTAAATTCAAAATTGTCAAAATGGTCTTTGCATCCTGGTGTTGAATTTTATTTTAAATGATTTTATTCGCACTATCAAACTTTGTGGGATCCACTTTGGAGTTGATTTTGCACCATGAAGAGACACACATGTGCTAGTTATTAATCCAAGCTTGTTGAATGCTTTGATTTGCTTAATTTGTATGAGTGTTTGAGTTACTACTTGAATACAAGATTGAGTACAATTGATGTAAGTAGTAAAAAGCTATATAAGCTGTGGTGTAAGGCAATTACAACAAGAATATGCAAACGCCTAAACTTTGTGAAAATGGTTCTAATCTGGGTATTAATGCTACTACTAAAAGAAGGTGTCCAAACAAAATTGCTACACGTTAAATTTCCTCATTTCTATAAAAAAACATAACAATGCCAAGGGTCAAGCTTAACTCGCTGGTTTAATGTGGGTCTTAAACATAGTAGTTGGTGTAAAGGGAACTTCAATAGCATGCAGTTTCTAAACATTTTTTTGATCCCCGCTATCACACAAAAACCACTAGATGAAACAATCATTTTGGATACCATGGATGCAAACAATGAGAACTAAGCCTCTAGTTTTAAATCATGTATTATCTCTTTTATGAAGGCATTTTTGGTGAATCATATCCTAAAAGCTTTGCTTAAACTTCAAATAAAATTGTGACAATAAAATCACTAGGGTTGTAAGTCATTTCGCTATTACATCTTGTGTGTTTGCATTTTCGTTATCATTGGCATACACATAGAGTTTAAATGAATTGGGCATTATCATTCTTTGTTTTGACTTGCTGAGTTCAAAAGAACAAAAATTGTAATTGGCTTCAAAACTCCGTTTTATTTTATTTATAAATTTTGAGTGGTAAGGAGATAATTGTCTTTCTGTGCTTTTGTGTTTCGACATTTCATTGTTTTTTCATCTATGTTCTTTGACTTCCTAACAAAAAGGGGTAGAAAGAAATTGGTTGCTTGAATATGTGCTGACATTAAAGGGGGAGAGATTTGATTGACGCAGGGAGAGGGTTTTTTGTTGAAATTTTGTTGCCGCTTTCTATCCTTATCATACCATAAGCATATGTTTCACGGGTTGTTTGTTTTCTCGATGTGCAAGTTTGTTTATCTTTGAACTAAAGCATGTTTTGTGCCTTGGGTGTAATAACTTGTATTTCATTGTTTTTGGTTTTGTCTAGGAAATGCCAAAGGGGAGATTGTTAGGTGCATATCGGACATTTTTCTAGCCTAAACCTTGTGAGTAAGTTGAGTCTTGATGTTAGGATTGGTTTTCACCAAGCTTCAAAGATCAAGTTCAACCGATTATCATATACAAAAGACCAAGTCACAAACTCAAATTTAGGACGGTAAGAGAGACTAAAACCTATATGCATTTTTAGTGGTTAAATAAAATATTTTCCTGTGTTGGATTGAAGTGTCAATAAACTTCATGGTGTTTGGAAACTAATTTGGTCTTATTTGATTTAATCTAATTGTTATTTTATATAATTATATTTTCTATTCTTTTTGACATAGAATTTAGTCCTGGATTAATATAAGTGGTTAGTCTTTATTTGTTTTATTTTTAAGGATTTGGAAAATAAAGCCCATCATACTTGACATTAGGTGCTAGGATTTTGTTATGATTAATTATACATATGTTGGCTTGTGTTGCTAGAGAACATATGCACGTATACATAGAAGGAAAGGGAAAATGTACACATAACATAGAGAACTCATATGCATTAGAGAGAAAATACTTTGTGCGTATAACAGCTTTTGAAAGTGAGTTCATGCATATCATATTCTTAGAAGATTTGTTCCATGTTTGAGATCTTTCGTGGATTCATCACACCTACACTTCTGAGATCAGTGAAGATTATGTGAGAAAGAGTCGAAGTGAGGTTTACTGTGGGAGAAAGACGATGTAGCGGCCGGTGGTAAGTCCTGGTGAGTCTTGGAGGTGTCCTGCGTGCTAGACTAAGCTTGCATCATGGTACGTGCGTGAAGTCCATTAGGTGAGTCTTATAAAGTTTCTTTTCTCATGATGGATTGCTCAATCGGCTGTGTACTTGAGGCCAGCCCATGTGTTGGAGTTTTATCCTCATGCAATCCTTAAGTTTTGTAGAATTTTTTCCCGAAAAATTCCTGATGATCACCCTATTTAATTCGAAACTCTAATCTTTACTTTTAATCCGTAATTTTCGTAGTCCTTAAAACATTTTCACCGCTTATCCCGAACTCCACTCGATTCTATTTCATATTCAATTTAGAAAGTCGACTTTTGGCTCAACTCCGATCCGAACCGATAGTTATATATTTTATTTAATATTTAAATAGAAAATTAGATAATTTGGTCCAAAATGTATAGCAAAATTGGAAGGGACTCAAACCCAAGATCTCCCTTAAGAGATCAAAGGTCTTAATCACTTTTAGCCAACTTCCAATTTGTTATATTATAATGTGTAACAAATATATTTATAGTTTAGTATTTCAACTTAATATCTTCAAAACCCTAAATGCCAACCATCCTTCCCTTTTATTCACTCTCTCTCATCATGACTTCAGCTAAGCATATCATTTCTTTCTCTCAGTCGCTCCACCACCACGACCTCACCATTGTCATCAAGATTCCTCCTCCCCATCCCATCGCTTCACTCACCACCGACCTCGACTCACCCTCTCTCGCTTATCCCTCTCTCACTCACCTCATTCCCGATCGATAGAGCAGGTTTATAAGACGTTATTATCTTATTTCTTAATGCTTATTTAGTTAATTTTCGTTAATTGCAAAGATTTTTATTTTATTTTCATTTTATTGTAGGTAGAAATGGTAAAAGTTAGAATTAAAAGGCTAAAATGAGAAAATAGAGCGCATTTGAATTTTGGAATGGAATGCTTGTATGTGTGCTATTGGAGAGTAAGGATATGGACGTAAAGCTATTAGTGGACACAAGTGATGGATAATGATATGATCAAGTGCTGGATTAGAAGAAAAGCTTGGAAGACAAGGAAAATTAAAAGAAGTGTGAATCCATGGAATTCCGGATGTTGTTGTGCGTAACTCACAACTTGACAAAACACCCACATTTCTCAGAAACTTACTTATCATCCAATATATGGATGGAGAGCTATGGATGTCTAGTTTTCACAAGATTTTTACAGATTCCTAAATTTTCGATGTTTCTAGAATTAGTTGAATCAAGCTTTTGGGTACATATGGGTCAAAACATTAAGAGTCCTAGTTGGATTTGGTTTCAAAGAAAAGATGTAATGCTTATTTTGTGCGTGTCTCTACACTTAATTCAGATGAAAGGAGTCATAAGGATGTCTAAACACTTCCTCTAAATCGTGCCTTCAAGTCCCTCAACACCAAGCACTTCGGAGACGATAAATACATCTAAAATGTCAATTTGGGAACCCTGACACAACTTCATGTACTATCAACCTTTTTCATCAAGATTTCTACCACATCTCCCATAAATCGTCTATTAATTCATTCAATTATTATCTATCTGCCGCTGCAGATTGGTCATCTGTAGTCACGCGGTTGTACTCTAACTGGTCCTTGTTATTTTGTTAGCTGTTTTTCATTGTTGTTTGTTGTTTGCTTTCAAACATGAGAAGATTTCCTTACGTAGGAATTCAAAGCTACAAACATATGTTTTATATGAACATATGTTCATGGCTTCAAATTCACCTCAGCTATAAACGAAATTATTACTCATGATTGAAATAAATTCATAAGAAACATTGAAAAAGAAACTAACAAAATCACAAATGGTTGAATAGATACAACCTTGAATTCAATGCTCAACTTGAACGCCTTCTCTTTGTCTTCTACCTTGGATGGATGGATGAATTGAAAAGGTAAATGAAAGGTTTTAGGGTTGAGGATGTGGTAGAATGCACAGAGAAAAAGAGGGATATATGCGTATGTGTATGTCAAATAAAATTGGTGCTTTCTGATGTTTTATATGGCTCTGGCTTGAAATCATTGAAGGACTCCCAAGGGCACGATTTAGAGAGTGTTTAGACATCTCAGTGGACTCCTTTATTTCATCTCTGGTAAGTATAGAAACACGCACAAAACAACTGCCACGTTTTTTTCCTTGGAAACCAATTCAACCAGGACTTCATTGCCTGCTTTCGATCTTTTCCTCACTAAACAACATAACTAATCTAGAATCATCAAATTGAGATTCGTAAAATCCTGTGAAACTAGACATTCAGAACTTTCCATCCATATATGGCATGACACGTAACTCATCCTATGAATTCTCGGGTGCTCACAAATAGAAGCTACACAAGACTGCCCAAATCTCAATCGATTCCACTTTTTGCAATTTTCTGTCTTCCAATCTTTCATTCTAATCCACGCAAAGTCGCCCTTATCCATCACATGTGTCCACCAATAACTTTAACACGCCCCAAATCCTTGGGCTCCAATACACATATAAGCTCCTCCTTAATTCCAACTTTGCCATTTCTACCTATAATAAAACAAAAATAAAATAAAATAACAATTCGGACACATCCATCCCTGTGAGCACGTGTCGAAGGCCGCCACACGTGTTAGGTGACAAAGCAATGGCACAACAAGGAAATATACAATAAAAAGAGTTGAGTGCTAAGCAGAAGTGTAGGTTAAAACCATATGACAGATAAGAATAATCAGAGTAAAGTAAGAAAAGGTGAGCATAAATTATTCACATCCCCATGAGGGATGGATACAAAGCACCAGGCAGAGTGAATCTTACATAAATCAAGTAATGTCGAACTGCCGACCACCGCCAAGGAAGTCCTTTGTCAATGATGAATCAGCTTTCAGGGTCCGGAGGGGCGAAAAACATAAAACGGTGAGGTCAAAAGCAAAGTTTGATAAAACTTTGAGCCAAAGTATATTGAATCCTCATTGAAAACAAGTATAGTTTTTGAAAAACACGCTATACTCCTCTGGTATGAACCTCAAAATACTATAATAAAAATATACGGATATTCTGATAATGATTACTCACATGTTCACCATAAATACACAAGTCCTTGTGTGAATCAGAAATGTTAGTACCACAATGATCCAAAGTCGCAACGGCACGTAGTGACTACTCCCAAACGCTATGCTAGTCCTCGCCACAAGACCGAGTACTAATACTCAAAAGCGGCGATATCTACCGCTGAGCAAATGCGATAAAACATGTATGGCAATATAATGGTTTAATGTTCTACCCAACAAATGCGGCGCGATAAGGAGTTATGCAAGCACGCTTTGAAGAAAGCATTGAAAAACCATACGCACGTATACATTTATCAAAACAAAGACCCACTCACTCACCAGGTAGCCTGTCAGCCTAGAATCTTCCTCGATAAGTATCACCTATATGAGATATCAATGGCAATAATGATTAAACCCATAAAAGTTAAACAACTAACAATTACACTATCCTTGTTTGCTCAACTGTGAGAATCCAAAACACCTTTAAAATATCACATGCACCGCACTCGCAGTAGTACTTATCGCGGACGAGTCGCCTCGAAGACGGAATCAAAAAAGATCACTGCCACACGTGGCTCAAATGCAGTGAAGTCATGCTCCACGCCAGCTGCTCACGCATGAGTCGAGCTGTTAGTCAAGGTCACGACGTTACACGAACTGACGGCTGTCGACGCAATGGTTCCGAACTTATTGTCAGATCATTGCCGACGTTACTTTGGGCCGGCCTGATCACTGTCACCGCCATCGCCGGTCACCTCGGTCTTTCTGGCCACGCCGACTCCTGGCCGTATCGAAATATTTTAAAGCTCCATATCTTCTATTTCTGGCCAAATTTTTTATGTGCCATATATCAAATGAGCCGAGAAGCAGTAGAATCACAGCTGTACCTTTTGGATTGGTCGCATAAGCTTGGGAAATGGTCAGAATTGCCTCGGTAAAGTTGCGTTCATCGTGAGTTTTTGTCGCATTCATCAAAACTCAACCAAATCAAACCACCTATGAAAATTCATCTACTCAACGAGAGGAATACAATGGTTGTAGTTAGAAACCTCACCTTTCGGTCTAGATTGGCCGAAAATGGCCTGAAGCGTCGTTCTTCCGCTGGCGCTCGTCAACCTGAGAGTTTGGACGGAAAACGGCTTGCAATCAAGAACGACGCGCCGAGACGAAGAAGGTGGTTTTCGTCGCTTTGACCCGACGAGCTATTAGTGCATCAAAATACCGTGAGAGAGTGGAGAAAAGTAAAAAATCAGAAAAGAAAAGTGACGAGGAAGAAGGAAAAGTAGGGAAAAAGAAAAGAAAATGTTTTGGGAAAATGTGCACCCACCAAAACAAGAACTTACACGCTCAATGCCAGCACGAAATAAACACGCATGTGTAGAAAATATCCCCGTAATTATTTTATAACAAACTTTTACGCAGATGTTACATCAATTAACAGAAATTAACCAAATGAACATAGAGAAATAAGATAAGAATGTCGATAAATATGCTCCTATCAAAATAACAATCGAAAGCAAGATTGGAAAGTCGATATAAATCTTGTTACTTAGGATAAACAGGCACAAAAACTAAATCACATGATACAAAAATTTAGCGAGGTAAAACCCAAATACATGGAGAAATTCTGCTACCACAAACTTGCTGGAAACAAATCTACTATGAGAAAAGTAACTTTACAAGACTCACCTAAAGGGGACTTATGCAAGCACCATGACGCAACATTAGCCTAGCACGCAAGGACACCTCCAAGACTCCCGGTGACTTCATACGTACCGCTTATGTCATCTTTCTCGCCACGATGAAAATCTCTTGCTTCACGACTCTTCTCCACATAATCTTCCATGCACAACTCAAGATATGAAATTCATCCCTAGAAAGATCTCAACTCACTTTAATGTATCTTCTAGGAACATGCTATGCACATGAACTCACCAAAACTATTTAACACGCACAAAGTATTTTCTCTAAATGCATGAGTTTCAAGTGTTCGTGTAAAGGTGTTTTCCCTCTCACATCTATGTGTATCTCGTTTCATATATTCTCTCAACACGAGCTTCCACACATATATAATCAATCATAACAAAACCCTAGCACCTAATGTCAAGCTCTTTTTTTTTTGATGGGCTATGTTTCCAAAGCCTTAAATAAAACAAATAAAGACCAACCACTTATGCATAACTCCACAACTAAAATCTCTATTATAAAAGAGGAGTGCATAACTTTTGCACTAATTTTTGATTTGAACTTTTTCACTTAATGCTTTTGACTAGAAGTTAAAGATGAAAATAGAAAAAGAGTACTTTAAAGACATTAAATGTCTTGATTTTGGGTAAAATAGTACATGTCATTTGTTAAAATGAAAAATCCAAATACGAAAGTTAAAGCAAAATTAATAATATATCTGCATAAAGAATAGCTTGCATAATTAAGTCTCACTTCGATTGTGACTCAATTAGTTAGAACAACAATCATTGGTTGAACTTGGATCTTCGAAGCTTGAGCTGAAACTAATTTTAAGACCACCTCAACTTGCTACTACTTTAGGGGCTGTTAGGAGTAGGAAAATGCCAACTACAACCAATATGCACTAATTAGGTTTTGGCAAGTGCTAGCTAATTAAGAAGCGCTCAAAATATTTCCTTCCATTTCCAAATAGCAAACAAAGCTGGCAGCAGCCGGCCCTCAGCGGCGGAGGGAGTTCCATATTTCCGACCCCCACTTCTGGTTTGGTGAATGCATTTCAATTTTCAAAGGGCCTGACAGGGAAACTGTTTGATTTTAACAGCGAGAAGAGAATCCATTCTAATTTCCATGGGTTAAGTAAAACACAGCACCGATGAATCAACATGGTTAAGAGCCACCATAACCTTTGCGCTCGCAGCGCTTTCCGCCACCACTGCCCTTTCATGTAATTTCTCTTCTTGCACTACCTTTTGTGCCGCATTTGGGTTCTTGTAATTTATCTTCTTGGTTTTTAACAGTGTATTTGTTGAAAAGAAAATCAAGGGATTTGATTCCAAGATTCAGAGTTTCAGAAGTCTCTTTAAGGCCTGTAGACAATGTGGTGCCGAAAGGCAAGGTCGAATTCAAGCTCAGCAGGTACATTTCAGAGCAGTGATTCTGCATTTAATTGAGCTGGTTTACTTCATATACATATGTAACTGGAAATTTTGATACATGTGTATCCAAAAGGCCCTCAACTATTTGCCTATGTTTGTTATACTTCATTTCCTTGTAAACGTTTAGGCATTGCCTATGATTGTGTTCATTTCTATTCCATATGTGTATCCGGGAAGTAATATTGACTGTCGTTGGTATTTCATATGCACGCACATTTTCGGTTTACTTGCTAAATTCCTTATCATTTTGTATTTGGAGGCTTGAGAGAAGCGCTGATGCAAATCCTAAGTTGCTGATAATTTGGAACTGACTTCTTACTCCCATGGCAATCATTAAGCTATCCAGTCATGCTTCTCACTGTATTTTGGGTGGGCGAAATTTGGTATTCCGACTTGAAGATCTTTGTTTCTCATTACTTGACTGAAGGGGTTCATATATCATCCATCTATCAATATGATACCATTGTACCCAAAGTGATTGCATGGGTGGGTATAGCCGTATCTGATCACTAGAATTGTTTCTACCCCCTCATGAAGTGGTTGAAGAAATCTGATGCTAATAAGGAACTAAAGTATAAAGATATGATTTTCCAAAACCAATGAGTGAGTTAACGGTTTCATTTGTCTTTTCCTTGAGTAAAAATGGTAGTTTTTAAAACGCACTTCCTTTTATGCTTAACTATGTAGAGAATCAAATTATGGCGAAAATCTCAGCAGTGCTTAGAAAAATTAAATTTATATCCTTTTGGGATTAGTAGCACCTTTCTCCTCTAAATATAAGGGTTGAGGAAGAGTTCAGGTTCCATCCCCAGTGGATATGCCGGATTTATCTTGTCATTTGTCAAAGCTAAAGTGAGCTACATAGAAAATTAAAGACAAAGCGCGAATTATCAGAATAAGGTCATTTGAGACTTAGAGTAACATGTTGCACAATCTATACACACATACGCTTAGGCTTACACTGGTAAAAAGGAATGGGATGCTCAGCCATCTTTAGTTTGCAGTTGATGCCTCTGCTGCTTGGGAATGCTGCTTCTCAGGGCTTCAGTTCTCTCTTAGTTTCTAGTTACTGCGTATTCACTCAGATTATTTTCTTCTTTCCTTTGTTAGCAGCGAATAGTCTGCATGTAGAGAATCAAAAAAATAGTTTTCCTTTATCCCATCTTGGTTTCCAGCAGTTTGCATTTGTTTGTCTATATATTGAAAAATAAAAGCTTTTTCAAAAGTGTATATTTGTCGTACAAAAGTGCATATTTGTTGTGCATGTATATGCTTTAATGTCGATTGATGAGCTTTCATTTTTAATTGTGCAGGAATGGGACCCCCGACAACCTCATTTGTTCCTCTTTCCAGGGCCTGCTTGATTTTTAATTCAGCTTCAAAGTTCCACCAGCACGCGCTGAGGCCCCATATTCTCACTGCCGGGTTATATGTTTTTCCATCTAAATACAGATCTAGAGAAGCTAAAGATCCACTAAGTCAAAATTCAAGGCCAAGGTGTGTGCCTGAGTATACTACCATCTTTGCCTCAAGCACAGTTGGTCTTTTAACTTCGTGGAAAAGGACTGGATGAAGTAGGTGAGGCAAGCAAGACTAAACGCAGAAAAGAGGGATTTTATAAGTATTAATGCATCTCCACACAGGCCATGCCCAATTGGACTCACTGTTGCCAAGGTAAGGCTATACTGCTGCTGAGTAGATCTTTATAGTACAAAAATTAACATTCTGCATTAGACTAATACTAAACTTGTTTCAGTATAGAAGTAAGTTTTTCAAGAACTATCAGAGCTCACTAATCTCACACAATTGAAAACCCATCTAATAGTTTCATTCTCTTTCTTTTTTTGTTCTTTCTTTGGAATATTGTTGATACAGTATACCCACATCATGAATATATAGTCTGGCATTAGAATATATACTAATTGGTTTTGGCTTGAATGCTCTGTTTCTAACATGGTATCATAATAGGCTTGGTTTGCAGTAGGCACAGGTTCTAAAACCTCCATCCCCATTCCCCCACTTGTTGGCTTACAAGGAAATGTGATGCTGCACCCATATGTTGCTGCGCATCATATGTTGTATGTTAGCTGCATCCATGTTTCTCCCTCTTTTTGTTTGGCTCTCTTACATTCAGGATGTGGCTACATCGTGGCGTGAAGGGTAAGTTGATACATTTAGCTATTGGCCCATTGGGTGTCTAGCATCATATTATAGTTAGGCATTTGTGTGTGTTGTATTAATGCAATATGGTCTCCCACGCACAAACCATTTGGAAATGTGTGGGCAGTCGCGTGCTTGATGTAGCGAGAGTAGAATTGAGCTAGGCTCTCTCTCTCTCTCTCTAAATACCTCAGAGCTAACTGAAGGGACAAAACTGAGAATGCAATGATGTATTTCAAAACTCGGTCATCTTGAAGGATGGAAGGCATACATTTTTTAATCCTTATTCTTTACTTCCTCTAAGGTCCTTTGCTGAACCAGAAGTGGTGGAGCATGAGGCATGAATATGGATATAGTGGCAGTGCTTTACCATGTATGAGCCCCGTCGACCAAGTAGACCTCCTTTCTCTCTCTATCATCTATGAGGCCATCCCAAGCCTTTCCTTCCTTTTAATCTTTCTTACCCCTGAAGCTTTGAAAGCAAAAGCATCTTCTGATCACGGTAGAAAGCATATGTCTATACTCTGTTTTTTTCTGCCCTCTCGGCTTCTTGACCCATACTTTTCACCGAGCCCACCACTGCCGTCAAAGTCCCAACCCCACTATTTTAGGTTTATTGTTTCAAGTACAATATTAATATAGTTACTTTTTGTTATCATTTAACCATTCTTAATTATTTATTCATAAAAACCACTCTGTATGTGTTCCTATCTTAAAGCCTACGTTTAATGCATAGAAATTAAAATATGCTTCTGAAAGAGAGAAAAGTCTGAGTCTTACAAAATATACTATCTGTTTACTTTAGGTGGGAAGCTGTACAAGGAGTATAAGCTTCTACTCTGGTGTGGATTTGGTTGATGGGACAGTAAGTTTACATTTTTTTAATCCTCAACTGGCTATTGCCATTTCTTTGGTTCTGATTTTTGTTTTTTTGAATTTACACTACTTGGTTTAGTTCTTATCGACAGCCAGTACTTGATGTCAAACCTTATCTTCCTACAGGATGGCATCCAAGGAGCAAGAGTGCCAAAGTGGTTAACGGTATCATTTCCATGGTCTTTCAGGAATTTGTAAATCTTATTTTCATGACATACAAGAGTATCTTCCTTATTGTCTTAGCGAGTATTTTCGCTAATAAACTTGAGTGCTGAGTCATGGCGTAATTATCAGATGTTCATGCTGTATAGCTGCATACAGTATGGATTCTTGTCTAGTTTGGCTGATACTTGAAAACCTTCAAATATCTATTATGAAAACTATAAATGTATAAGTTGTATAGTATTTCCCGACCTCGATCCTGCATATTTAGGAGATTGTGCAGAATTGTTAGCATACAACTGTATATTGTATTTCAAAGGAAACAACACTCTACTTCAGGCATTTCTTATGTCAACTTAACATGTTTGTATGATCAATCTGTCTTTGTTTTGAATTAATATCTATCTCTTCAAGAGGGGGACAAAGACAGAGTGTCAGTTTCTCCAAGGGATTCACTTCAACACTTGCTGACTGCTGGGAAAGCAGTAGCGGGTCTTATCTTTAATTAAAATATCGAGAATTTCATATTTTTTAAGGAGATTTTCAATTTTTGTTTTGGCTAATTATATCAATAGCCTTTCATCGCATTCCATTGATACACTCTTCACAACACAAGAAAGAACAAAAGCAAGCCTCAAACCAAGGAAAGAAAAAGGTGAAAAGATAATTTTGATTTACTAAGGGATTAAAATCCCAGGAAAAACGGAAGAAAAGAAAAAGGCAAGATTGAATGATGTAATAAAACACTTTAAGCATTCATCTCATATCCAATAAAAATAAGAAATAGAAAACCTGAATGTCAAATTCTTTGACTTTTGAGAGTCTTTATGATCAAGAGATAAACTGACTTCGCTGATTTCAAATATGTGCCTGTCATTGCTGATTATGTTGTTTTAGTATGAAAACTGTTGTACCTTGTGTGCAATTTCACGACAACTATATATGTTTATCTTCATATGAAATGAACGGCATGAAGTTTTTCTTCGTCAATAGTATTGGTCTTCGTCAATAGTATTGGTCGAACTCAAGATCTGTGCGCTGATTTCTAATGGAGGATAATACCAGTATTAAATTTAGAAGATTCAATCCACACCCGGCTATTTTTGGTGCTTTGATTGCAAGTTCTGCAAGTTGGGTAGGTCTCCCCATCTGTCCTCCCGCACCAAGGCAAATAGTAGGTTCACCAGAGGGTAATTGGCATTCTATGTTAATACCCTCTACACCAATTATAGGGTTCCGAACCTTAAATTCCTGTTCACAAAATTCCCAAAGGAGTTCTTAGCTGATTATGCATGCCCAGGCTTGTAAGTCTGCTTCTTCTACTCCCTGGAAGGTCGTAATGGTAGATTTAAGATTTCTAACTTTCTGTTCTCGTTACCCAAATTTGATGATTGACCTTTCGTCGTATTCTTAGGTGTAAAGTTCTATTAAACAGTCAAACTTTTGTTTATCATGGAGCCCATAACTAAAAAAAGTCTAATGATATCAGCCTTTAGTAAGGTATGCGTTTGCTGTGAAGAGAAAAAATCCTTCCCTAAGGAAGATGTGAAAGGAAAGAGAGGGCCTCCTTTCTACTCGAATGACTAGCCATTTAAATTTCCTGTGTTTAGAAAATGCTATTGCTTTTCCACGAAAAACAGTTAAAAATCAACCACATTAACTGGGAAGTATTTTATTCTCTCACACCCCAGCACCAATTCTGCGCATATTTTTTATTCTATCTGCATCTGGTTTGTTGCAGGAAAGAATTCACTTATGCTTCACCAGATGAGTTCCAAAAACTCTGATACAGGTGCTTTCATAATATTCGCCCAGTGTCTCAACGAAATCGACCTCATGACTCCATTAAGCTGTGAAACTGCAACAACTAATGAATGCTGTCTGGGTGATGATTAGCCAATGAAGAAGCTTCAGCCCTGAAGTGAGCAGCCTCCGCAGCCTCAAAGACATAGTATATCACCTGATTCTGAAGGATTGGAATGTTTCGGTACAGGACCATCGTGGCGCAGTGTTGTTTAGAGAGCGACAGAAGCATCGAATCATCACTACTATCAAAAGCGGTAATTACTCTACGGAGCGACCATTCGTGTCCTTTGATTACCGATATTGCCTGAGTCCTTTGCATGCAAATCATTTCGCGTATACCCGGTGGCAGCATCGTTGGACGAAACTCGGATTCAGTTAAATTGCTGGCCATAAACTTCTGTTTCATACAAAACTTCTGTTATCCGTACTTTGTGCCGGGTTGGATATGTACCATGGTTGGGACTTGTGAAACCCAGCATTCTTGTTACACATGACGAGATATACAACCGGTTACAAGGTATATTTTCCACAAAAGCTCAGCAATGGACACCAGCCAGGGCGCTGTGGCATCACGTCAGCAATCGGAATTTCCTTGTGCGGAATTCTTAAGCCGTTGGATATGATCTAGACGGCCTGTAAAAACAGAGCCATTGCAGAAACCGGGTCCTAAAACCTATATAATTAACGGTAAAACCGCCCCTCCCTTTTTACCTTCTTTCTTTCCTCTTCCTCCGACCTGCAGAAATCCTAAGCTCTAATTCTCAAATTCCATATATTCATTTTTCATCTTCTCCTCCTCTCTGCCCCCATCTCTCTCTCCCCAACAAGGCTCTGAGAAAATTTATCTTGCAAAATATAGGTTGAAGGGTCGGGTCTAACATTGATTGGAGGGTGGGTTGGTTGTATGTGGGGTGGAAAGTAAGGGTGGTCATATTGAGATTGTGAAAGGGGAGGATGGAGGAAGGGGAGGTGTACATGATGGTAGAATGGGGGGTGGGTGGGGTTTGTAAGGAGTTGTTGTCGGCGGCGGCGGAGACGTCGACCCGATGGCGAAACTAGGAGTCAAATGAGGAGCTACGATGTGAACCCTCCATGCCAAATCGATGGTAGCATAGGCGAAAAACTAGATTACAATTTGGAGTTCAAAATTGAAATTACAAAGAAAAGAAGATTTGGAGGATGAGAGGGAGAGTAGCATAGCCTTTTTGGTTTGGGGTTGCTAGTGCTTGCCAAGAGAGATGGTGGAATCTCACCCCCACCACACACGTGATCCTCTTGACTTGGGTTTTTTCCAAATAATGCGGTGCAATAGAAATTGACAAGCGTTAAAGTTATAATAGTTTATGCCGCTTTGCGACGTTTATGATGCTCTTATTTTGAATTTATAGTAATTTATATTGTTAGTGTTGAGAAAAAGTGATGCAGCTTGTGAAAGTTTATGATATTCTTATTTTGGGGTTGTGACAGATTATGTTATTGTCACTTTGAAGAAGGCTTGGATTTGGTCAATCGGATAGTTTGCGAAACGTTAATCGGTATTATACAGATGAAAACTTAGGAAATGTTGCGAAATTATACCCTAAACTCTAGCAAATCACTAGAAGTCGCTTTCACATACACATTTTCATAATAATACATAGACATTCACACCATAACAAATACATAGACATCTTCGCGCATTCTTTATAATGATACATAGACATTTCATTATGAATTTTTTATTAATTTTTAACACCTGGGAGAAAAACACTATTTATGAGGGCTTGGAGGCTTTAAAAATCCAAACGACGCCAACCATCATCCAAGCATTAGAGGATGTATCATGAAATTTGCATATTTTTTCACATTTTTACACTTGTGGCTAATTATTATGAATTTTTCAATGTAAATCTTTATTTTTCCTAATAATTGGGAAAAAATACCAAAACCATATTAAAAATTCATAATAACCACATTAACAAATATTTTTGTTACATCCTGGCCCCTAACTTTATTGTATTTTATTCTCGACGGTGTAAATTGATCAAAATGCCCCCTATGGATCCTACTGACAATCATTTTCTATCGACTAATGTCGTACTTTATTTTGTACTTTTCGCTTTGTACACTTCGCTACGAACTCGTAGACGCGAACGTGACAAATTTCGACTTGTAACGATTAAACAAAACGCACTAATTTACTAAATTGGTAGTTTTTCCTAAAATGTAAAGGATCGTTCTGCGTGGGTTTCATTTGAAACCAAGGTGCTCACACTCTCAGAAATTCCCCTAGACTTTCTTGGGTTGCATGCTTGTTCCATGCATGAGAGTTTTCTTTAGTGTTTCCACCCGGGCAGGATTTACCACCATCCTCACCAAACTAATCCCTACTCACCGGCCCCCCATCTCTATCTCGCCTCTGCTCCTTGCTACACACGTAAATCGCATACAAGTGCGTAACACACACACACTTCTCTCTAGACACCCGAAAGCCACTACCACCACCCTTCTCGCCTTCCTTCGCTCAGCCACCATCCATGTGTTCAACCTGCCGCTATCCTCATCAACTCAGATCCGTGGGGAACCCTAAAAACATGCACCTTAACTAGAAACTCCCATATTTTTTCCTGGCTGCTTCCTCTAATTAACGCACATCCGAGCCTTGGAACTAGCCCCAAACCTACACAAACACTTCGGGAACTCCCCGGGATCACAACCCAGGGCTTGCATGTGAAGGAAACCCCGAGATCGGTAGTGTTTCAAAGTTGGCCAATTCTTTCAGGCTACTTCCCCGCCATCTTCCTCACCACTTTTTGGTCGCCGTGAGGTAAATTCGAAACCCTATCGCCCTAGCTTCACTCTGACACTCAGAAAATGGTGAAGAAATGAAAAAATTGGGCCAAACCGGCGAACTTTTCCGCATTTCAAGGGCGCCATCGCGCCGGAAGCGCCAAGTCATCGAGGAGTGGGACGCTCTTCAACCTGGTCTTGACGGGCCAAAGAACCGTTCTGCGGACGCCACAGATCCTATCTACCAGGTTTCTAACCGTGGAATATTCCAGCGTATATTCACACCTTATCGCCGCCAAGGAATATTCCGTAACGTGTAACGGAATATTTAACGTCATAGAGAATATTTCGTCACTAACAGAATATTCCGCTAAAGTTAACGGCACGCCGTAACTTTAATCTACGTAGTGAATAAAGTGGGCTCGCAGCGCTGGTAACAGCAAGGTAAGGGCGCTGGGTAAGGCTGCAGACAACACAGGTCGCCTTTGTATGCGGGTGAGGCCTCGAGGCTGGCCTCGTGGTGAGACCTATCTCAAGGAGCTACGAGCTCTAAGCTAGATACTGTGTTGGATGTAATTCTTGTAAATTTACATGCTGTGCTGAGTGGGCATTTCTTTACTCCAATATTATACTATTATGGTTTAATCAGAGCTTTTTTATGGTTTGTATAGCATGCCAGTGTTTTATTAAACTTGTTAAATGTTTTATCTAGCCTTTATGACTTAGTATTCATGTTTATTTGGCTTTATTGATAAATGTTGGCATGTCTATACGTTGTTAAATGATTACTTAATGCGATATTGCACGGTGTTAGCACTATCCTGCCAGACCGGGCTTCACGCGGTATGTTCACACGCACCGACACGCTCACTTTGATCCATCAGAGGTGTCACTGTCGCAGGCCTGCCTTGGCGACTAGACTTACAGACGCCGCTAGCGCTAGCTTCACGTGCATGTAGTGCCAGGAGCGTAAAACTATAAACACCGAGCTTGTCATGTAGCTACTGCATGACTTGTGTGCATTGGATTACACATAAGTAATGTGATGTTTTATAATCACTGCTGATATTTTTTTTTTAATTGCATCTCTTGCGGGCGTAGGCCCGCTTATTTTGTTATTACCAAGATGGTTAGTAAACTTATATTTTTCAAGAAACTACTAGTTTTATACGAGGGGGTTATTCTAAAACTTTTTGAAAAGGTTTTATAAAACCGCATTTCTGGCCCACTCTTACCTTGTTTTTCGCCCTCCAAGACATAGATCTTAGTTAGCCGACGCACCGCTGTGGTCGCCGACACACGCTTGGCCTCAAAGGGAAGTATGTTTATTTTTCGCTAGGTGTTCTATATCCATCCTACTGGGATGGGAATATTCTTTTAAACCATCGTACCTAGCTCGACATATTTTGTGTATTCATGGGTCTTAACCCGCACCATACACTTCCGCTCTCCTCAGATTAATTTTAGCACACCTCCTGATTTAATTCTTCATTATTTATCAATTTCTTATATTTCGGCCACTCCTCCGGAGTGATGGTCATGACGCTCGATAACCGGTGTCCACTCGATATTCTAGTTAAAATAATTTTAGTATTATTTTTAATGTAAAAGTTAACAAAAGTAAAATCAGAATAACCTTTCAGCCCCTAATTTTATTGTATTTTATTTTCTTAATTGCAAATTTACCAAATGCCCTTGAACGGGTTATGGGAAGTCCCACGGACGTTGAGCCTCTTATGAATGTTGAATTTACTTGTTGTATCCTTTGTAGTACTTTTTCCTACGTGGCGCGTGAGCTGAACTAGACCTAAATCCGATCGGTAACGGAAACTACGACGCTTAAATATTATTTCATGTTATGGAAACAGGGGTGGTGTATGTATCAGCGGAAAACCATTGTTCGGTTTAATTTGGGAAAAATCTCCATTATTCTCTTTTTTCCCCCGATCTCTCTCTTTTCCCCTCACTCTTCTTTTTCTCGTTTCCTCTTCACTTCTCTACCCGTGAAAATGCACATGCACAATGCCCACACAAATTCTCTTAACTGAAAGCAAACCATCATCACCATCTGCTCGTTGTAACCTCACACTGAGTTCAACGTGCAAAGCCAATTGCCCAAACTTCTTACCGAAATTATCGACCAAGGTGAGACTTAACCAAGCAAGGGAGCATCCTCGTGTTGAGAAGATGGATTTTCATCCTAAAAAGGTGTTTTGAAGCAGATCGACTCCTAAACCGAGACTTTCAGGCCAATATGTCATTTTACCACTGAACTCAAACTCACAGTGACTTTGAAAACTCTCTTCTTCTCTCTAGCTTTCATTTTCTGACATGTGGACATGTAAAAATGGTTGAGAAAATGAAGAATTTATGAATTTTTAATGCTTAAACCGAGAGTTTTGGTCATGTAATACCTACATTGTAATAATCGCAGTAAGTTAGAAAGAAAAATTTTGTCCTAGCTAAGAACATTTGAGAATATTTGAACACATATGCAAACTAACACTTTTAAAGTAGGCATGCATTCAAAACAATCTTTGCTAAAACCCATGATTTTCAAAGCTCTGTAGAGAGAATGGTGAACTTACAAGACTCTTTAACAACATTAAAGAGAGGAAGTTTTGAGATCTATTACCCTTGAAGCTCTCCATCCTCATTTACACACAAGGATTCACCCAAGGGAGGGCCTTCAAGTCAAATTTCCTAGCTCCTTGATCCCTCCTCAGGATTTTCTTCCTTTTGATGCTCCTTTTCGCTTCCCTGAGGATGTGGAGAAAGATTCCAAACACCAAAGGTTTGTGTTTCTAAGTTCCACACCAAGGATGAGGTCCAAGATGAAATGGATGACTTAGAGAAGAAAATATAGCTAACTTTTCTAAGTAGGCTGGCCTCCCCTTGAAGAAAATGAGAGAAAAGTTTCACATCTTTGCTTCCAAGAAACCCTTAAAGGATACGGCTATAAAGTTGCCTTTATACCACCACATAGGAGTGCACAAACTTGCAATTAACCCAAGTTTGTTTCCACTCACCCTAGGTCGTGTTTTGACTTTGTTTTTTAAGTTAATTTCCATTTAGTTTTAGTTGTCATACAACCTAAAATCAATGGGCCTTAGACCAAAACCCTTTGGGCCTCAAACCCAAACCAACTTATGCCCAATACTTAACCTTTCGATAATTAATTAACTAATTAATTAATCTTGACCATTCTCAATTAAACAATTTAATTGTTTATCCATCCCTTTTATATTCACTTTCATCCTTACTTCTCGGTGTATGACCATTAGCTCCACCAGCGAGGTAGTGGGCGCATTGTTACTCTTAATGATATCGCTTGCACTGAAACTACATTTCAATTCTCCCTTGATGAAGATTAGTGTTTGCTAACTCGTAGCTCCCACAAACCATGAGTGACACCTAAAGAAGACGTCATACCTGCCCAAGAGAAGTGGTTGGAGAACCTATCCAATACAATTACAACGCACACGATCCTTCTCTAATACAATACTCCTAATCACATTGCTTGGAGTGATACAGTTTGCTGTCTACTATCCAATGTGATACTTCTCTATATGATTCATTTGAATATGATTTGAAACAAACTTCCTAAGTCATATTCATATGCTTTGGCCAAAGACTTCAAATCCATATCTCGTAGTATTCTCCTTCCACCAGTAAAGTGTTAGAGATCCCTTGTTGTGCGCTCATATATGCCTACATGACTAGATAGCTTGGACTCTAACAATGCCGTGACATCAATGGAATGCCTTTTATTATGATCAAAGATCAATGACTCCAATCATTAGACATCTATGATGCCTCGTGTCAGTGACTACTTTGCATATTGCAACTTACAAGTTCTTACATGACATGTATGTAAATTAACTCTCTTTTTGATCGTTGTCTGCACTCAATTACCTTTTGAGCAATCATGTGTTTGTCTCAAGATCTAACACTAAATGACTTGAGACTAGTCATACTCAAGCTTGAGTTAACATAACACATACTAACCTTAGCCGATTGTCAATGCCCAATTGGCAATCCTATGGCTAGAACGTTTTTAGGAATGAACATAAGAGAGAGGTCTCTGCTAATCTAACTTTACTTAGATCACTTCTCTTAGATTAAATATATCTGATTCCCTCATTGCTTAAACACAACATGACACAATAAATAAGTGGATTAACAATGTTTTTACCTTCATTAAACATATATAATAGTTTAATACAATAAGTATTCCAAAATCTATTACATCAAATGAGTGGTTTGTGGGCATACTTCAACAATCTCCCCACTTGCACTTAAAGCCACCTTCCTGCTGTATCTAATACCCATCTTTTCCATATGCATGGTCAAGTTGGTTTCTTGAGACATTGGCTTTGGCTTCAAGGATTCAAGCATGCTATCAATCGAGGCAATCTTGAGTGATGTTGACTTTCCTGGGCTTCGGCATCATATCTTCTAATGATCTTAAAGCCGCCTATCAAAATGCTCGCTCTTTTGATGTGCCCTGGTTCTTGGCTTGAGCTATCGCTCTATCATTATCACGTAAAGATAAAGTTATCGTGGGTGATGCACGGTTGGAACCACTCAAGTTCAAGAATGAACTTCTTCATCCGTGAACGCTTCTTTGCTTACTTTACCGGGCAGTTGACATATTCACTGGGGCTGCGTGGAATCGCGAATTACATCTTGTTTCTGCTTTTCCAAACATGTTCCCACCATCTTGCAGTGAATACATATCCCGGAGTTGGAACTTCTACCATTCAGAGGACGGCAGCAGCCTCGGGCGATCGGGAGGTTGTATGTAGACGGAATATTCAAGCCACGGTAACGGAATATTCTTGACGACTCAGAATATTCCCGTCAAAAAAAAGGTATACCCGCGGTTTGACTCATGCCGCGACTTTAATGGCGCTCGACGCCGTTGAGGTGCCGGTCGACGCGCGATGCGCTGGTGGATGACGCTGCCAGGGCGCGCGCCAACGCCAGTGGTGGCACGCAAGCGCCTGCCATGGCGACGGCAGCAAGGCCATGGCTACGCCGTGCTGGGGTTGAAGGCGGGCGACGCTGGTGAGCAAAGGCCATGTCGCGAGCGCGGCAACACGCAAGCGTCACAGGCGGCGTACGGGCGGCGGCGAAGGTTGAGCTCCTAATCTTTTTCTATCTGCTTCACTAAAAATAGTATTATTTTGGCTTTTATATAAAGGATTATAATTATTTATTTTGGGGATGCTTTTAACATTGTTCCCTAATATTAAATAGGTAATCCACGACTAGGCGTCCGAGACTGCGTGACAATTCTAGGATACTCCTAATACTTGTGAGTGGACTTTTGTTTTATTAAATGATTTTCTATGTTTGAAATAATTATGGCTTGATATAATTATGGTTTTAAGTGATTTCAAGGTAATATATATATATATATATATATATATCTATATATATATATTGTGAAATGATTTTCGATTGTACTGCTTATGCATATGCTCATGGTATTTAATATATAATCATGCATAAATATATTCATGAGTACAAGGTTTGAATATTTATGGTTTATATTATTAAATGGTTTTAGACTATGATTTCCTGGTATGCATAAATATATATTGGTATTTGATATATGATTCCGATGAGAATATTTATTTATGCGATATTAAATATTTGGGAAATTATGAAATGGATGTTGTTCTCTTATATCAATACACATGGTTATATATGTATGTTTTTCAAACACACTTGGTATGGCCACTACATTGTAGTACTGCCTCATGGCTATAGGACAAGTCTCACATGTTTGGGTCACACGCATCGCACCTGCAGGTATTGTCCCAAATACCTTAGTGCTGTGGTTCACGCTTATGTTTATTTTTGGGGAAAAGGCCCCACTCACGTAAGGACCCGCCGAGTGTGACACGTTATTGCTACAAGTGCTACATGTGTGGTACTAGAGTACAAATCGATTGATAACGCAGTGCCGGCACGGGATTGAGATGATGTTCTCAAATACGCATGGGTGATTGCACATATACCTCGCGGTTGGTTTTCTTTATTATATTAGTGATATATGACACACTGACCAATATCCGGACAATTCCGATATCGAGCAAGGCCGAAGGAGGAGTGACTGGTCATGATGAAATAATAGAGAATTAAATAGTGGAAATAATATGAATTTGAGATAATTTGAATAAAATACAAGGGCGCGTAGTTGTGAGATAAGACCCATTATTACACATAATATCGTAGCTAAGATGCAATGAAATTAAAAGAATAATCTCATCCCGTAGGATGGATAAAAACATCCGAAGGTAATGAACATACTTCCACGGAGGGTAAAAAGGTATTATCAAGAATGTACTAATTAAACTGCCTGCCAACTAATTTCTATAGACCTCTGAGGCAAAACAAAGGTGAAAGGGCTGGCATCGTTTTTGCAAACAAAGTTTCTGGGTAATAATCCCCTCGCCGTAAAACCCGTAGTAGGCCTGCCAAAAAGTATGGTTACTACAATAAAGGATCAAATCCCAACAATGGGACTCCACGATACGTGTGTGGGTAAAATCAATAACAATGTAGTATAAACATCATGCATTACTATCAAATGATAATCAAAGCACACAAGTCATGTAAAAAAGTAGCTAGCGCTATGTGGCCGGGTGTTTACATAATTTACGCTCTAGCACTACACATGGTGAAGTCGCTGCTAAGCGCATCACAATGAGTTCGGAGTTGCCGGCGCACCCAGAATCGTCGGCACCTGTTTACGGATCCGCAAGTGAGCGCGGTTGGTGCTGGCGGTGAACACACGTGCAGTAGCTTCGTCCTCTCCTGGACATAACACCGTGCGGCAATATGCATGATAAGTAATAAATCTCTAAAACGTATACACATGCCAACATTTATTATTCAAATACTTCTAAAAAGGGGATGATTGACACATCATAATATGCTAAGTAAAACATTTATCGAGTTTAATAAACATGGCAGTTATACAAGTCATAAAATCACATTTAAAACCTATACTAGAAATAATAAATATTTAATAAGGAGTACCCACTCATTGGTGTCATTCAATGAAGCCAATAACACCCAGCTCCCGAGCCTCGTAGCTCCCGGATAGGCCTCACCTATGTGGAAATTCACTATATACTAATCATTATACAAGTCTATTCCAAATAAATATGAAAACGACTAAATCTCCTTTTGTTTGTCGTAATTCGAGGTCTAAAATGACTAAAATTACCATACATACCAATTCTAGGTAGTACGTTGTCGCCACGAGTCGCCGTGAAGGCTAACTTGAAAATAATGCTCTGAGGCGCCCTAACGCCGGCCAACATACTTGAGCCGCGCTTCACGCGCGCTCATGCGCTACTGCTAACGGTCAACGCTGACGCTAGCTACGGTCAACCCATTGGCTACCTGGTCGCGCGCTAAGGCTACAATGGCCAGTTTAATTTGGAAAATCCTCACGTGAATCGAATTTTTTTCAAAACTTCAAAACTTCTTCATTTCTAGGCCAATTTCACGCATCTATATCAAACAGTTGAAACGAGTAGAGTTCAAATTTTCTTACCAACACCTCAAAAGGTGGTCGGAAGTACGGTAAATGGCTCAAGAATCGCCAAAAGTCACGTCATTGCTTCGCCGCTTACTTGCAAGCCTTCGGGGTCAAGTTCCCCAAGGCTTCGTAAGACGCTAGCGACCGGTGTTCAAACGGTGTCACGGGAAAATTTAAAACTCACTGAAAAACTCACTTGGTTCAATTTTTAGCAGTCAGGGGACCAAAGCCTGGTTTTTGTCACAGGAAATGATGATGATGAGTTCGGGAAAGTATTTAAGGGAGAGTAAGGCCGAGAGTGAGAGTGAGGACACGTGGCTTGAGAAGTTTGAGTGTGTTTCTTGCCGAGCTCTCGTGGTGATTTGTAGCGATTTCTGCCATGTGAATCACGGCACCAATTGGGGAAAAGCAGGGGACAAGACAGAGTAGAGTAGGAAGTGAGGGTGGTGGTGAATTTCCACACCAAGTCGCCCGCTTAAAGCTGAAAATCAAAAGATGAACAGTAGTCAAGGCGCAATTACGCAAATGTAAATATGGTGTAGAGCAATTGGTTTGGCTGAAACCACGCGATGTTCACGTAGTGCCAGTGCAATACCGTACGTAAAATTTTGCTCAAATAACGCAACTGTCCAGCTACAAGTCCCGAAAATTATCCCGTCACGCCACGTAACTGTGGTGAAGTGTACTTACTCAAAAAAGGCCTATAAAAGTACTTAGATTAAAGTCAATAGGAAATAATTGTCCAAGCATAGGGATGATGGCCACTAAGGGCGCTTTGGCCAATTTACAAAGTCGTGAATAAAATACAATATTTTTAGATCAACAATTTATATGACGTAAATGATTTATGGAAATATGGAATAGTTATTGACAATTTTATGTTGAAATATGTTTCCAAATATATAAATTATGTTTTGACTTATACCATAGTATAATTTTTCTCTACATAACGATTTCAAACAGGGGTTACTTACATTAGTAAGAAAAGGTTTTAGAAAACTTTTTATTTTTCACCACTCACACCTTTTGTTTTTTGGTTCCCCTTTCAGACCTATGATAGATATGGTGGTGTAAGTTTAGGCATACGATCACAAATTGGATTCTCTTCCGACCATGTAGGATCGTTTTTATTTTTATTTGTACCATACTTCACCAATCCCAAACTACCAAGCACAATCAAGTTTGTACCCTGGGCCGACTCCATCAAGGGCCCGCGCCGAGGTGCCTCGGCCAAGCACATGAGTTTTCTCTCCAACCAAGAGGCTAATCATAAACATGACACGTGGTCAACACTAGAGAAAGCTCATAGAGTCCCACATCGATCATGGACGAAACAGGGACTTTCCCTAACTATAAAGAAGATCATTCCTCCCCACACTAGTTTTCTCCCCATGATCTTGTGACTCTCCAACTCTTTTATTAGAACTCACTAATGATGATTTTTGTGCCTAATCCCATGTATTGTAAACCCACATTATTAATGAGAACTCTTCTTACCTTCGTATGAACTCCAACTTAGGGTGAACCATGTATATCTCTGTTTGCTTCCTATCTCTATCATACATCATGCATTATCTTCACTGATGACCGCTGAATAATCAGTGAAGGTCATCTCACCTTTGACACTTTACATTGTTCCAAAAAGTCCACTGATTTTGTGCATCAACAATTTCGCTTTCTTTAATAATAACCATCCATGTTATGACAAATTCAAATAAACTTGACTTTGCGTTTTGCTCGCTAAGCTCAATTTAGACACTCTAAACCTTGCATATTGGCATTATTTCCCAAATTATTTAATGGTTTAAGTTGCATAAACTAAGGGTCACATGCATTCAATGGTTTACCACTTTCTTGAATAAAGCATCTACCAAAGATCAACTTGGTATCCACGCGGCACGAGGTAATGAGGACTCCGATCATCGCATGATGATGATGCTTCATGATGAGGTGTTAGTACAAACTCAAGAACAAGTGGACAATCATCTTTGGTCCAAGGAAGAGTCGCTTAAGAGGAAAGGCGCCTTGATCTTCTAGTAGGGTTCTAGTTTCCAGACTCCCCGATCCGGGCCGTAGATCGACCGGCGCTCTCGCTTCCACACTCGGTAGTTCGAGTAATTTAGTACCTGGGCTGCAATGGTGCAACAATGTCACTTCCTGGGCACAGTAAATAGTAAACAAGGCTGTTACACTGTGGACAATGGGACATTGCAGCTAGTCAAGATCTCGTGCTCACAGCCGCCAACTCACTCATCGGTACTGCCTCAAAGAAAGATAACTTACTTTATAGACTGTGTTACTATTAGCCGCCCAGGCTGCAGGTACTATCTTTACTATCGGCGCTTAGCGCCAATTGCATCCTGGTGGTGCGTATCAAAGATCCGCTTGCGTTACAATCGCATCTTCGCGGTGTTCCACGCTTTAGGAGGTTATCCATAAAGATCAGGTAGCTGTACTTAGTGGTATGGTGGCGGACATTATCGATCGCGTATAGTGCGTTAGTGTTTCTGGGAGGTAAGTAGGTAGGTCGTTGAGGCTATCAGTGAAGTACAAATCAAGGACTTCAGGAAATCAGAATCAGGGTAACATGGGGAGGTCACATGGGAGGCCAAGAGTGCTCACTAGCTTCGTGTCAAATACACGCCCAACAGAGCTGCATTAACCCATTTGGATCATGGGTACGCTGAATATTCTGGTTATTTGTTGGAAGTATGCCCACAAAGCCACTCCCATTTGATGTAAATAGCTTTGGAATACTTATTTGTGTATTAAACTATTATCGTCAATGAAAGGGCAAAAGCTATTGTTAATCAATACTATTTATTGTATCATGTGTTTAAGCAACAGAATCCAAGGAATGTGTAAGCATAATCTAAGAGAGAAGTGATCTAAGTAAGTTGGATGATCTAGACCTCTCTTATGTTCATTCCTAAAGTTCTAGCCATAGATTGCTAATTGGGCATTGACAATCCTCTAAGGTTAAGATGCGTTATGTTAATCAGCTGGAGTATGACTAGTCTCTGTCACGTGTTAGCCACCGAGACAAAACACATAAAGTCAAAAGGTAATTGAGTACAATCAACTACTTATCAAAAGAGAGTTCGTACATACATGTCATGTAAGAACTTGTAAGTTGCAATATGAAAAGTAGTCTCTTGACTCCGAGGCATCATAGATGTCTAATGATTGGGTCCTGATCTTGACGTCAAAGGCATCATTTATAGCTGTCCACTGCATTGTCAGTCAAGCTATCTAGTCATGTAGGCATATGAATGCACAAACAGCAGACCAACCTTCCATGGTGGAAGGAGAATACTTAAGAGATATGATTCTAAAGTCTTTTGGCCAAAGCATATGAATAGAGCAGACTTAGAAGTTTGTTTCCAAATCATATTCAAATGAATCATAGAGAAGTATCACATTGGATTGTAGACATGAAACTAACTATCACTCAAACAATGTGATTAGGAGTATTAGATAGAGAAGGACCGTATTATGTTGTAATTGTAACCAGAGCAGTTCTCAACCACTTCTACTTAGCTTGGGGTAGCCATGACATACCTGGCTAGGTGTCACTCATGGTTTGTGGTTCCAGGATTTAGCAAACACTAATCTTCATCAAAGCGTGAGAATTGAAATGTAGTTTCAATTCACAATCAATCGTTAAGAGTAAATAATCACCCACTACCGCTAATTGGAACCTAATGGATCGCATAATTCCAGTAAGGATGTGAAAGGGCGATATAAAGGATGGATAAGTAATTAAATTGTTTAATTGAGTAGTCGGTCAAGATTAATTAATTAGCGTTAATTAATTGTACAAAGGTTCGTGATTATTTTTTAAGTTGGTTTGCCTTCGGGGCCCAAAAGGTTTTAGGTCTCACAAGGGCTCAGCTGGAGTTTAGCTTGGAAGACAACTAAACCAAACGTGGAAATTAACCCAAAAAAAAAAAGTCAAACAGGCCTAGTAGTGGAAGCAAACTTGGGTTAATTGCAAGTTTGCCACTACGTGAGGTGGTATAAAGGCAACTTTATAGCCATTATCCTTCAAGGGCTTATAAAATGCTATAAACATTTTCTCAATTCCTTTTTCCAAGGAGGCTTCGCCATCATAGAGAAGGGATAGCTAATTAATCTTTTTCTTCTCTAAGTCATCCATTTCATCTTCACACTCCTGATCTGGAAGGGGGACTAGAGACACCAAACTCCTTTGGTGTTGTTGGAGATCCTTTCCTCACATCCCTCATGAGCAAAGGAGCACAAAGTGAAGAAAATCACAAGGAGGATCCAAGGAGTCAGGGAGGTGACTTGAAGGCCCTCCACTTGGGTGAATCCTCGCGTAAACACGATGAGTCATGGGCACGAAATCTCAAAGCCTCCCTTTAATGTTGTTAAAGAGCTCAAGTGTTCACCATTCCCAGGCTTTGAAAGTCATGGGTTTTATGAATCGTTTTTGAATGAAGGCTCACTTTTAAAGTGTTACAGTTTGCATATGTGTTCGCCTCTCAATTGTCGCCAGACAAAATTTTTCTTCACACTTGCTAAAGTCTTGATTGATTCGGGTGCCACCCACTTGGCCATATCACCTTTGTTTCCCTCAATGACTCAACCATACTCGCACTCCCATCGTATGACAGCAAGGGAATCTCGATGCCAAGAGGTGAAATTTCATAGTTTAGTGGGAGTACAAGGGATTGTCCTAGTCTCGTGGACAATGAAGTGTTGCCAACCAATCATTCCTTTGGATATCGCTGGACTCCTATGCACTTTGGGAATGGATTGCTACATCAAAACTTTGCTTTGTACTGCATTTAAAGTGGTTACTTTCAACGACCTGGCAAGCTCATCAGGACGCTCACTCAGCCACCAGCGGGCCCCGAAACACAGATTAATTCTCCGCTATGAGGGCAAAGATATTTGTTGAAAAAGGTTGTCAGTGTAGCTACGCAGCCCATGTAGTGGTGAAAGAAGATGTTCCCCAAGACGAGTTGAGGATGTGTGCCACTAGTGAGACAGTTCCCGCATGTTTTTCCGAGGATTTACTCAAGCACATCGGATAGAGAAATGGAATTCACCATAGATCTACGTGCATCGACTACATTCCTGCACCCACGTGGTCTACCGTTAAGTAGACTAAAAATTCAATTACAAGATCCTGGCTGAGATTTATTCAGCCTAGTACTTCACCTTGGGGAGTCTGATTTTGTTTGTAAAGGTTAAGGATGGAAACTCTGAAGGTGCATTGGCTGCATACTTGAACAAGACGGTTAAAAACGTTATCCCTTGCTCGTATTGATGATCTCTTTGATCGGGCCCGGTGCTAGAGTTTTCAAAATTGATCTCGAGGTCCGGCATACGCTGAAGATCGTGAGTGGAGTGATGTTCCCGAAAGACGCATTACCAGACTCGCATATTGGCTATGAGTTTTGTGATGCCATTCGAAAGGACGAATGCCCTGTACCACTTTCATGGACATGACGAATGTGGTATTTCTGCCTTTATCTTGATAAATTTGTGATAGTTCTTCATTGACGATGTTCCGTGTATTCTAAGTCTCGAGTCGAGCATACAAACACCTACACTTAGCCCCGAGGAAGCCGAGGATAATCAACTTTATGCCAAATTCAAGAAATGTCAAGACTCGGCTGAATCAGTGTCTTTCTCAAAGGCCGTGATTTCGGGCCTAAAGGTATTCTAGTTGATCCTTAGAAAATTTCCTGCAGTTTGAAAATTGGGAGCTGCACCCACAGACAGACTGTACCGGGAAGCTTCTTGGTGTTTCTGCCACTATAAGCACTTTGTGAAGGACTTCAACTATAGCTTTACCTCTCACAAGGTTGACCAGTAAAAGGAGTAAGGTTCGAGTGGGATGATGGCCAGAATGTAGTTTCCAGTTAGCTTGAAGTATTGTCTCACTCATGCACCCGTCTTTAACACTCGATAACAAAGGGTAATTTATTTACAAAAGGATGCTCACTTAGAGCTCAGGGTTGTGTGCTGGGACAAGATGTAATCGCACTGCATATGCTTCTCATCGCCTGAAGCCACATGAGATATCATCCCCACACATGATTTGAGCCAGCAACTATTGTGTTTGCTTGAAAATTCGTGGCATTATCTCTATGCACATAAGGTAACTTGTACACGAATGGTAATATTGTCCCACTTCTCTTCTCGAGAATAGTGGAGTGACTGTGAGCAACCCATACGGCTTTCTTTTCTTCATTGCTTTCACCTCCATCGACAAATCAAGCAATTCCAGCTCACTAACTCCTTGTTTTTCAACTTAATCAATAGTAGAAAGGTCAATAGTGTGGTTCATCGTAATGGTACTGATATATGGCGAGGGGATGAAATGTGTTCCTACTAAGAACCTTCTTTTTCAACTCTTCTACCAATCAAAGATGTACAATTTTATCACTTTTAAAAGATCAATTCATCTCTGCTCTCCATACTCTTAGGTCCCTTCATTTGTCATTCTCAATGCATCGCAACTATTCCAAACATTCTCGATCGCTCATGCAGAGCATTAAGTAACTGATTCCCGCAAGACTCGACTTGACTTGAAAATTGGCTGCAATAGTTCCCTCGTGATGAAATTCCAAGATTACAGTACTTCTAAGATCTAACAAGCAAAGCTGTATTTGATGGTGCAATCAGAAATACTAACCAAATTAATCTCTCTACATCGTTCTAAGATCCTTCCAGATAGGAAGATATTTGGGAGACCTGCTAAGATTTGGAAAATTTCAACACGTATCCCACAGATAGTGTCGCCGATTTCAGAGTAAAGACAATAGCATGCTGTAATCCCAGGTCGTGGGTGTATAATTCATTTTATGCGCTAACTCACAAAAACACATACAATCACCCATCCATGTTGCAAAGACATGCAATCCCCATCCTACTGGTGAGACATCACTCAGAGACTTCCAATTCTACCTCACAATCATTGGGATTGACGCAGACTAATGCATGAGAGAGACGATATCGTTGTTGAAAACTTGTGAAAGGTAGTTATGGTCGAAATTCTTCACAAAGTGCCAATAATAGTTGGTAAGACTAAGAAAACATCAGATTCAATAACAAACAGGACGCCTCCTCGGTTCTCAACCGCAATTATTTTGAGAGAATTGACAAAATGTCTTTGGATGAGATCACGTATTTCGAGAAAGAAATCTAATTCAACCAAAATTGACATTTACAAAATTTGGGTGTAAAGCCGATTCTCCCCTTAACTTCCTCAAGATCCTCGTGCAAAGCAGTGTGCTTGACCTTGTCTCTAGTGTACACTCAAAGTTTTCGTTATTGAAACTATCACAAACTTGTCGTGGTATGGACAATACCTTAATCAACAAGTCCATGAAATCATGAAACATTCATTCCACTCAATGGCATCACAAGAAACTCATAATGACCCAAATGAGTCCTAGACGTTAGCTAGAACATCGTCACTTCTTATCTTTAATGATAATAACCTGCATTCTCAAATCAATTTTTTTTTTTAAGAAATCCTAGTATCAAGGAGTCGATCAAAGACTGATACAAGGCAAATGATAATCTCGCTTTACTACCGTCACCGATCCTGTCTCGCCACCTGCTTACTTGCAAAGTTAAGACCTGGCTCGATCTTCTAAAGCAACTTTGTTACTAAAATCCACCAGCATAATTAAGATGCAAATAAACCAATCATAAGATCACATCAAAGTCCTTGATGTCCAAAGAACTGAATAATAAATCACCCCCTAACGTCAATGCGAATACCAATAAGCAAGATATTTCGCAATGTCACTAGAAGTGATAGATGTCGCCTGAATTTCATATCATACCTAAGATGAATGAGCATGTTGGTCAAGTTAAGTAACAAATGAGATATCATTGAGTAAGTGTCCCCTCTAATCAATTAAGCCTCTCTAGCAAAGCGGCCAAGAATGTTCAATGTACCGTGATCAAGTCGAGATTATTTTGAGCATCCTAATGAGTGAGGTTGTTCGTCACCGTGAATTTGCTATCTTCCTTTCAGCCTCGCTTTTAGAACTTAGATTCGACTATTACACTGACAAGTTAAACATGGTCCATTTCCACGGGCGCATTGGTAATCGATATTATCCACCGCCATACCACTGCGGCATCACCACCGAGCGGTGGGTAATCCCCTCGAATTGAGGAATATTTGGTTGGTGGCCTGAGTATATGCAACCTCGGCCCCAAAATTTTATGTGTCAAATTACCAAAATACACCTAGTGGTCAAGTGTTGAATTTCGCTTGACTTTTTTGAGACGACTTGTGAAAATTATTTTCTCTCAGTGACATATTCAAGTAAGCACTTGGCCGACATTTAATACGTGGACGCAGTTTTTAACTCAATTTGGAGTTAAAACGAACGTTTCACGGAACTTTAAAGTGTAGGGCATTTTAGGTTTTCACAATCTGCATGTTAATTAGGCTTTTAAGCTGACCTACGTCACAGCCCATTCCACTCTCTCCACGACCTCGTCTCCTCTCTCTCTCCCATCCCTGCCAAACTCACAAAACCATACACAAAACCCCAGATTTTAACCGAATCACAAAACCATCAAAACCACGCACGAGACTATAGCCATTACGACTGCCTGTCATTCGATGAGACCGGGTGATTTTGCATCCCCAAACTCCTCGAGCCCAATTGGCCAAACCGACGGCTCTGAATTCAAACAAAGAACCGCTATCTGCTTCGTACAACTCGACTTGGGTGGTAAGCCCTCGAAACCATTTCCATTGGTTTTATTATATTGAGTAGGTTCAAATCGACATAAAAAGAACGTTGAATTTGGCATTTTTGAAGGAGAACGGAATTAGGGTTTTCTGAGGCTTCGGCCAATTTTGTGGTCATCTCCGACCATTTTTCCGGCTCCAATTTAGTAGAAAAACATTTCATTTCCATCAATACCTTCATTTTGATATATGGCACGTTAAATTTGGCCAAGGAATGAAGGAAAGCAGGAATTTTAAAGTTTTGAACAACCTGAATTTTTCAATAAATCGGGCACCACTGACACACCCCCACCTCGATACCCACGTGACACCGAGTGCGAGCTTGCTGGCCGACACTCCGTAAGTGGACAAAGCCATTAAATGCATGACAAACACTCCCAGAAAACGAAATTAAATTATATTAAGTTGCAAAATCCAATGTCAATATGCATATGGTTCAGAGCGTACTAAATTCTGAAAACAGCTGAATCAAATATTAAATCGAAGTTCCTAGAATCTCTATCCATAACAAAGGATGGATATTATTATAGAAACAGAAGAAAGAAGAATCCCTACATGGTCGATGAAAGATCGAGCCGCCACGTAGAAGTCTCGACTCTGCATGTTATCTCATCATGTCCTCGAAGGGGGCGAAAAACAAAAAGTGTGAGGACAAAATCAAAGCCAAGAAACCTTTCTCTTTCAACATATTAATCCCCGCTGAAATCTTTATAATCGCTTAAAACATACTATCATACAAGATATTCAAAGATGTTTTATATATAATCGAATTGATAAAAGTATAATATTCGTGAAATCACAATAATACCCAATAATATAAACAACCGAAAACCAAGACAGTATATACGCTGATCACCCAAGTGTACGGTTGAGGAACAAATTTCAATCACCGCATGCTTCACTACGCTATCCAATAATTTGTATTTGTACTCCTAGTACCACACACATGTAAGCACTTGCGCCGCAGCGCATCACACCCGAGTCCTTACGTAGTGGGGTCTTTTCCCCATAAACAACAATAAACGTAAGACAAGCTTGCACTAAGGTATTTACTGGACAATACCCTGGAGTACAGTGCGTGTGACCCATACATGTGAGACTTGTCCTATGGCCATGAGAACGGTACTACAACGTAGTGAAAGCATACCAAGTGTTTTTGAAAACATACATACATACTCATGTGTATAGATATAGGAGCCAAAATCCCATTCATAATTCCCAAATATCAAGTATTGTATGAATAAATATTTCCCTCAAAACCATATAATAAAACATCATTTAATATTTATGCAAAAGCAACATCAAAGTATAACCCATTTCATAACATATTATCATACTTGATAAATAATCCAAAATCACCAAATCAAACCATTTTCCAATATATATACCATAAATTAAACAATTATGGTTGCACAAATAATAAACAATAAGTATATATATTTATAAATAAATATATATAAGTAGACATGCTTTAAAAGCCATTTTAAAACCATATATAATCATAAACATAATCATTCAATATCATAGAAACCATTTTATAAAGTAAATGTCCACTCACAGGTGATCGGGAGTGAAATCTCTCTCGGTGTTGCCCTCCTCGGTGTGCGGAGTCGAAGAATTACCTATTTAATATTAGGGAACAAATTAGACTTTCCCTAAAATAAATTAAAAATAGGCCCAATAGAAAAATACCTCAAAAATAATACTATTGTAGCGAAAACGGGCTAGAAAAACGATTTCCGGAGCCCGAAAACCCTACCGCCGCCGTCCACCGCCGCCGTACGCGCCGGGAAACGGTCGGACGCGCCGCCACGCGCCGGGAGGTGGCCTCACGCGCCGCCACGCGCCGGGAAACGGCCGGACGCGCCCCCACGCGCTGGAGAGTGGCTTCACTCGCCGGCGAGTGGCTTCACGCGCTGGCACGTGTCGTCACGCGCTGGCGCGTGTCACCACGCGCTGGCACGTGTCACCCACGCGCGGCTGGCGTCAGCCACGCGCCTGCTGACGTCAGCGCCGTTAAAGTTAACGGAATATACCTTTTCTGGACGGAATATTCCGACGCCGTTAGGAATATTCCGTTGCCGTTAACGGAATATTCCCTGTCTTCTTCCTTGCGCCGGTCGCCGGAGCTGCCGCCGCCGTCCGCCGCCGCCTGGTTCGCCGGAATCTGGAAAATTTTGCCGATTTAGTCCCTAAACTTCAAAAATTCATATCTTCTTCGTTCTTGGGCCAAAATCAACGTGCCATATATCAAATTGAAGGTATTGAAGTGTAGAATATTTTTATACCTATTTGAGGCCGGAAAAGTGGCCGGAGATGGCCTGAAATTGGCCGGAAAGCTTCGGGAAACCCTAATTCCGTTCTCCTTCAAAACTGCACCAAATGGGACGTTCTTTATATCAAATTGAACCTACTCAATCCAATAAAACCAATGGTAATGGTCTCGAGGCTTACCTTGGTCTGGTTTGCACAGAAAATGGACGGACAGTTTGCCTAAACCGTTCCGACGTCGGTTTGAACGATTGGGTTCGAGTTTGAAGAATCTGAAATCACAGCCTCGTCCAGAATGACGAGACGATCGTGATGGTATGGATTTTGGGCAACGATTCGACGGTTTTGTGATTCGTCCCAAGGTTAGGGTTTCGGTACGTTTTTGGCTTTGAGAGAAAATGGGAGAGAAAGAGAGGGAGAGAGAAAGTGACGTGCAGAATATGGGGGAGGGTTGGCTGCTGTGCAGTCAGCCCAAAAACCCTAATTCCCACACACGGGTGGAAAATTACCAAAATGCCCCTACACTTTAAAGCTTCGTAAAACGTTCGTTTTAACTCCGAATTGAGTTCCGCTTGCGTCCACGCGTTCGTATCGACGAGTACATCGAGAATATGTAAAGAAATAATTTTTCACAAGTCGTCACGAAAAGTCAACAAAAGTCAACATTGACCCTAGGGGTATTTTGGTCATTTCACATAAATTTTGGGACAGGTTGTTACAACGGCGGCGCCTGCGGCAGCTCCGGCGACCGGAAAAAAGGTTGAAGGTGACGGAATATTCCATCACGGTAACGAAATATTCCTAACGGCGTTAAAATATTCCTTCAGAAAAAGGTATATTCCGTTAAGTTTGACTGACGCCGTTGACTTTAACGGCGCTGACGTCAGCAGGCGCGTGGGATGGCGTCAGCAGGCACGTGCCGGTGCGTAGCGACGGCAAGGTTTTCGAGCCTCAAAAATCATTTTTCGAGCCTGTTTTCGCTAAAATAGTATTATTTTTGGGTTCTTTTTATATAAGGGTTAAAATAATTTGTATTAGGGAGGTTTTAACACTTTTCCCTAATATTAAATAGGTAATTCTTCGACTCCACGCTTCGAGGAGGGCAACACCGAGGGAGATTACACTCCCGAGCACCAGTGAGTGGACTTTTGTTTTATTAAATGATTTTCTCTGTTTGGAATAATTGTGGCCTGATACAATTATGATTTTTAAGTGATTTTTGAGGCATGAATATTTATGGATATATATTATGAAATGGTTTATACTATGATTTCGCTTATGCATAAATACGTTGGTATTTTATATATGGTTCCAAATGAATATAACTTTTTATGCAAGGTTGAAATATTTGGGAAATTATGAAGTATATGATATTCTTACTTTTACACATGATGTATATATGTATGTTTTCAAACACACTTGGTATGCTTTCACTACGTTGTAGTACTGTCTCACGGCCGTAGGACAAATCTCACATGTTTGGGTCACACGCACTGTACTCCAGGAGTATTGTCCGGTAAATACCTTAGTGCAAGCTTGTCTTACGTTTATGTTTAATTTTGGGGAAAAGGCCCCACAACGTAAGGACTCGGGTATGACGCGCTATTGCGCAAGTGCTTACATGTGTGTTGTTACAACCCGTCCCAAATTTTTATGTGAAATTACCAAAATACCCCTAGTGACCAATGTTGACTTTTGTTGACTTTTTGAGACGACATGTGAAAATTTATTTGTTTACATATTCAAATAGTACTCGTCGATACGAACACGTGGGTGCAAGCGGAACTCATTTTGGAGTTAAAACAAACGTTTTATGGAACTTTAAAGTGTAGGGGCATTTTAGTAATTTTCACACCTGTTTGTGAATTAGGGTTTGGGTTTTGGGGTTAGCTGCTGTGCAGCTATTCCTCTCCCACTTTCTGCACGATCACTCTCTCTATCTCTCTCTCTCTCTCTCTCGGCCAAAACCACCCAAAACCACCAAAACCCTAGATTTTGGACGAATCACAAAATCGTCGAACCGTCGCTCAAGATCATTACCATTACGATCGTCTCGTCATTTTGGACGAGTCTATGATTTCAGAATTCCCAGACTTGAACCCAATTGGCCAAATCGACGCCGGAACGAAAACGGCAAACTGCCATTCAAGTTTCTGTACAATATCGACTTAGGTAAGCCTCGAAACCATTTCCATTGGTTTTATTACGTTGAGTAGGTTCAAATCGACATAAAGAACGTGGAATTTGGTGCAGTTTTGAAGGAGAACGGAATTAGGGTTTCCCGAAGCTTTCCGGCCAATTTCAGGCCATGTCCGGCCATTTTTTCGGCCTCAATTTGGTATGAAAATATTCTACTCTTCAATACATTCAATTTGATATATGGCACGTTGAATTTGGCCAAGGAATGAAGAAGTTATGAATTTTTGAAGTTTTGGACATTTTTCGGAAAATTTTCTAGAAATTCCGACTAACCAGCGGCGGAGGACGGCGGCGGCGGCTCCGGCGACCGGCGAGAGGAAGAAGAAGAAAGAATATTCCGTCAACGGTAACAAAATATTCATGACGGCGTCAGAATATTCCGTCAGAAAAGGTATATTCCGTTAAATCTAACTGACACCGTTAAATCTAACGGTGTTGGCGTTAGCAGGCGCGTGGCTAACGTCAGCTGCGCATGGGATGAAATCACTGTTGGAGATATGACCTAAAAGTCAATCTTTGGAAGAAGTATTTCAGGACAGTGTCTTTATGTATGAATAACCCTAAATACAGCAAAAGGCAAAGTCACTTATTAGGACTATCTCAATAATCGATATATGTCCAAAATAGTGAATCCATGGACAATGGATTGATGGAAGAAGTAATCTAATGATGTTAGATTGCATAGACCTTTTTCTCATAACCATGATGTTCAAAATTTTCCTGGTCATAGAATTGTCAGAGGGATACTGACAATCCATAGACTAGTACATATTGTGTCAGCTTCAAATGGGAAGGATGGAAAGTCTCAACCATTCGTGTAGTGACACTATGACAAGTATGTAGGTGCTCATTAAGGGAATGAGTTCACTGAACACAATCGAAAGAGAGTACTTGCATGGAGGTCTACTCACATGTCAAGCAAGTAACTCTACTGGTTGGAATAATGTAAGTAATCCTTTGACCTGAGACATCATAGTTGTCTTGGGGATACGTTGCTGATCATTTGATAATGAGACATGACCACACCTCATCATGAGTGTGTTCTATGCATTTTTGGGGTCAGTGATTTATTCTCAGAGGCATGTGAATGATCAACAAGGGATCTCTAATCCTTGTTACGAGAGGAAGAATACTCTAAGATATGATTCGGGAATCTTCGGCCGAAGTAGCGAGCGTAATAATGGAAAGTGTTCCTATACAACTCAATTGAATCATATAACTTGATATAATCACATTAGGGGTTTGACATTAAGTATCCATAACCTAGTAATATGATTGTGAGTATTGCATTAGAGAAGGATCGAATTACATTGTAATTCCAACTGAATAGGTTCTCCGAAAAAATTCTACATTAGCTTGGGTAGCCATGATATATGATTAGATGTCACTCATGGCTTGTGGGTTCTTCTGGATGATTAAATAAGTAGTCATCAGAGAAGAAAGAGAATTAAAAGTAAGTTTTAATTCACTAAATGATTGGATTAAAACTAATCAATTGGATTGATACCAATCACCTCACTGCCTTGCTAATTAGAACCTAAAATGATTGTACACCGATACACTCTTGTGGTGGAACAACTAATGAATGATGGAATTAATTAATTGGATTAATTAAGTGTTATGATTAATTAGAAAGTCTAAAGAAATCATAGAAGCGATGAAAGATCGTTTTTAGGCTTACTGAAAAGTTCGGGTTCATTCGGGCCCATTGGGCCCAAACCTATTTGGCTTTTATTCAAGCATAAGATGACTTGAAATAATAAAAGCCCAAAAGCCCAAACCACACCAAGAGGGCCGGCCAAAGGAAAGAGAGAGAGAGAGAGAGAAGAGTCAAAAAGTTGACTCACTTCTTTCACATTTATAAAAGGAAAGTTTAATGAAAAAGTTTTAGAAGGACTTTTGTGTGTATTTTCAACAAAAGGAAAAAGAAATCTCTCCCTCTCCACACACTAAACAGCCGGCCACCAAAGGGAGGATTTAGCTAATCATCTCTCCTCCTTTTGGTCATTCCATCATCCATTCCACTACATTTGTGGGTGTGGATCTTTAGAGGTCTTCTACCTTGGAGACTAGAGGATAATCAAGGTGGAGGAAGTAAGGAGGGAGGCTAGACTCAAGGAGTTCCAAGAGCAAAGAGCTTGGAGGTGGTCCATCCTTGGTCTAAAGTCTAGATCAAGAGGTACAAAAACTCTACCTTCACTTTGTTCTTCAATTTTGTTTGATGCATCATATATGAACCTATGCTTCTTGAAGGGGATTTGCATGACTATAGCTTTGATAATTTGCTTCCGTTGCTTATGTATATAAATTTAGAATTGTATATGCATGCTAGTCATTTGAAATCCCACATAAATCTCATAATTTCCCTTCAGTCACCAGGCGCGTGCCAGCGCGTGGCGACATGTGCCAGCGCGTGCCAGCGCGTGGCGACATGTGCCAGCGCGTGGCCGGAGCGTGAAAGCTCCTCCCAGCGCGTGCGGCGGAGCACGGCAGCGCCGACGGCGGTGGACGGCGGCGGACGGGGGCGGCAAGGTTTTCGGGCCCCGGAAATCATTTTTCGAGCCCGTTTTCGCTAAAATAGTATTATTTTTGGGTTATTTTTCTATAAGGGCTTTATTAATTTGTATTAGGGATGTTCTTAACACTTTCCCCTAATATTAAATAGGTAATCCTTCGACCCAACACTTCGAGGAGGGCAACGCCGAGGGGGATTTCACTCCCGATCACCTGTGAGTGGACTTTTGTTTTCTTAAATGGTTTATATGCTTGAAAATAATTATTGCTTTGACATAATTATGAGTCTAAATGTTTTTGAGGCATGCTTATATATATATATATATATATATATGGATATATATATATATATATTATGAAATCATTTTGAGATTTGAATATATATGGATATATATTATTAAATGGTTTTAGCCTATGATTTCGGGTATGCATAAATATTGGTATTTGATATATGACTCCGATGAGAATGTTGTTTATGCAACGTTTAAATATTTGGGAAATCATGAAGTATATGATATTCTTCACTTCTACACATGATATATGTATGTATGTTTTCAAACACACTTGGTATGCTTTCACTACGTTGTAGTACCGTCTCACGGCCGTAAGACAAGTCTCACATGTTTGGGTCACACGCACTGTACTCCAAGGGTATTGTCCGGTAAATACCTTAGTGCAAGCTTGTCTTACGTTTATGTTTATTTTTGGGGAAAAGGCCCCACTACGTAAGGACTCGGGTGTGACGCGCTTTTGCACAAGTGCTGACATGTGTGTGGTACTAGGAGTACAAATTGATTGATAACGTAAAGTGCTTGTACTGGGTTTGAGAGGCTGTTCCTCAGCAGGTACATGGGTGATTGCACATATACCCTGTGTTGGTTTTCTTATCTATACTATTGATATATACTTGATGAAATGACTTATGAAAAATATGAATTATTATATATAGATTTCACGTTGAGATTTACTTTCAGCTATACATATATTATAGTACGATTTGACACATACTACGATAGTATGATTTTACAAATATACTGGATTTCAAATTGGGGTTACTATGTTGAAAAGAGAAAGGTATTTCGAAACTTTTATTTTTCGTCCACTCACACCTTTGTTTTTGCGCCCCCTTCAGGACCTAGTGATAGAGCATCTGGTGCAGTCGAGGCATACGAGAGGCAGCTCTGATTCTATCCCCGACCATGTAGGGATTTATTATTCTTGTTCAGTTTCTTTAATAATATCCATCCTTGTTATGGATAGAGATTGTAGGAACTTGATTTATTATTTTGTTTCCGCTGATTCAAATTTGTACGCTCTGAACCTTGTGCACATTGGCATTAAATTCTGCAAACTTTATGTCAATGTAATTTACTTAAACTAAGTGTTGTCATGCATTTAATGGCTTCATCACTTACTAGTGTAGGCCAGCACGCCCGAACTTGGTATCCACGTGGGTATCGAGGGTGGGGTGTGTCAGTGTGTGGTACTAGGAGTACAAATTGATTGATAACGTAAAGTGCTTGTACGGGGATTGAGAGGCTGTTCCTCAACACGTACATGGGTGATTGCACATATACCCTGTGTTGGTTTTCTCATTTATACTATTGATTTATATATGGCGAAATTATTTATGGAAATATGAATGCTTATTTACAGAATCTATGTTGATATATGTTTCCAGTTTAACATTTAAAGTATGTTTTGACTCATATTACAGTAGTATAAATTTTATACTTATACTGGTTTTCAAAGAGGGGGTTACTATGTTGAAAAGAGAAAGGTTTTTTTAAGAAAACTTTATTTTTCGTCCACTCACACCTTTTGTGTTTGCGCCCCCTTCAGAACCTAGTGGTAGAGCATCTAGTGAAGTCAAGGCATACGATTGGCAGCTCTAATTCTCTTCCCGACAATGTAGGGATTTATTCTCATTCAGTTTCTTTAATAATATCCATCCCTATTATGGATAGAAATTCTAGGAATTTGACTTTATATTTTGTTTTCGTTGCTTCAGTTTAGTACGTTCTGAACCTTGTGCATATTTGTATTATTTTCCGCAAATTATTTGACGGTATAAATTGCATAAACTAAGTGTTGTCATGCATATAATGGCTTCGTCACTTACGAGTGTCGGCCAGCACGCCCGAACTCGGGGTCCACGTGGATTTCAAGGGCGGGGTGTGTGCCTTAAGTGGGGTGGATTGTGATATCCCACATCGACCAACGAAGAGGGTGTGATGTGCCTTATATGTACATGCCCACCTCCATTTAGCACGAGGCCTTTTAGGAGCTCACTGGGTTCGGATTCCATCGGAACTCTAAAGTTAAGCGAGTTTGGGCTAGAGCAATCCCATGATGGGTGACCCACTGGGAAGTTGCTTGTGAGTTCCTAGAAACAAAACCGTGAGGGCGTGGCCCAAAGCGGACAATATCGTGCTACGGCATAGCCGATCCGGGATGTGACAGTATAGTCTCCCTAATACTGAGTACTGACAACTGGACACTAACAAGCATCGCCTAGGTACTGAGTTACATCACCAGGTAATGGATAGTGGCTTAGTCCTAAGTAAATTCTACCATGTTTGGGAACACACATCGACTTTGTGTCCCAATTGATCACAGCCGTAATATCCATTAATCTCCAAACTCACACTCACCGAAGTGATGAGGATAGTATCGGTGGCAGAACTGTATGCCTGAACTATTTAAATTTCCCAGAAGTCTGGATTGAAAACTATCAGTGAGTTTATCCCCAACACAAGGTGTACTAGAGTTAATTCCAACCAAACTGAAATCGTTCCTAATGGATGATTGATTCTTCTACTGCGTATTACCATCCCTTCATCATTATTGCTGTTATCTGTCCCAATTCCAAGGTCTTCAACCCATAATAGAGTTTCAGGCTAGCAACAATGGTAGAAAAAATAACGAGACAAATCAACGAACTTCCGATGGTACTTTACAGTTGCGATCTTCCTTTAAATTCAATAAAATCTAGCTCTTTTCGTAAGTCCACCACAAGTTTGCTAACTCTCGTAGGAACCACATTGTTGTAGAGATTCACTGCTCTACTGGAAAATTTTTTCGATTGAATCGATCATTAACCGTCAAGTCGACATGATCCAGCTAGTAACAGTTGTTTCGGGCATCTTCCTTGTTCATGATGAGTTATCCATACAGTGGATGCTCTACTGAGATCCCTTGTCCAAATGTGGCCTTTGGAGTCTTCTCGTCACAGCCCACGATCTTCGTTTTCTCTACCTTGAATCTTCGCTCATAGTTGTGGATAGACTCCTTAGGATCCTTCTTCACGCTGAAAAAGGTGGTATGAATCCTTCTTTATTGATAGGTAGGATGAGTATTCCTTGGTGGAAACCAAGGAAAGCTCGTGAAAACTCTAGATGGAATGTGACAGCAAAGTGTGGAACCAATCTAACATTGCGCCCTGCAGAATTGTGGCAGAGATTTTACAAATAAGTGCATTATTGTTCTGGTAAAGGACCATGGCACTGCGGTATTGCTTAAGATGTCTCTCGAGGTCCTCGTCCCCCTTGAACGAGGTGAAATTTGGCATGGCGAACTTGCGAGTGGATCTGTTTGCTCGACCTCATCAGTGAATGGTGACCTGCTCATATTAGCCACCTCTCGCCTAATGTCCTCACCTTGAGTCTCGATACGCTGAAAGTTGCGCAGTCACTCTGCGAAGAGCCTCTCCACTTCTTCTTGAATCTGCCTGTGTTGGGGCTGTGGAGACTCTGGTTACCCCAGGTGTTGATTCGCTGGCCTGTGTTGTCTCCCTTGGTAGGCTGCTTGCTCGCGCCTTACTAGAGGGACGTGCTTGCTCATTTCTGGATGGTAAGCGGATTGCTCGTGAAAGCACTTGGCGTTGAGTGCTCGTTAAGTTTGGCCGTGAGTTTGCATGAGGTTCTTCCTGTTCCATAAGCTGCCTACCCTGCTGAAGATTAGGAGGAGCTCCATGTGCTTGGGTGAAGACCCAGAGTGTCCCTCAAAGAGCGGACCTAACCGTGAGTGCACATTGTCTCGTGAGCCAAGCTGAGAGTGAAAGTCTCCTCGTCTAACTAGACGGGAGTAAACGTGGTTTCGAGGATCGAGGCGAGAATGTACGCTGCCCAAACGCTCGATTCGAGATGGGTTGAGCAGATTCTTGCTTGGGCGTCGCTGGAAGAAAACCTCATCATCAACATTTCTCTTGCTTTGGGATAGGTCACCTTCTGCATGCTGTGTATGACATCCTACATCGACCAACAAAGAAGGGGTGATGTGCCTTATATGTACATGCCCACCTCCATTTAGCACGAGGCCTTTTGGGAGCTCATTGGCATCGGATTCCATCAGAACTCCAAAGTTAAGCGAGTTTGGGCTAGAGCAATCCTAGGATGGGTGACCCTCTAGGAAGTTGCTCGTGAGTTCCCAGAAACAAAACCTTGAGGGCGTGGCCCAAAGCGGACAATATCGTGCTACAGCGGAACTGGTCTGGGATGTGACAGAATGGTATCAGAGTCACTCTGCCGTTCGGTACGGATGTGCCGGCAAGAACGTCGGGTTCCCCTTAAGTGAGGTGGATTGTGACATCCCACATCGACCAACGGAAAGGGGGTGATGTGCCTTATATGTACATGCCCACCTCTATTTAGCATGAGGCCTTTTGGAAGCTCCCTGGCATCGAATTCCATCGAAACTTCAAATTTAAACAAGTTTGCGCTAGACCAATCCTAAGATGGGTGGCCCACTAGGAACAAGGGTTGGATAGATACAACTTTGAATTTCCACGGCTTTGACTTGAATGTCTTCTTGTCTTCGTCTTGGATGGATGGATGAATTGAAGGGTGAATGGAATGGTTTTAGAGCTGAGGTTGTGGCAGAATGCAGCAGAGAAAAAATGAGATGAATCCGTGAAGTGGTATGTTCTCAAATTGGTGCTTCTTTGATGATTTATGTGTCTCCAAGTGCTTGAATCATTGAAGGACTCTAAGGGCACGATTTAGAGAGAGTTTAGACATCCTTAGGACTCCTTATTTCCTCTGATGTAAGTGTAGACACACGCACAAAACAATTGCCACGTTTTTTTCCTTGAAACCAAATCCAACTAGGACTCTACTACCTGTTTCGACCTTTCCTCACTAAAACAGTGATAACTAATTCTAGAAGCATGAAAATTGAGATATGTAAAATCTTGTGGAAACTAGACATCCAGAGCTTTCCATCCATATATGACATGACACGTAATGTGTTACAACCCGTCCCAAAGTTTTATGTGAAATTACCAAAATACCCCTAGTGTCAATGTTGACTTTTGTTGACTTTTCGGGATGACTTGTAAAAATTTATTTCTTTACATATTCTTGATGTACTCGTCGACACGAACGCGTGGGCGCAAGCGGAACTCAATTCGGAGTTAAAACGAACATTTTACGAAGTTTTAAAGTGTAGGGGCATTTTAGTAATTTTTCACTCCGTGTGTGGGAATTAGGGTTTTTGGTTGACTGCACAGCAGCCAACCCTCCCCATTATTTTCTGCACGTTCTTTCCCTCTTCCTCTCTTTCTCTCCCATTTTCTCTCTAAGCCAAAAACCTCACCGAAACCCTAACCTTTGGACGAATCACAAAACCGTCAAACCGTCGCCCAAAATCCATACCATCACGATCGTCTCGTCATTCTGGACGAGGCTGTGATTTTATAATCTTCAAACTCGAACCCGATCGTTCAAACCGACGTCGGAACGGAATAGGCAAACTGTTCATCGATTTTCTGTACAATACAGACCAAGGTAAGCCTCGAGACCATTACCATTGGTTTTATTGGATTGAGTAGGTTCAAATCGATATAAAGAACGTCCAATTTGGTGCAGTTTTGAAGGAGAACGGAATTAGGGTTTCCCGAAGCTTTCCGGCCAATTTCAGGCCATCTCCGGCCATTTTTCCGGCCCCAAATTGGTATGAAAATATTCTACACTTCAATACCTTCAATTTGATATATGGCACGTTGATTTTGGCCAAAGAACGAAGAAGATATGAATTTTTAAAGTTTTGGACATTTTCGGAAAAATTTTCCAGAATTCCGGCGAACCAGGTGGCTGAGGACGGCGGCTCCGGCGACCGGCGCAAGGAAGAGGACAGAGGAATATTCCATTAACGGTAACAGAATATTCCTGACGGCGTCAGCATATTCCGTCCAAAAAGGTATATTCCGTTAACTTTAACGGTGCTGACGTCAGCAGGCGGGTGGCTGACGTCAGCCGCGCGTGGGGGACACGTCAGCAGGGGCGTGGGGGACACGCGCCAGCGCGTGGCGACACGTGCCAGCGCGTGCCGGCGCGTGCCAGCGCGTGGCCGGCGCGTGAGGCCACCTTCCGACGCGTGGCGACGCGTCCGACCGTTTCCCGGCGCGTGCGGCGGCGCGTACGGCGGCGCGTGCGGCGGCGTACGGCGGCGCCGGCGGCGGTGGACGTTTCGAGCCCGTTTTCGCTAAAATATTAATATTTTTGGGGGATTTTTCTTTAAGGCCTATTTTTAATTTATTTTAGGGAAGTGCTAATTTGTTCCCTAATATTAAATAGGTAATTCTTCGACTCCGCACACCGAGGAGGGCAACACCGAGGGAGATTTCACTCCCGATCACCTGTGAGTGGACATTTGCTTTATTAAATGGATTTTATGTTTGAAATTAATTATGATTTTGATTTATATATGGTTTTAAATGGCTTTGAGGCATGTTTATTATATATATTTATTAATAAATATATATACTTGTTGACAATTATTTATGCAACCATATTTGTTCTATTTATGGTATATATATCGGGAAATGGATTTAATTGGTGATTGGGATTATTTATCAAGTATGAATATATGTTATGAAATGGTTTATGCTATTGCATAAATATTAAACGGTATTTTGATATATGGTTTTGAGGGAAATATTTATTTATGTAATACTTGATATTTGGGAATTATGAATGGGATTTTGGCTCCTAGGTCAGCCGGACTCCACAATCAATCGACACCTTCATCGGCCTAGGCGGCAATAGGTTCCACCGCTTGGGTTATCCGCGTAAACTTGACGATTACCAGTCCGATTTATCAACGAGGCATTAACTAGCCTTTATGACTCATTTTGATAAACCCATCTCGCTCCCAAAGTCGGCTTGATTATAGTTACCCAAAGCACACCTTACGCGAAAATTAAAATTTTGATTACCTTTTAAGCATTCCCTCAGTCATTTTCCAAAGAACAAAATCAAGCGAATATAGTCAGAACATGCTGTTCCATTACATTCCCTCTTTAGTCTATACAAAACCCTCCCAAAATATTACCAAGCCATGCTAGGTGAAACAAAGTCAATTGCCATTAAACCTATCTACTCCACTCATCCTCCAATCAAGCTTTTGCCATCATTCACTCCATATAGGTCGTTTCTAATCGAATTGATTGAGACATGCTCTTCTGATCTAAACAACTACATTCACAAAATGTCCAATTATGACATTCCACTTCCTTAATTATTTTGATTACATATTAGATGGACAACATATTGCTGCATTAGTCAAAAGATTTGGTCCTTTCGTGGTTCATCTCTTTTTACCACGGATTCGGGCAGCAATTTTCGGCTTGGTTCCCACAATGGTGGAGATACACGGACAGTTCGACACTCATTCTGAGTCATTCATGAACATTATACGCCACTCACTTTCAACCAAAATTCAACAAGTCAAGATTTGATTCTTGAATTTAACTATTAGCTCTTGTTCATGGCATATACAGAATTTCCTTGGATTCTGAAGTGGAACTATGAAGTCATTTCGGGAGAGAAATCCACGAAATAGGATCGATCAAATGGTGGGATAAGAGTTTCAATGGTAAATCATCCACCAAGTCATCAAAATTCCGCTCCAATGCAACACCCATTGTACACAGTAGTCAATCAAAACAGCAAGCACCGACTTCACCATCCCTGACACTTAGAGAGGACACTAGTCCCGTAATCCCTCGACAAAAGCGCCGACAAAATCCTTAAAGTCAACCAAGTCTGCTCCCATGGTAGAGATAAAACTTCACGGCTCAAGTCTCGCTCCAACGATTGCCCTGCCAAGCCGGCGACATTCTGGTCGAGAAAACGATATTTCTTCAAAATCGAGACAAATCGAGGCCGCGTCAACACGGCCAACGATCCAACCATGCCTGGTGAAGCGAATTACCAAGACTCACGGACATGTGGGTAAAGAACAAGTACATCACAGGGGAAAATAGTAAAGTAAAGCTATAGTTTTCCAAATAAAACAGCTGACCGGCAAGTAGCGGGGAGTAATCCTCATTAAAAAGGAACAGGTCATTTCGTACTCACCAGAAAGCAAAAGTCATCATCACTCAAGAAAGCAAAGCCGAGTCATGATGAAAGGCAAATTATTATACCTACGTCGACATCTCCCGGCTATAGAAGAGCATTCCAAGTCATTTGAAGAAGGCGGAGGCTAACGGGAGAAACAAACCCTCGTCTTAGTCTCTTGATAAACGGAGCTAATTGGGAGGAGATATCCTTGTTCCAGACTCTCCTTCTAGTCACTTAATTTAAATTCAAACACTTTATATTTAGTAATTTATCACAGGATGCTGTGACTCCAACATTCATTCCATTCATCACCCGGTCAATTGTTTGTTAATTCAAACATCGATCCAACTTTTAGCAAGTTTCATTTTAATTTCGATCAAGTAATTTTAAATATATACGCATTCATTATTTTAAATTCATTATATATTTAAAGATAATAAGCCTTCATGCATTATTCAATATAAATTCTAAAACAAATCTTAAAAACGTGTTCTAAAGGACATTACCAATAATACATAAGAATTATTTACCCAAAAGAAAAATAGATACTATATCTTACACCTCTTTGGGAAGACTAACTTAGTTAGAATTATAATCCTATGTTTAGGATGGTGAAGAATTAGAATTAATGAGACTAAGGCCCGTTTGGTATTGCTTTTTCGCTAAAAACTGCTTCACTTTAAAGTTAGCGGATAAAGTGTTTAGTAAAAAATGAAATATACTGCTTGTTTTAAAAGTTATGAGACTCACGTGTTATCCATCGATTGCTTACAGAGGCGACTTCACCAACTACTTCAACTTTCGGCATGAAGATGCAGCGTGTCTACTATTTGAGTATTTACAGGACTCGAAAGGAGTGTTTCAATTAATATTAGCATAAGTGTGATTGTATAGAATTCTAAGTGCAAGAGCTAAATTAGGAATGCTTGGGATCTAGAAGATCTTTCCTTGTACAACTTGTATTACTTGGAAGTTTCTCTCTCTATTTATTACTATAGATAATGGCACTAGGCACCAGAATATCATCTTAGGGCCTCAAGCCCTTATCTCTTTCTCTCTTTCGTCTGCTGATTTCTCTCTCTAAATTTATGTAACATCCTATAAAAGTTTGTTATAAAAATAATTAGGGAGATATTTTGAACACGTGCACAAATTATTTGTATACGGGACTGTGTAATTTTTACTGTTTTTGGTGGGTGCACAATACCCCAAAACCCAAAATATCTCTTTTCCTTCCTCTTCTTCCGTCCACTTTTCCTCACTTTCATTTTCTCTCTCTCCTCTCCGTATGTATATGTGCACAATGCCGCGTCCCAGAAGAAAACATCAAACCGAGGCAGTCTAAAGTCACTGATCTTCGTCTAAACACCTAAACTATTGGTGCGACCGTTCGTCCAAACTCCCGACCGTTGGGCCGGAAAAGCACGGAAGAAACTGGACCTTCGGCAATTTTCATAGCCATTCTAGATGGATGAGAGTTCATACCACCATTGGATTCCTCTCGTTGGTAGATGAATTTTCATATGTCGTTTGCTTGATTTGGTTGGGTTTTTGACGTAGATCAAACAAAGCTACGGTGGCCATGACTTTTCAAGGCAAATACATGCCATTTCCCTGGCTTGTGGCCAAACCAAAGGTACACCGTCATTCTAATCTTCTCTAGCTTCATTTTGATAAGGAGCTTGTGAAATTTGGCGAAAATAGAAAAGTTATGGAGATTTGAAAATTCTCAGACAAGCCCAAAATTTACACTACCGCGGCGCCATCGGCCAGAACCCGATTGCGTGATCGGCTGAACCTGGTCCAAGCTGTGATGATGTTCAGTGATACGTCAACAATCGGTCCAAGCGGAAATATTCCTATGAATATTCCTTTAGCATCGTTAAGATATTCGTTAGATCCTAACGTAATCCCGGATTAGATTTGGTCGTTAACTTTATGATTGAGCCTTTGTAGACACGAGTGGGCGTAGCGTGTTGCCAGTGGGGAGCGTGGGACACTATTTTCGACTTAATCAGCGCGAGGCAACTGCATGTGTGTACTACCTAGGAGCGATGCGTGTGGTGTGTTTTGGTGTTTCGAGGAACCTCTTGTGTTGAGCAAAAGAAGGGATAAGTGTCGTTAATTAGTTTAATTAGTAACCTTTAGCAAGGTTTAATCATTATTATAGTGATATCTCATGTAGGTGAGACTTATCAAAGGACTACCGAGAGGCTACCCGAGGATGAGGGGCAACAACACAGCTGTAATACAAATTATTTCTTCTCCATCAAGTGTTGTCATGCATTTAATGGCTTCGTCACTTACGAGTGTCGGCCAGCACGCTCGCACTCGGTATCCACGTGGGTATCGAGGGTGGGGTGTGTCATAATCACTCAAGGGGTTTTTCTTGGAGAAAATGAGTTGAAATTCTCTCTCAATTTCTTCAAGAGAGGCCGGCCATTTAGAGAGCTAATAGCTAGCAATCTCTTGCTTCTCTAAATCATCCATTTCATCTTCACACCTCATCCTTGATGTGGAGACTTATAGACACCAAATCTTTGGTGTTTAGGAGATCCTATCCTCACACCCTCAAGGAGCAAAGGAGGAGACTTGAAGGCCCTCCACTTGGGTGAATCCCTTGTGTTGGAAGTATGCCCACAAAGCCACTCATTTGATGTAATAGCTTTTGGAATACTTATTGTATTAAACTATTATTTGTTTAATGAAAGGGCAAAGCTTATTGTTAATCACTATTTATTGTATCATGTGTTTAATCAATAAGAGAATCCAAGGAATGTATTTGATCTAAGAGAGAAGTGATCTAAGTAAGTTAGATAAACGAGACCTCTCTCTTATGTTCATTCCTAAAACGTTCCTAGCCATAGGATTGCCAATTGGGCATTGACAATCCGCTAAGGTTAGTATGTGTTATGTTAACTCAATCGTGAGTATGACTAGTCTCAAGTCATTTAGTGTTGGACACTGAGACAAACACATAGGTGCTCAAAAAGTAATTGAGTACACTGAACAACGATCAATAGGAGTTTGTACATACATGTCATGTAAGAACTTCTAAGTTGCAATATGCAAAGTAGTCCTTTGACGTGAGGCATCATTGATGTCTAATGATTGGGTCCTTGATCTTTGATCATGTCAAAGGCATTCCATTGCGAGTGTCCACGGCATTGTTGGGGTCAAGCTATCTAGTCATGTAGGCATATGAATGCACAACAAGGGATCTCTAACCTTCCATGGTGGAAGGAGAATACTCTGAGATATGATTCGAAAGTCTTTGGCCAAAGCATATGAATATGATTTAGGAAGTTTGTTTCAAATCATATTCAATTGATTCATATAGAAGAGAATCACATTGGATAGTAGACATGAAAATAACTATCACTCAAACAATGTGATTAAGAGTATTGTATTAGAGAAGGACCGTATTGCATTGTAATTGTAACTGGATAGGTTCTCCAACCACTTCTACTTAGCTTGGGTAGCCATGACATACTGCTAGGTGTCACTCATGGTTTGTGGAAGCCCTAAGGATTAGCAAACACTAATCATCATCAAAGGGAGAATTGAAATGTGGTTTCAATTCACAATCGATCGTTAAGAGTAACAATCGCCCACTGCCTCGCTAATTGGAACCTAATGGATCGTACACCGAGTAAGGATGAAAGTGAAGAGATAAAGGAATGGATAAGCAATTAAATTGTTTAATTGAGAATGATCATGATTAATTAATTAGTTAATTAATTATACGAAAGGTTCGTATTTGGGCTTTTAAGTTGGTTTTGGGTTTCAGGGCCCAAAAGGGTTTTTGGTCCACAAGGCCCATTGAGTTTAGGTTGTATGACAACTAAAACTAAATGGAAATTAACCCAAAATAAAAGCCAAAACTGGCCTAGAGTGAGTGGAGGCAAACTTGAGTCATTTTACAAGTTTACCACTCACATGTGATGAGGCATAAAGGGAACTTTATGGCCATAATCTGTTACAACCCGTCCCAAAATTTATGTGAAATTACCAATTTACCCCTAAGGTCAAAGTTGACTTTTGTTGACTTTTCGGGACGACTTGTGAAAATTATTTTCTTTACATATTCTTATTGTACTCGTCGACACGAGCGCGTGGGCTCAAGCGGAACTCAATTTGGAGTTCGAATGAACATTTTACGGGACTTTAAAGTGTAGGGGCATTTTGGTAATTTGCCACTCTGAGTTGAAAATTAGGGTTTTGGCATTTTGGGCTGACTGCACAGCAGCCAAACCCCTGTCTCCCAGTTTTCCTGCACGTCCAAATTTTCTTCCCTTCTCTTTCTCTCCTATTCTCTCTCGGCCAAATACCATCCGAAAGCCACCATTCTTGAACGAATCACAAAACTACCAAACCAACGCCCAAGAATCATACCAGAGTGTTCCTCTCGTCATTTTGGACGAGACTGTGATTTTAGTTTCAAGAAATTCGACCCCGATTGTTCAAACCGACGTCGGAACGGTTTCAGAAACGAAACGTCAATTTCCTGTGCAATTCAGGCCAAGGTAAGCCTCGAGACCATTACCATTGGTTTAGTTGGATTGAGTAGGTTCAAATTGATATAAAATACGTCAATTTTGGTGCAGTTTTGAAGGAGATCGGAATTAGGGTTTCCCGAAGCTTTCCGGCCAATTTCAGGCCATCTCCGGCAATTTTTCCGGCCTCAAATTGGTATGAAAATGTTCTACTCCTCAATACCTTTAATTTGACATATTATGCGTCCAATTTGGCCAAAGAACGAAGAAGATATGGACATTTTAAGTTTAGGGACTTAACGGGTATTTAATTTCCCAGTTTCCGGTGAGACAGACGGCGGCGAAGGTATATTCCGTTAAACTTAACGGTGCTGACGTCAGCAGGCGCGTGGGGCGCGTGACGCGCGTGGGGGACACGCGCCAGCGCGTGGGACCACGTGCCAGCGCGTGGCGACACGTGCAGGCGCGTGGCGACACGTGCCAGCGCGTGAAGCCACTCGCCGGCGCGTGAAATGGTTTTTCGGCGCGTGGGGGCGCGTCCGGGGGTTTCCCGGCGCGTGCAGGCGCGTGAGGCCACCTCCTGGCGCGTGGCGGCGCGTCCGACCGTTTCCCGGCACGTGGCGGCGCGTGCGGCGGCGCACGGCGGCGCCGGCGGCGGTGGACGGCGGCGGTAGGGTTTTCGGGTTTTGTTTTGTTAAGTGACCTAATTGTTATAGTCATTGTTTCGGCCCAAAAGTATGAAGAGAACAAAATGGTTTGTCTCTTTGAATGAGAGTGGATTTTCATTTCATTTAGTTCCCATTTAAATCAATTCTATGAATCAAAACCAATTGTTTAAATTGCTTTCTTAATTAATGCGATTAATTGGGTCAATGGGTGATTATGAACCATAGGCCACGATAGTGAGCTATGTGATTGGCGCTTTACATTATGAATGTTTGGGTTAAGTAGATTAGATTTGAATGTAATTTGATTAGTTCAAATGTGTTGTAAAGGAGCATAAGCCCTTCTCTTTATTTCAAGTATTCCTTTTGTTTAGTTGTATGCAAATTGGAATAGTTGGGCAGCAATAGGAAATAGCGGTTTAATTAGATTAAGCGCGTAATTAAAATCAACAGCTATCTACCTTGACAGGTCCAACACAAGGCTTCGTGTTGGATCAAATTAAGCGGTTCATAATCATCCTAAGTCCTTTTTAATATGATTAAAATGAAATTGATGTAGCTGACACTACTCCCTCAACAAAATGAATATTAAGTTGATGGCCGAGAGATGTTTGAACATCTCTCGTTGGCCTTCCGTGATGGGCTCAGCGTTTGTGACTCATACGGCTTCACCCTATCATGGGAAGTTCAAAGTATGTGCTTGCCTAAAGGAGAGTCCATTTGAACATACATGATGTGGTGAGGTAGGCAACAAGGATGCCAAAGATCATATCATTGTGAGGCTATTCTTGAAACCCTACACGAACTAGCATGGTAGAATAACTTAACTAAGTGCAATGGTGCCAAAGATCATATCATTGTGAGGCATCATTCTCTAGAGGCAGCCAAAAGCATAGGTAATTACAAAAGTTGTAAAGGAATAAATTGTTATTCTCTCATCATTATTGTTGCTAACCAAAGATCATATCATTGTGAGGTAGGCTTGGTAATGGTGAGTCTCATGCCTGCTTTAAGAGTTCAAGATAACTCTCGGATTCCATTGAGGGATGTGGAATTTGCCAAAATAGTGGGGGCACTATTTGATTTTAAGACCCAATCAAGTAGTTTCTTGATCAACAATCTAATCGATTTCTGTTTTGTTATGTAGTTGTGACATTACACCTACCTTTGTACTTGACAAAAATGGCCTAAGGGGCCAACGTTTCCTGCTTGGTATCGCCACATTGAGAATGTCTTAAGGTAGATGACATATTATGTGCTCGAAGCAATCCCCTCCTCATGTACCTCACCTGCGAGAGTGGCTTCCAAGGAGGGTGTAAAAGTTATACTAGACCTTTATGAGGATGACTTACAAGCCAAATGTGTCCTCACTTCCTTAGTGAGGAGCTTAAGAAAATACATAAGCACATGGACACTTCATGTGCCATGGTTGAGAGCTTGCATAAGATGCATGACATTGAGACAAGTAACGTCACGATTCTCAAATGTTTGTAGTCTAATAGATGCCAAAATGGCAAAGGGGCATGGTCCAAGCATGGAACAAAAGATGGAAAGGATCTTCCAAGATCTTGAAAGTTTAGGAACTTCCATCGATGGGAAAATGGCCCAAGACTTTTTCCTTGCATCTCTCTCGGATGATTTCACTAAGTTTATAGTAAACTATAAAGTGAATGGGTCGATCATACTTTAACCAAGATGATTGACATGTGCTGTAAATTTGAACAAGGTTTTCAAAGGGCGAGTGGGAGTGAGAATACAATCACAAGGAAAGGTTGTAGCCAAGAAGAAGGCAAAAATATCCGAGAACCATAACATTTGTGGAAAGGATGAGCGTTGGAAAGAAGAAATACGAAGTGCGCATTGCGAGCCTTATGACACGAACTTTTGAAGGGTATTTAGGTGCATAGAAGTGCTTCCCTACGGTGAGCTCCAATTCACAGATGTTTGATTAAAGTGCTGGAGTCAACATATACGCAATTCGTTGCAGGACTAGTGAAGCAAAACAACTGCGCAATGGGGAGATAATTGTGTTGGGAGCGGCACTAAGATCTCTGTAAAGCAATGACACACATGCTTGGCTTCCACAAAAGTCTTGGAACTTAAAAATTGTTTATATTTTCCTTCGTGTATAAAGAATTTGATTTCCATCTCTGTGCTTTCTGAGATGAGCACTCCAGTTTTGTTTGACAAATTGAGTTGCACTTTATACTTGAACGGTCGTATTATCTCTCACCTTGGACAATATGATAGAGGACTTTCACACAGAGACAAGTAAAAATTGGAATGCCGCTTTTTGTATTGAAAGCGGAAATGCCTCAGGAAAACCCCGAAAAGGGCTAGAGAAGAAGTTAACCAAGAAAAAGATGTGGCATCTTAAACTTGGACATGTGAACACTTGATAAGGTCATGAAATGTCGAAGCGGATATTTTCTGCAAATTGATGACGGTAGTGCCTTGAATGTTGCTTGAGAAGGGAAGATGACCAAATCTCCATTCAGTAAGGAGAGCGTGCCCTTTGAAATTCTGAGGTTAATGCTGTGGCGTATGTGGACCTATGTCTCTGCGATAGGGAGGAAAACTTCTCTGCTATATCCCTGTATTCGCAGAAACGATGCTCTGGGGTTTGGCTATGTGTATCTTATGAAGTACAAGTCAGTCTTTCAAAGAAAGTTCAAGAATTCCAAGAATGAAGTAGAGAAAGCAAGCCCAGGAAGCAGAGATAAGAATCTGAGATCGAGATCGAGAGGAGAGTATCTAAGTACTTGGTTTCTACTGGGTTACCTCGAAAAGTGTGGAACCAGCTATCTACGGTGGACTCCGCGAGGAACTCCAGCGACTAAATGGAGTTTCTGAAAGGGGAAGCAGAACCTTGATGAACATGGTTAAGATTTCTATGATGATTGTAGTTTGCAGGTAACATTAAGGAATGCGGCTCTATATCGACTTACTTGTAGCCAAGTACCTTCAAGTGATTTCTAAACGCCTTATGAGATATGGCATGGAAGAAGCCAAGTCTTAATCACGTTAAGATTTGGGGTTGTGAAAACATATGTCAAGAAGCTTGAAGCTACTAAGCTTGAAGCTAGATACGTAAGTGCTATTTTGTGGGATATCCCAGAGAAGTATGGGATATGAGTTCTATAATCCACAGCCTGTTGAGAAAGTCTTTGTCTTGGAAGCCTAACTGATTTTCGCCGGGAAGAATTTGTTCTCGAAGCTACAAGTAGGGCGATGGAAATTAATGAGATTAACCGATGGGAGACCACAAACGAGCACTCGACAGTGACCTTTGGTTCCCGAACCCTGACTCCGTAGATGCGAGCGGGTCGGCCAGCCCTTACTATGGTATGGCTTGGATAATGACTTTGGGGAATTGCCAGCTTTTACTAGGTGACAATGACTCAAGGAGGACCAAAAGACTACAACTTGAAGCAATGTTGACATTGATTCAAAGAGATAGCAAAGAGGCCATGAGGTGTCAGAGATGGATTCCATGTATCAAAACCAGTGCGGACTCTGAGGCGGACCACTCAGGAAGGTATAGTACTATTGGAAATAAATGGGTCTTGAGAGGAAGATAGGCGGCCGATAGGAGCGTGGGGAGCTTATAAGGCTAGATTATTGGCAAAGGTTATAGGCAAAGAAGGATTGACTATGAAAAGCATATATCACATATATGATTAAGTCCATTCGGTTTGCTTGCAATAAATGCGTGCCATGATTATGAGATATGGCAAATGAATGAAAGTGACGCACTGATCAATACCTTGAGGAAGAGCTCTATATGACTCAACACGAAGGTTTCATGTCGAGTGAAAAGACTACAGGTATAAACGAAGGTCCATTTATGGACTTAAGCAAGCCTCGGGAAATTTGGAATATCGTTTGACAGAGCTCAAGCGTTTGGTTTATCCAAGCGAAGGCGACAATTGTGTTTTATCAAAAGTCGTTGGGAGGCAGTTGTATTCCTAGTGTTATATGTAGATGACATATTACTTTTCGGGAATGACAACTGCAGTGCTTTCTCCGATAAAGTGTGGTTGTCCAAAACCTTCCACATGAAAAGATTTGGGAGATGCATCTTATGTACTTGGGATAAAGCTCTATCGTGATAGATCCGAAGGAGTGGTGGATTATCCCCGATCTATGTACATTGATAAGGTCTTCAAAAGTAGGTTCCTGAGATGGAACAATCTAAGAAAAGGTTTTCTTCTGTAAGACATGGAATTCATCTTTCTAAATCCATGGGACCTAAGACTCGCGAAGAAGTGCGGCCAAAATGAGTTATTCCTTATGCTTGCCATGGAAGTCTCATGTATGCCATGATATGCACAAGGCGATATTGCATATCTTGTGAGCATTACTAGTCGATATCAATCTAACCCGGATCGGGAACCTTGGGCAGTGTCAAAACAGTCCTTAAATGCCCAAGAAGAACTAAGGACATGTTCTCGTTTATGGAGGAGCAACGAGTTGCAGTGGAAACTGTCTGGGCGTGATTTGTCGCGTCGATGATAAGTTGACTCGGATATGTATTCACTCTGAATGGTGGGGCTATCGGTGAAATAATACAAATTATTTCTTCTCCATCAAGTGTTGTCATGCATTTAATGGCTTCGTCACTTACGAGTGTCGGCCAGCACGCTCGCACTCGGTATCCACGTGGGTATCGAGGGTGGGGTGTGTCATAATCACTCAAGGGGTTTTTCTTGGAGAAAATGAGTTGAAATTCTCTCTCAATTTCTTCAAGAGAGGCCGGCCATTTAGAGAGCTAATAGCTAGCAATCTCTTGCTTCTCTAAATCATCCATTTCATCTTCACACCTCATCCTTGATGTGGAGACTTATAGACACCAAATCTTTGGTGTTTAGGAGATCCTATCCTCACACCCTCAAGGAGCAAAGGAGGAGACTTGAAGGCCCTCCACTTGGGTGAATCCCTTGTGTTGGAAGTATGCCCACAAAGCCACTCATTTGATGTAATAGCTTTTGGAATACTTATTGTATTAAACTATTATTTGTTTAATGAAAGGGCAAAGCTTATTGTTAATCACTATTTATTGTATCATGTGTTTAATCAATAAGAGAATCCAAGGAATGTATTTGATCTAAGAGAGAAGTGATCTAAGTAAGTTAGATAAACGAGACCTCTCTCTTATGTTCATTCCTAAAACGTTCCTAGCCATAGGATTGCCAATTGGGCATTGACAATCCGCTAAGGTTAGTATGTGTTATGTTAACTCAATCGTGAGTATGACTAGTCTCAAGTCATTTAGTGTTGGACACTGAGACAAACACATAGGTGCTCAAAAAGTAATTGAGTACACTGAACAACGATCAATAGGAGTTTGTACATACATGTCATGTAAGAACTTCTAAGTTGCAATATGCAAAGTAGTCCTTTGACGTGAGGCATCATTGATGTCTAATGATTGGGTCCTTGATCTTTGATCATGTCAAAGGCATTCCATTGCGAGTGTCCACGGCATTGTTGGGGTCAAGCTATCTAGTCATGTAGGCATATGAATGCACAACAAGGGATCTCTAACCTTCCATGGTGGAAGGAGAATACTCTGAGATATGATTCGAAAGTCTTTGGCCAAAGCATATGAATATGATTTAGGAAGTTTGTTTCAAATCATATTCAATTGATTCATATAGAAGAGAATCACATTGGATAGTAGACATGAAAATAACTATCACTCAAACAATGTGATTAAGAGTATTGTATTAGAGAAGGACCGTATTGCATTGTAATTGTAACTGGATAGGTTCTCCAACCACTTCTACTTAGCTTGGGTAGCCATGACATACTGCTAGGTGTCACTCATGGTTTGTGGAAGCCCTAAGGATTAGCAAACACTAATCATCATCAAAGGGAGAATTGAAATGTGGTTTCAATTCACAATCGATCGTTAAGAGTAACAATCGCCCACTGCCTCGCTAATTGGAACCTAATGGATCGTACACCGAGTAAGGATGAAAGTGAAGAGATAAAGGAATGGATAAGCAATTAAATTGTTTAATTGAGAATGATCATGATTAATTAATTAGTTAATTAATTATACGAAAGGTTCGTATTTGGGCTTTTAAGTTGGTTTTGGGTTTCAGGGCCCAAAAGGGTTTTTGGTCCACAAGGCCCATTGAGTTTAGGTTGTATGACAACTAAAACTAAATGGAAATTAACCCAAAATAAAAGCCAAAACTGGCCTAGAGTGAGTGGAGGCAAACTTGAGTCATTTTACAAGTTTACCACTCACATGTGATGAGGCATAAAGGGAACTTTATGGCCATAATCTGTTACAACCCGTCCCAAAATTTATGTGAAATTACCAATTTACCCCTAAGGTCAAAGTTGACTTTTGTTGACTTTTCGGGACGACTTGTGAAAATTATTTTCTTTACATATTCTTATTGTACTCGTCGACACGAGCGCGTGGGCTCAAGCGGAACTCAATTTGGAGTTCGAATGAACATTTTACGGGACTTTAAAGTGTAGGGGCATTTTGGTAATTTGCCACTCTGAGTTGAAAATTAGGGTTTTGGCATTTTGGGCTGACTGCACAGCAGCCAAACCCCTGTCTCCCAGTTTTCCTGCACGTCCAAATTTTCTTCCCTTCTCTTTCTCTCCTATTCTCTCTCGGCCAAATACCATCCGAAAGCCACCATTCTTGAACGAATCACAAAACTACCAAACCAACGCCCAAGAATCATACCAGAGTGTTCCTCTCGTCATTTTGGACGAGACTGTGATTTTAGTTTCAAGAAATTCGACCCCGATTGTTCAAACCGACGTCGGAACGGTTTCAGAAACGAAACGTCAATTTCCTGTGCAATTCAGGCCAAGGTAAGCCTCGAGACCATTACCATTGGTTTAGTTGGATTGAGTAGGTTCAAATTGATATAAAATACGTCAATTTTGGTGCAGTTTTGAAGGAGATCGGAATTAGGGTTTCCCGAAGCTTTCCGGCCAATTTCAGGCCATCTCCGGCAATTTTTCCGGCCTCAAATTGGTATGAAAATGTTCTACTCCTCAATACCTTTAATTTGACATATTATGCGTCCAATTTGGCCAAAGAACGAAGAAGATATGGACATTTTAAGTTTAGGGACTTAACGGGTATTTAATTTCCCAGTTTCCGGTGAGACAGACGGCGGCGAAGGTATATTCCGTTAAACTTAACGGTGCTGACGTCAGCAGGCGCGTGGGGCGCGTGACGCGCGTGGGGGACACGCGCCAGCGCGTGGGACCACGTGCCAGCGCGTGGCGACACGTGCAGGCGCGTGGCGACACGTGCCAGCGCGTGAAGCCACTCGCCGGCGCGTGAAATGGTTTTTCGGCGCGTGGGGGCGCGTCCGGGGGTTTCCCGGCGCGTGCAGGCGCGTGAGGCCACCTCCTGGCGCGTGGCGGCGCGTCCGACCGTTTCCCGGCACGTGGCGGCGCGTGCGGCGGCGCACGGCGGCGCCGGCGGCGGTGGACGGCGGCGGTAGGGTTTTCGGGCTTTGAGGCTATGCATTGGCTACGTACGCCTGAATCGGGTGACTAAGTAAAAAACGTTATCCCTTGCCTCGTATTGATGATCTCTTTGATCGGCCTCATGGTGCTGTAGTTTTCTAAAATTGATCTCGAGGTCCGGTTATTAATGGGGCTGAAGATCAGAGTGATGATGTCTCGAAGACGGCAAGCCCAGGACTCAAGTTATGGTCATTATGAGTTTCTTGTGATGCCATTCGCCCGAGTTGACGAATGCCCCAGCCACTTTCATGGACATGACGAACAGGGCATTTCGTCTTTTTATCTTGATAAATTTGTGATAGTCTTCATTGACGAGCAGCACTCGGTGTATTCTAAGTCCGAGCGGTCGAGCATGCTAAACACCTACACTTAGTCTTGAGGAAGTTGAGGGATAATCAACTTTATGCCAAATTCAAGAATGTCAATTCCTAAGCTGAACTGTGTGTCTTTCTGGGGCGTTGTGATTTCAAACCTAAAGGTATTCTTAGTCGATCCTTAGAAAATTTCAGCTTGAAAATTGGGAGCGCTCCACAGATTGTGACTAAAATATCGAGTTTTCTTGGTGTTGCCGGCTACTATACACTTTGTGAAGGACTTCTCAACTATAGCTTTACCTTCACAAGGTTGACCGTAAAAGGAGTAAGGTTCGAGTGGGATGATGGTTGTGAATGTAGTTTCCAAGATTTTGAAGTATTGTCTCACTTATGCACTGCCTTAACACTTCCCGATAATGCTGGTAATTTCAGGTTTAAGGGAAGTGATGCTTCACTTAATGGTTTGGGCTGTGTGTTGATGCAAAGATAGACCGTAATTGCATGCTTCTTCACGCTTGAAGCCATGAGATGAATTATCCCACACATGATTTGGAGCCAGCAACTATTGCGGGGTTAGCTGAAAATTTGCGGCATTATCTCTATGTACATGAGGTAACTTGGTACACGAGAATGGTAATATTGTCTCTACCTCTCTTCTGCATCGTGGAGGATCGAAGTAACCCATACGTGTTTCTTTCTCAACGCTTTGACTCCATCGACAAATCAAGCAACGGTTCACTAACTCTAAGTTTTCTTTTTCAACCCTAATCAATAGTAGAAAGGTAAAATAGTGTGGTTCATCGTAATGGTACTGATATATGGCGAGGATGAAATGTGTCTTACCAAGAATCTTCTTTTTCAACTCTTTCAACAATCAAAGATGTACACCTATCACTTTGCAAGATCAATTCATCTCTGCCTATACTCTTGTGTCCCTTCATTTGTCATTCTCAATGCACTGCAAAACATTCTCGATCGTCACAGAGCTTAATCTCTGATTCGGCAAGACTCACTTGACTTGAAAATTGGCTAAATAGTTCCTCTGATGAAATTCCAAGACACCAGTACTTTCTAAGATCTAACAAGAAAGGTATTTGATGGTGCAATCGTAGTCACTAACCAACTTAATCTCTCTACATCGCTCTAAGTTAAGATCCTTCGTGATAGGAAGATATTTAAGACCAAGATTTGGAAAATTTCAACACGATCCCACAAGAGATATGTCGCCGATTTCTAGAGTAAAGACAATATATGTCAATTTAGGTTGTGGGTAGAGTAATTCATTTTATGCAGTTTCAATCACAAAACACATAAGCAATCACCATCCATGTTGCAAAGACATGCAACCTCGACCCTATCAGAGATGCCATCGTAGACTTCAATTTACCACAATATTTGGGGATTGACGACTAATGCATGAGAGAGACTATACTGTTGTTGGAAACTTGTGAAAGGTAAAGTTATGGCCGGAAATTCTTCACAAAGTGCCAATAATAGTTGGCAAGACCAAGAAAACACCGTATCTCAATAATGGGCCGTGGACGCCTGCCTCAAACCGCAATTATTTTGAGAGAATTGACAAAATGTTCTGGATGAGATCACGGTGAGAAAGAAATTCAATTCAACCAAAATTGACATTTGCCAAAATTTGGTGTAAAGTTGATTCTCCCTTAACTTCTCAAGACTTTGTATGTGTTTGGTGTGCTTGACCTTGTCTCTAGTGTAACACCTGGTGTTTTGTTATTGAAACTATCACAAACTTGTCGTGGTATGGACGTACTCCGAATCAACAAGTCCATGAAATCGTTGAAACATTCATCCACTCAAATGGCATCACAAGAAACTCATAATGACCCAAATGAGTCCTAGACGCAGCTTTAGGAACATTGTCACTTCTTATGTTTAATGGAGTAATAACCGCATTTCAAATCAATTTTTTTTTTTTTAAGAAATCCTAGTATCAAGGAGCTGATCAAAGAGATCATTGATACAAGGCAATGATAACGGCGTTTTTACCGCCACTCGCTTCCGTACCGATCCTGTCTCAAAGCCACCGCGCTTACTTTTGCAAAAGTTAAGAGACTCCGTCGGATCTTCTAAAGCAACTTTGTTGGCCAAAATCCACCAGGGCATAATTAAGATGCACCAAACCAATCGCAAGATCACATCAAAGTCCTGATGTCCAAAAGAACTGGACAATAAATCACCCCAACGCCAACAGAACGCTAATACAAGATATTCTCGATAATGTCACTAGGAAGTGATAGATGTCAGCTCTTGGACATTGGAATTTCATCATACCCAAGATGAATGAAGCACGGTTGGGTCGTTTTTAAGTAAACAAATGAGATATCACTGAGTAAGTGTCCTCGAATCAATTAAGCCTCTAGCAAAGTGGCCAAGAATGTTCAATGTACTGATCAAGTCGAGATTATTTCTTGAAAGCATCCTAATGAGTGAGGTTGTTCGTCACCGTGAATTTGTCGTTTTCCCTTTTCAAAAATTGCTTAGAACTTTAGATTCTCGATTATTTGCGACTCGACACAAACATGTCCGCCCCGGCGTTACATTGGTAATCGATATTATCCACCGTCATACCATCGTGTACTCACTAACACCCTCAGAGTGGTGGGTAATCCCTCCGAATTGAGGAATATTTGTTGTACCGAGCATATGTTACAACCTGGCCCCAAAATTTATGTCAAATTACTAAAAATACACCTAGTGGTCAAGGTTGAATTTCGTTGACTTTTTGAGACGACTTCTAGAAAATTATTTTCTTCAGACATATTCAAGTAGTACTCGTCGATACGAATACGGACGCAAGCCAACTCAATTTGGAGTTAAACTAACGTTTTACTTCGAACTTTAAAGTGTAGGGCATTTTAGTAATTTTCACACCAGATGTTAATTAGGGTTTTGGTTGACTCCACGCTTCCGTACCCATTCCACTCTCTCTCCCACGACTGCCCTCTCTCTCTCTCCCATCCTTCCTACCAAACTCACAAACTATACACAAAACCCTAGATTTAACCAATCACAAAACCATCAAACCACGACACGAGACTATAGCCATTACGATCGTCTGCCATTCGGGACGAGACTCGTGATTTTAATCCCCAACCTCGAGCCCAATTGGCCAAACCGACGGAACGGTAAAAACAAAGAACCGCCATTCAAGTCAGACAATCCCGATTTAGGTAAGCCTCTAAACCATTTCCATTGGTTTTATTACATTGAGTAGGTTCAAATCGGATAAAGAACGCGAATTTGGTGCATTTTTGAAGGAGAACGGAATTAGGGGTTTTCTGAGGCTTTCCGGCCAATTTCAGGTCATCTCCATTATTTTTCCGGCTCCACTTAGTATGAAAATACTTACTCATCAATACCTTCATTTTGATATATGGCACGTTAAATTTGGCCAAGGAATGAAGGAGTTATGAATTTTTAAAGCTTTGGAATAACCGTGAATTTTTCCATAACGGCAAACCAGGCAGAGACTACCGACACACCCCACCTCGATACCCACGTGGACACCGAGTGCGAGCGTGCTGACGACACTGTATGACAAAGCCATTAAATGCATGACAACACTTGTGAAAACGAAATTAAATTATATTGTTGCAAATCCAATGTCAATATGCATATGGTTCGGGAGCGCACTAAATTTGAAACAAATGTGGAATCAAATAATAAACTGAAAGTACTCAGAATCTCTATCCATAACAGGATGGATATTATTATAGAAACAGGAAGAAAGAAGAATCCCTACATGGCCTGATGAAAAGATCGTGAGTCGGCCTGTGAGAAGTCTCGACCGCTGCATGCTATCTCACCATGTCCCGGTGGGGCGCAAAACAAAAAGTGTGAGTGGACAAAAATCAAAGTTTTCGCAAAACCTTTCTCTTTCAACATATTAACCCCTCATTGGAAATCCAAGATAATCGTCGAAACATACTATCAGTGATAGTTCAAAAGATACTTATGAGTATAACTAAACGCATAAAAGTATAATATTCGTAAATCACAATTAATAATTTCAATAATATAAATAATCGAAAACCAACACAGTGGTATATATGCTGATCACCCATGTGTACTGTTGAGGAACACTTCCTCAATCACCGCGACAAGCTCAATACGTTATCCAATACCTCGTATCTTACCACACACATGTAAAGACTTCAGCGCCATAGTCACACACTCGAAGTCTCCGCCAGAGGGGCCTTTTCCCATAAACAACAATAAACGTAAGACAAGCTTGCACTAAGGTATTTGACTGACAATACCCCCTGAGTACAAGGCGGTGACCTAAACATGTGAGACTTTGTCCTATGGCCATGAGAACGGTACTACAACGTAGTGAAAGCATACCAAGTGTGTTTGAAAACATACATATTATTGGCCTGTCAGATGTGTATAGATATAGGAGCCAAAATCCCATTCATAATTCCCAAATATCAAGTATTGTGCAGAATAAATATTTCCTCAAAACCATATATAATAAAACATCATTTAATATTTATGCAAAAGCAACATCAAAGTATAACCCATTTCATAACATATTATCATACTTGATAAATAATCCCAAATCACCAAATCAAACCATTTTCCAATATATATACCATAAATTAAACAATTATGGCTGCACAAATAATAAACAATAAGTATATATATTTGCAACAAATATACATAAGTAGACATGCTTTAAAAGCCATTTTAAACCATATATAATCATAAACATAATCATTCAATATCATAGAAACCATTTTATAAAGTGGCAATGTCCACTCACAAGGACGGAGTGAAATCTCCTGTTGCCCTCCCTGTGCTGAGCTCAAGAATTACCTATTTAATATTAGGAACAAATTAGACTTTCCTAAAATAAATTAAAAATAGCCCAATAGAAAAATACCCCCAAAAATAATACTATTGTAGCGAAAACGGCTCTAAAAACGATTTCCTGAGTCTTAAAACTCCTACCGCTGCGCCCACCGCTGGGCCAAGACGCTGCCGAAACGGTTTGACGCCGCTACACGCTACCGAGGTGGCCTCACGCCGCCGAATGGCCGGACGCGCTTCACGCTGGGCCGAGAGTGGCTTCACGCCGCGAAAGTGGCTTCTTTCACGCTGCCGGAGAGTGGCTTCACGCACGCACGCGTCGCCACGCTACCGGGCACGCGTCGCCAGCCGCCGGGCGCTGCGTCACCACGCTACCGCACGCGGTCACCCACGCGTCGACGCAAACACGCTACCGACGCTGGGCCGTCATAGTTAATCTGAATATACTCTTTTCTCGGGACTTTGTTCTGACGCCGCTAGGAATATTCCGTTGCCGCACGGAATATTCCTCGCTCTTCTTCCTTATACGGCCGGAGCGTTTCGCCGCCAGCCACAAGCCCCGGCCTGGTTCGCCGGACTGAAAATTTACGACGAAGTCCCTAAACTTCAAAATTCATATCTTTCTTCGCTCTTAATAAAATCAACGCTACATATCAAATTGAAGGTATTGAAGTGTAGAATATTTTTATACCTATTTGAGGCCGGAAAGTGGCCGGAGATGGCCTGAAATTGGCCGGAAAGCTTCGGGAAACCTAATTCCTGCTTCTCCTTCAAAACTGCACTAAATGGGACGCTTTATATCAAATTGAACCTACTCAATCCAATAAAAACCAATGGTAATGGTCTGCGTTTACCTTGGTCTGGTTTGCACAAAAATGGACTCGATTACCAGTTTCAAACTGCTCCGACGCTGTTTGAACGATTGTCCGAAATCAAGAACTGAATCACAGCCTCGTCTGCACGACGAGACGATCGTGATGGTATGGGATTTGGCGACGATTCACTCGCTTTTGTGATTCGTCCCAAGGTTGGGGTTTCTGCATTCGCTTTGGCTTAGAGAAAATGGGAGAGAAAGAGAGGGAGAGAGAAAGGACGCGGTGTATCATGGGGAGGGTTGGCTGCTGTGCAGTCAGCCCAAAACCCTAATTCCCACACGGTGGAAAATTACCAAAATGCCCCTACACTTTAAAGTCAGAAACGCCTCGCTTAACTAATTGAGTTCCGCTTACAGCCCACGCTCATATCGACGAGTACATCGAGAATATGTAAAGAAATAATTTTTTCACAATGTCAATAAAGTCAACAAAAGTCAACATTGACTCCTGTGGGTATTTCGTATTATTTCATAAATTTTGGGACAGTTGTAACACCATAGCCATGGCACCCACGACCGAAAAAGAGCTGAAGGTGACGGAATATTCTATCACGTAACGGAATATTTCTCGATTTGCTGTTAAAATATTCCTTCAGTAAAAGGTATATTCCTGCTGTTTGACTGACGCCGTTGACTTTAACCGCTACCACGCCGCCAGGCGCTGCGGGGATGCATGTCACAGCGCCGCGGCCGGCGCGTGGCACGGTAAGGTTTTGAGCTCAAAAATCATTTTTCGAGCCTGCTGGGGCGAAATAGTATTATTAGTTCTTTATATAAGGGTTAAAATAATTTGTATTAGGAGGCTTAACACTTTTCCCTAATATTAAATAGGTAATTCTTCTAATTCACGCTCGAGGAGGCAACACCGAGGAGATTACACCCGAGCACCAGTGAGTGACTTTTGCTTTATTAAATGATTTTCTCTCATGAATACCTGTGTGGCCTGATACAATTATGATTTTTAAGTGATTTTTGAGGCATGAATATTTATGGATATATTATGAAATGGTTTATACTATGATTTCTCGCTTATGCATAAATACGTTGGTATTTTATATATGGTTCCAAATGAATATAACTTTATGCAAGGTTGAAATATTTGGGAAATTATGAAGTATATGATATTCTTACTTTTTACACATGATGTATATATGTATGTTTTCAAACACACTTGGTATGCTACCACGCCAGGTATCGCTCACTACCGTAGGACAAGTCTCACATGTTTGGGTCAAGCACGCATCGTACTCCAGGAGTATTGTCCCAGAAATACCAGTGCAAGCTTGTCTTACGTTTATGCTTAATTTGGGGGAAAAGGCCCCACAACGTAAGGACTCTAGTATGACGCGCCATTGCTAGGCGCTTACATGTTGTTACAACCCTTCCCACCCTTTTTATGTGAAATTACCAAAATACCCCTAGTGACCAATGTTGACTTTTGTTGACTTTATACTACATGTGAAAATTTATTTCTTTACATATTCAAATAGTAATTGCCGATACGAACACGTGTGGGTGCAAGCCGAACTCATTTTGGAGTTAAAACAAACGCTTTTATGGAACTTCTTGAAGTGTAGGGGCATTTTAGTAATTTTCACACTGCTTGTGAATTAGGTTTGCTTGGGTTAGTCAGGCAGCTTATTCTTCTCCCACTTTCTCGCACGATCACTCTCTCTATCTCTCTCTCTCTCTCGCCAAACTACCCAAAACCACCAAACTCCTAGATTTTGACGAATCACAAAACCGTCGAATCGTCGCCAAGATCATTACTATTACGACCGTCTCCCGTCATTTTGGACGCAGCCTTTATGATTTCGTGGACTCAGACGGAACCCAATTGGCCAAATCGACGTGGAATCTTAAAACGGCAAACCCACATTCAAGCTCGTACACACATCGATTTAGTAAGCCTCAAACCATTTCATTGGTTTTACGTTGAGTAGGTTCAAATCGACATAAAGAACGCGGAATTTGGTGCGCTTTGAAGGAGAATGGAATTAGGTTTCAAGTTTTCCTCGCCAATTTCAGGCCATGTCCGCCATTTTTCCGCCTCAATTTGTATGAATATTCTACTCTTCAATACATTCAATTTGATATATGGCACGTTGAATTTGGCCAAGGAATGAAGAAGTTATGAATTTTGAAGTTTGGACATTTTTCGAAAATTTTCAGAAATTCGACCAACCAAACAAGCGGAGGACGGCAATGGCGCTTCCGCGACCGCGAGAGGAAGAAGAAGAAAGAATATTCATTAACGGGTAACAAAATATTCATGACTCGGCCCGTAATATTCCGCTAGCTCCAATCACACCGTTAAATCTAACGGCGTTACGCGGCAGCGGCATAACGCCGTACCGCGCATACACTGCCATCGTTGGAGATATGACTCAAAGCCACCTTGGAAGAAATATTTGCAGGACGCGTCTTTATGTATGAATAACCCCTAACACAAAGAAAAGGCAAAGTCACTTATTAGGACTATCTCAATAATCGATATATGTCCAAAATAGTGAATCCATGGACAATGGATTGATGGAAGAAGTAATCTAATGATGTTAGACTCGTATAGACTCTTTTTCTTATAAACTATGATACCCAAAATTTTCCCTGGTCATAGAATGTCGTAGGATACTGGGACAATCCATAGACTAGTACATATTGTGTCGCCTTTCAAATGGGAAGGATGGAAAGTTCCAACCATTCGTAGTGACACTATGACAAGTATGTAGGTGCTCATTAAGGGAATGAGTTCATCGAACACAATCGAAAAAGAGAGTACTTGCATGGAGGTTCACCATGTCAAGCAAGTAACTCTCATCGGGTTGGAATAATGTAAGTAATCCTTTCGACCGAGACATCATAGTTGTTCGGGGGATACGTTGTCATCATTTGATAATGAGACATGACCACAATTCCTCATCAAGCCGGTGTGTTCTATGCATTGGGGTCGCTGATTTATTCTCGAGGCATGTGAATGATCACCAAGGGATCTCTAATCCTTGTTACGAGAGGAAGAATACTCTAAGATATGATTCGGGAATCTTCAGTCAAGTAGCGAGCGTAATAATGGAAAGTGTTCCTATACAACTCAATTGAGTCATATAACTGATATAATCACATTAGGGTTTGACATTGCTATCCATAACCTAGTAATATGATTCTGTGAGTATTGCATTAGAGAAGGATCAATTACATTGTAATTCCAATCAATAGGTTCTCCGAAAAATTCTACATTAGCTGGGGTAGCCAAGTGATATATGATTAGATGTCACTCATGCGGCTTGTGGGTTCTTCTCGATGATTAAATAAGTAGTCATCGTGAGAAGAAAGAGAATTAAAAGTAAAGTTTTAATTCACTAAATGATTGGATTAAAACTAATCAATCGGATTGATACCAATCAATTCTCACCGCCTTTGCTAATTAGAACCTAAAATGATTGTACACCGATACACTCTTGTGGTGGAACAACTAATGAATGATGGAATTAATTAATTGGATTAATTAAGTGTTATGATTAATTAGAAAGTCTAAAGAAATCATAGAAGCGATGAAAGATCGCTTAGGCTTACTAAAAGTTCGGTTCTATTCGCCCATTAAATTAAAACCTATTTGGCTTTTATTCAAGCATAAGATGACTTGAAATAATAAAAGCCCAAAAGCCCAAACCACACCAAGAGGGCCGGCCAAAGGAAAGAGAGAGAGAGAGAGAGAAGAGTCAAAAAAGTTGACTCACTTTCTTTCACATTTATAAAAGGAAAGTTTAATGAAAAAGTTTTAGAAGGACTTCTTTTGTGTGTATTTTCAACAAAAGGAAAAAGAAATCTCTCCCTCTCCACACACTAAATACCGCCACCAAAGGGAGTGATTTAGCTAATCATCTCTCCTCCTTGGTCATTCCATCATCCATTCCACTACATTTGTGGGTGTGGATTCTAGGAGGTCTTCTACCTTGGAGACTAGAGGATAATCAAGGTGGAGGAAGTATGAGGGAGGCTAGACTCAAGGAGTTCCAAGAGCAAAGAGCTTGGAGGTGGTCCATCCTTGGTCTAAAGTCTAGACTGAGGCACAAAACTCTACCTTCACTTTGTTCTTCAATTTTGTTTGATGCATCATATATGAACCTATGCTTCTTGAAGAGGATTTGCATGACTATAACTTTGATAATTTGCTTCCGTTGCTTATGTGTATATAAATTTAGAATTGTATATGCATGTTAGTCATTTGAAATCCCACATAAATCTCTATACTTCTTCACAATAAATATGTTAACAAGGCAGCAACAAGGTGGGCTTAGTTGCGCGTGGCCGAGCGTGAAAGCTTCCTCCTGGGCCACAGGCGGGCGGGAGCACGGCACACGACGGCGGACGGCGGCGGACGGCGGCGGTATGTTTTGCCTCGGAATCATTTTTCGAGCTGTTAAAATAGTATTATTTTTGGGTTATTTTTCTATAAGGGCTTTATTAATTTGCAGGTATTAGGGATGTTCTTAACACTTTCCCCAATAATAAATAGTAACTCTTCACTCAACACTTCGAGGAGGGCAACGCCGAGGGGGATTTCTTACTCCCGATCACCGTGAGTGGACTTTTTGTTTTCTAAATGGTTTATATGCTTGAACAATATTGCTTTGATACATAATTATGAGTCTAAATGTTTTTGAGGCATGCTTATATATATATATATATATATATATGGATATATATATATATATATTATGTGAAATCATTTTTGAGATTTGAATAATATATATGGATATATATTATTAAATGGTTTTAGCCTATGATTTCTCGGCAGTATAAATATTGGTATTTGATATATGACTATGAGAATGTTGTTTATGCAACGTTAAATATTTGGGAAATCATGAAGTATATGATATTCTTCACTTCTACACATGATATATGTATGTATGTTTTCTCAAACACACTTGGTATGCTTTCACTACGCTTGTAGTACCGGCTCACTACCGTGAAGACAAGTCTCACATGTTTGGGTCACACGCACCGCACTCCAAGGGTATTGTCCGGTAAATACCTTAGTGCAAGCTTGTCTTACGTTATGTTTATTTTTGGAGAAAGGCCCTACTACGTAAGGACTCTGCAGACGCGCTTGCAATGTTAAGCCGACATGTGTGTGGTACTATAAAGTACAAATTGATTGATAACGTAAAGTGCTTGTACGGGGTTCGAGAGGTCGCTCCTCGCAGACATGGGTGATTGCACATATACCCCCGTGTTGGTTTTCTTATCTATACTATTGATATATACTCTTGATGAAATGACTTATGAAAAATAAGTGAATTATTATATATAGATTTCACGTTGAGATTTACTTTCTATATACATATATTATAAAGTACGATTTGACACATACTACGATAGTATGATTTTACAAATATAATCGGATTTCAAATAGTTACTATGTTGAAAAGAGAAAGGTATTTAACTTTTATTTTTCATTCCACTCACACCTTGTTTTTGTTTCCTTCAGACCTAAAGGATGAGCATCCGTGCACGAGGCACACGAGAGGCAGCCCCGATTCTATCCCCCGACCATGTAGGGATTTATTATTCTTGTTCAGTTTCTCAGACAATATCCATCCTCGTTATGGATGTGTAGATTCTAGGAACTTGATTTATTATTTTGTTTCCACTGATCTCAAATTTGTACGCTCAACTCAGGCACATTGGCATTAAATTCTCAGAAACTTTTTATGTCAATAATTTACTTAAACTAAGTGTTGTCATGCATTTAATGGCTTCATCACTTACTAGTGTCGGCCAAACACGCCCGAACTTCTGTATCCACGTGTATCGAGGTGGGGTGTGTCAAAGGTGTGGTACTAGAGTACAAATTGATTGATAACGAAAGTTATTTGTACTGTGGATTGAGAAATGCTTCAACACGTACATGGGTGATTGTAATATATACTTCGTTGGTTTTCTTTCATTTATACTATTGATTTATATATGGTAAATTATTTATGGAAATATGAATGCTTATTTTATTTAATCTATGTTGATATATGTTTCCAGCTTTAACATTTAAAGTATGTTTTTGACTCATATTACAAGAGTATAAATTTTATACTTATAATGTTTTCAAACAAGCATATGTTGAAAAGAGAAAGGTTTTTTAAGAAAACTTTATTTTTCGGCCCACTCACAATTTTTGTGTTCGCGCTCCCTTCGTAACCTAGTAGAGCATCTAGCAGTCAAGGCATACGATTACAAACTTCTAATTCTCTTCCCGACAATGTAGTGGATTTATTCTCATTCGCTTAATAATATCCATCCCTATTATGGATAGAAATTCTAGGAATTTGACTTTATATTTGTTTTCTTGCTTCGCCTTAGTACGTTTCGAACCTTGTGCATATTTGGTATTATTTTCCGTAAATTATTTGACTTATAAAATTGTACATAAACTAAGTGCTGTCATGCATATAATGGCTTCACAATTACGAAAGTGTCGTCGCACGCCCTAACTCGGGGTCCACGGGGATTTCAAGGGCGGGGTGTGTGCCTAAGTGGGGTGGATTGTGATATCCCACATCGAATTGAATTCTCCACAGTGGTGTGATGTGCCTTATATGTACATGCCCACCTCCATTTAGCACCCAGGCCTTTTGGTGAGCTCACTGGGGTTCGGATTCCATCGAACTCTAAAGTTGCCAGTTGGGGCTAGAGCAATCCCCCATGATGGGTGACCCACTGGGAAGGTTTGTGAGTTCCCTGTGAAACAAAACCGGGTGAGGGCGGCCCAAAGCGGACAATATCGTACACGCATAGTCGTATCCGTGATGTGACAAGATAGTCTCCTAATATCGAGTACTCGATAACCGGACACTAACAAGCACGCCTAGGTACGAGTTACATCACCAGGTGCTGGATATATTAGTCCTAAGTAAATTCTACCATGTTTGGGAACACACATCGATTTTGTGTCCTGCAATTGATCACAGCCGCATTATCCATTAATCTCCAAACTCACACTCACCAAGTGGATGCAGAGGATATACCTATGGCGTGAACCGTATGTTCAACTATTTAAATTTCCCAGAAGTCTGGATTGGAAACTAATGAGTTTTCTTATCCTCAACACAAGGTGTACTAGAGTTACTCCCAACTAAATCGAAATCGTTCCTACTGATGATTGATTTCTACTCAGATACTATCCCTTCATCATCATTATTTCGCCGTTATTCCGGCCCCAATTCCAAGCGTCTTCAACCCATAATAGAGTTTCAGTTAGCAATAATGGTAGAAAAATAACGACAAATCAACGAATCCTCCGACGGTACTTTTGGCTGAATGCGATCTTCCTTAAATTCAATAAAATCTAGCTCTTTCGTAAGTCCACCACAAGCTCTGGTTAACTCTCGTAGAACCACATTGTTGTAGACTAACGCTTCATCGGGAAAAATTTTTTTCGATTGAATTCCATCATTAACCGTTAAGTCGATATGATCCAGCTTTCAGTAACAGCTTGTTTCGCATCTTCCTTGTTCATGATGAGTTATTCATACAAAAGGATGCTCTAACGAGATCCCTTGTCCAAATGTGTGTGGCCTTGGAGTTCCTCTCACACCACGATCTTCGCTTTCTACCTTGAATCTTCGCCTTCATAGTTGTGGATAGACTCAGGGATCCTTCACACCTAAAAAGGTGGTATGAATCCTTCTTTATTGATAGGTGTGATTTGAGTATTCCTTGGTGGAAACCATGAAAGCTCAGGAAAACTCTAGATGGAATGTGACAGCGTGGAACCAATCTAACATTGGGCGCCCGGCAGCACTGTAAGGTAGATTTTTACAACAAGTGCATTATTGTTCGCAAAGGACCATGGCACTGCGGGTATTGCTTAAGATGTCTTCGAGGTCCTCGTCCCCTTGAACGAGGTGAAATTTGGCATGGCTAACTCTGCGAGTGATCCGCTTTGGTTTAATTCTCACGCGAATGCAGACCACCACACAGCGCCCACCCGCCAACGGTCCCACTTTGAGTCTCGATGACAAAGTTGCGCAGCCGCTTCGCGAAGAGTTTCTACTTTTGAATTCGCTTAGAAGGGCTGTGGGAGATTTCGTTACCTGTGTTGATCACTGGCCTGCTGTCTCCCCTTGGTAGGTCAAAGGTTTCGCCTTACTAGAGGGACGTGCTTTGCTCATTTCGGATGGTAAGCGGATTGCTCGTGAAAGCACTTCTGGCGTTGAGTGCTCGCGGTGCCACGTGAGTTTGTACGAGGTTCTTCCTGCTCCATAAGCCGCCCACCTCGCCGAAGATTAGAGTGAGCTCCATGTGCTTCGGGTGAAAACCTGCAGTGTCCCTCAAAGAGCGGACTCCAACCGAAGAGGACATTGTCTCAGCCAAGCCGAGAGTGAAAGTCTCCCTGCCTAACTAGATTCGGGAGTAAACGTGGTTTCGAGGATCGAGGCGAGAATGTATGCCGCCCAAAGCTCGATTCGAGACGTGGTCGAAAGTAGATTCTTGCTTACGCCGAAGAAAACCTCATCATCAACATTTTGCTTTGGGATAGGTCACCGCATGTCAGGTATGACATCCTACATCGACCAACAAAGAAGGAAGGGGTGATGTGCCTTATATGTACATGCCCACCTCCATTTAGCACGAAGCTCAGAGCTCATTGGCACGGACTCCACCGTAACTCCAAAGTTAAGCGAAGCTTGGGCTAGAGCAATCCTAGGATGGGGTGACCCTCTAGGAAGTTGCTCGTGAGTTCCTGTAACAAAACCTGAGGGCGTGGCCCAAAGCGGACAATATCGTGCTGCTACTGAACCGGTCCGGGCGACATCGGTATCGTAGCCACTTTTGCCGCTCGGTACGGATGTGCCATAAACGCCGTCTTCTTAAGTGAGGTGGATTGTGACATCCTACATCGACTCAACGTCTGAAGGGGGTGATGTGCCTTATGGCGTACATGCCCACCTCTTATTTAGTATGAGGCCTTTGGAAGCTCACCGGGCATCGACCCATCGAACTTCAAATTTAAACAAGTTTGCGCTAGACCAATCCTAAGTACGGTGGCCCACTAGAAACAAGGGTTGATAGATACAACTTTGACTTCACGCTGACTTGAATGTCTTCTGTCTTCGCCTTGGATGGATGGATGAATTGAAGGGTGAATGGAATGGCTTTAGAGTCGAGGCCAGGCGTTGCACGCGCCAGAGAAAAATGAGATGAATCCGTGAAGTGGTATGTTCTCAAATTGGTGCTTCTTTGATGATTTATGTGTCTCCAAGTGCTTGAATCATTGAAGGACTCTAAGGCACGATTTAGAGAGAGTTTAGACATCCTTAGGACTCTTATTTCCTCTCGATGTAAGTGTAGACACACGCACAAAACAATTGCCACGTTTTTTTCCTTGAAAACCAAATCCAACTAGACTTACCACTGCTTCGACCTTTCCTCACTAAAACAAAGGATAACTAATCTAGAAGCATGAAAATTGAGATATGTAAAATCTTGTGGAAACTAGACATCCGTGAGCTTTCCATCCATATATGACATGACACGTAATGTTACAACCCGTCCCAAAATTTTATGTGAAATTACCAAAATACCCCTAAAGGTCAATGTTGACTTTTCGTCGACCGGACGACCTGCAAAACCATTCTCACACATTCCCGACGCATCGGCCGATGAACGCTGCATAAGCCGAACTCAATCTTCGAGTTAAAATTAACATTTTACGGTTTTAAAGTGTAGGGGCATTTAGTATCGCCATCCAGGAATAGGTTTTGCTGATCGTGACAAGAGTGAACCCTCTATTATTTTTTTCGTGCACGCTCTTTCCTTCCTCTCTTTCTCTCCCATTTTCTCTAAGCCAAAAACCTCAACAAACCCTAACCTTTGACGAATCACAAAACCGTCAAAAACCGTCGCCTTCAAAATCCATATCATCACGCATCGCCCTATTCGACGAGGTCATGGATTTTATAATCTTTCAAACTCGAACCCGAATGCTCAAAACCGACGCCGGAACGGAATAGGCAAATCAAGCTCATCGATTTTCTCGCATAATGCTGGTGACCAAGGTGGGGCCTTTGATATTCATTACCATTGGTTTTATTGGATTGAGTAGGTTCAAATCGATATAAAGAACGGCCCAATTTGGTGCGCTTGAAGGAGAACGGAATTAGGTTTCCCTGAAGCTTCGGTTACCTCAGGCTATCTCAGGCCATTTTTCCGGCCCCAAATTGGTATGAAATATTCTACACTTCAATACCTTCAATTTGATATATGGCACGCTGATTTTGGCCAAAGAACGAAGAAGATATGAATTTTTAAAGTTTTTGGACATTTTCGAAAATTTTCCGCAATTCCCAAGGAACCAGGTGGCCGAGGACGGCGGCCCGGCATCAAAAGAAGGAAGAGGACAGAGGAATATTCTATTAACGGTAACAGAATATTCTCACGGCGCCGCGATATTCGGCCCAAAAGGTATATTCTGCTAACTTATCTGTGCCGACACAAGAAAGGGCGGGTCGACGCCGCCGGGCGCGTGGGGACACGCTGCCAGGTGGGCGTGGGGACACGCTGGCCAAATACAGGGCGACACGTGCTAGCATAAGCACGCTGCCAGCGCATGGTCGCCGTGAGGCCACCTTCCACGCGTGGCGACGCGGTCTCGACTGCTTCGGCGCAGGCGGTGCGCACGTGCGGGCGCCGGGCGGCGTGTGGGACGCTTTCTGAGCCTGCTGCTTAAAATATTAATATTTTTGGGGGATTTTTCTTAAGGCCTATTTTTAATTTATTTTAGGAAGTGCTAATTTGTTCCTAATATTAAATAGGTAATTCTTCCGACCAAGACACGAGGAGGGCAACACCGAGGGAGATTTCACTCCCGATCACCGTGAGGACATTTGCTTTATTAAATGGATTTATGTTTGAAATTAATTATGATTTTGATTTATATATGGTTTTAAATGGCTTTGAGGCATGTTTATTATATATATTTATTAATAAATATATATACTTGTTGACAATTATTTATGCAACCACAGCTTGTTCTATTTATGGTATATATATCGGAAATGGATTTAATTGGTGATTGGATTATTTATCAAGTATGAATATATGTTATGAAATGGTTTATGCTATTGCATAAATATTAAACGGCTTTGGATATATGGTTTTGAGGAAAATATTTATTATGTAATACTTGATATTTGGGAATTATGAATATTTAAATTCTCACATCTATACACATGAGTACGTATGTATGTTTTCAAACACACTAGATGCTTTCACTACGTCAGAAGCATCGCTCATACTATAGACAAGTCTCACATGTTTGGGTCACACGACTGCACTCCAGGGGTATTGTCCTAAATACCTTAGTGCAAGCTTGTTCATTGCTTATTGTTACTTATGGGGAAAAGGCCCCAATTACGTAAGGACTCGGTGTGACGCTGCGCGCAAGTGCTTACATGTGTGTGGTACTAGGAGTACAAATTAACTTGATAACGTAAAGTGCTTGTACTATGATTGAGAGGCTGCTCTCAACTCGCACATGGGTGATCGCGCATATACCCCGTGGTTGGTTTTCCCTGCTATATTATTGGAATTATGAACTATGATTTACGAGTATTATATCTTTTGATATGTTTCAAGATATCGTTTAAAGTATCTTTTGAACTATACTATGATAGTATATTTACGATTATTATCAAGCCAAACAATAATCTATTGAAAAGAGAATGGTTTGCGAAACTTTGATTTTGTCCACTCACACTTTGTTTTGCTCTTCCGTGACATAAAGTGATAGTGCATCCGGGCGCAGCCGAGGATTTTGCGTGGCAGCCTGACATTCATCCCGACCATGTAGGATCTATCTTTCTTTCACTTATAATAATATCCATCCCTATTATGGATAGAGATTCTAGGAACTCGCCTTATTATTTGTTTTCCGCTGTTTCAAAATTAGCACGCTCAACCATATGCATATTGACATTGAGTTTTGGTAACTTTAGTACAATTTAATTTTTGGTTACACTAAGTGTTGTCATGCATTTAATGGCTTCACACTTACGAGTGCCCGCCAAAGACGCCGCATTCCTGTATCCACGTGCACGAGGGTGGGTGTGTCATACGCGCCCGAGGAATTCTGAGTGCTCACGGGGTTGGCGGTCACATCATCAAATCTCACCGGATTCCACTCTTTTGCAATTTTCCTGTCTTCCAAGCTTCTCTATCTTCTAATCCACATCAAATTATCCATTATCCATCACTTGTGTCCACTTCAAAAGTTTGACACGCCCCAAATCTATGTGCTTCATTGCTTGCCACACAAGCATTCTATTCCGACCTAAATAACGCCTATTTCGCTTTCATTCTACAATATAACAAAAATAAAATAAAATACTACAATTAACGGAAATTAACTAAATAAACATAGAGAAATAAAATAATAACATCGCATAAATATGCTCCTATCAAATTCCCCACACTTAGCTTCTTTTGCTAGTCCCGAGCAAAACAAAAGAAAACAAAACCAACAAAGACCTAAACCTTCCAACATTTGGTCTTCAGTGGATTTCCCCAATGTTCATGACATATAAGAATCACTACAAACATAAAACTAAAGCCCTCCTTACTCTTAGCACCTCTTAATCGTAGCAACATCCACTTCCGCCGCAATCAATCAATTAAAACCCTTTAAAACAATAAACATGCCATAAAGAATCACTAGCCTCACTCCACATACTCATTTTAACTCGTACTCATCACACTCCCTATTCTAGGTATATGTGAGAAGATTGATGTAAACATGAAAACTAAAACTCACATATGAAATAACAAAGAAAGCACTTTCTAGAAAATATGATCTCATGAAAGGAATGCCACTACTTAGAAGCGAGAAACTGTGGATCCCATATGCTTCATACCAATTTCGTACTCACTAATTGAAACACATAACAAAGATAAAACAAAGTTCTTAAAGAGATAGTAGAGCTATTAAGGACAGAAGTTAAGACCTTGAATCTAACATATGACCTCAATCTCAACCACGAAAACGTAGAGAAGAGATAAACAAACTAGAGGGCCAGTTTCACGTTATGGACCCGTCATCAACACTCAAAACTATATAACTCAACTATAAAGAAAAACTAAACTCGAAAAATCGAAGAACCGAATATCCTCTTTTTTTTTCTTTTTTCTTTCCCATTTGATTTTTTTTTGCTCTCCCCACACACTTGTTCCTCACTAAATCATGGGTCAAAAGAAATTCCCAATAAGTTATGCTCAACTAGAAAAAGGTAAGGATTTTACACTAGACAGTAGGATAACGTGGGTAACAAAGAAAATAGGCTATATGGCTCAAAGGCTAAACCCCATAATATATAGAAGGAAAAGGTCATTTGGTTATGGTGGGTTATCTAGACACCTTCATCTTTTTATATTGCTATATGCAACCATTTTTAACGCTTGAATCAAAAAAATGGTAATGAGGCTCTAGTGCATTTGAACTAAAAATATGAAAAAGCATTCAAGTAGTACTGCCAGCAACACGAGATCATGCAACGACTTAGAAAACAAGAAAGTTTAAAGACACAGAGACAACTCTCCAAACAAAGCATAGGCTCAATTACATAGGGGTTGTAGTATCTATTTAAGTGACTTCTTTCAAGAATAAGAAAACACAAAACTTTTCTTTTGTGATTAAATGTGAATTCCTTAATGACAACTACAACTCCATCAAACCACAAAGAGCATATCAAAACTTCAACCTATGTATGTAACTTTCCCCAAAGTCATAGAACAAAAATCAAATCCTCATCATTGTTCCTGGGAAGGTACCCCAAGACACAAAAACAAACAAACACAACCTAAAAACTACCCAAGAAAAAAAACTGTTTTTTTTTAAATTTTCTTGATTTGTTTTTTTCCAATTTAAATTGAAAGCAATGAAAAACCTTAGTAGTGATAGGTGGTGAAAATTTACTAAAAATCATGCAAAGCATTATGTTTACCTCCTCTCCCACACACACACACACTTAAACCAAACATTGTCCTCAATGTTTCTAAAATAAAACTCAAACAAGAAAGCAATAAAAGACATATTAGCAAACAATCACACAAAACAAGACAAGGCAAGAATGGCAAAGCAGGTGCTTACAAAAAGAAGGGTAAAAGAAAGCAAATCTGTTTGTAGCTATGAATCCATCGTTGTTCCATTCTTCGGCTCCATGGGTTGCCTTCCAAGAAGCGCTTTGTTTTTTTAACGTTTTCCCACGGCATCAATGTCCATGCTGAAATCTTTGATTGCCCAAAGTCCACGATACTCCAATTCAACCAAAAGATGGCACGCTGCCATAGATGAGCCTAAAAGGGACATCCCGCAGGGCAGGCTGGTAGGCGCATACGTGCCACAATGCACACACATAGTTTTAAACTCCAATCCTTGGAATTGGCCCAATTGTCTTTTCTAGAATCCGCTTGATTTCTCATTAGAAACCTCCGCTTGACCACTTGTTTGTGGATGATAAGGTGTTGAAACCTTTATGCTTGACATTATACTTTCTCAATGAGAGCTTCATGGCTTTGATTACAAAAGTGAGAGCCTCCATCACTTATGATTGCTTTTGCATTCCAAATCTCGCAAATATGTTAGACTTGATAAAATCAAACCACTTTGGAATCATTAGTACAGTCAATTGCTTCCACCCATTCGAAACATAATCCATTGCGAGTAATATATAAACAAAACCATACGAAGTTGGAAAAGGTCCCATAAAATCAATACCCCAAACATAAAAATTTCAAATAAAAAGCATATGGGTCTCAAGCAATTTGGTCCTTTGGGCCTAAATTTCCAATTTTGACATCTACCACATGTTACAAAAGGTTCTAGCATTCTTTAAAAAATAGTAGCCAATAAAATCCACATTCTAAACCTTAAGAGCTGTCGAAAGTACCGTGTTGCCCTCCACATGCTAAGTGTGACAAAAAGTTGAAATCGAATTAAATCTGTAATCATGCGATATCGCACGGTCAATTTGATCGTAGCAATGCTTCCACAAATAAGGATCATCCCAAAACATAAAAACGCATCATGCTTAAGTTTATTTAGTTGGTGACGATTCATGAAAGTGGAATGGTTTTAGTTACAAGATAATTAACTATATCTACATACTCAAGGTTCCCTTTACCTAGATAGCAATTGTTCATCCGGAAGCTCAACGGCAAGTGTCCTCACAGTATCAAACGATTTTATGATCCGCCACGGTGTTCTCGCTCCCTTTCTTATCTCTAATTTCTACGCTAAACTCTTGGAGGAGAAGCATCCAACGAATAAGCCTCAACTTTGCTTCTTTTCTTATAAGCAAGTATTTCAAAGCCGCATGGTCGTAATAGATTATAACTTTAATACCAAGTAAATAAGAACGAAATTTTTCTAAAGCAAAGACAACGACAAGAAGTTTTCTTTCGTGGTGGAGTAGTTTAATTGAGCATCGCTCAATGTCCGAATGCATAGTAGATGATTACGGCTTGTCCTTTCGCTGACCCAAAACAACCCTAAAGCATAATCTGAGTATACACATGAGTTCAAATGGAAGGCTCCAATCCAGAGGCACAATGATTGGTTGACACACCCCCACCTCGATACCCACGTGATACCGAGTGCGAAGTGTCGGCCTATTACACTGGAAGTGACGAAGCCATTAAATGCATGACAACACTTATGAAAATGAAATTAAATTGTAATAAACGCCATGAATTCAATGTCAATATGCATATGGTTCAGAAAGGCATTAATTTGAAATGGGGAAATATAATAGGTGAGTCAAGTTCTAAAATTCTATCCATAACAGGGATGGATATTATTATAGAAATCAATAACGTAAAGATAAATCCCTACATGGTTGGGATATCGATCGGTACGCCACGCATCCCCACCTCGCTGTATGTTGTCCCTACGACCGGCAAGCAAAAACAAAAGGTGTGAGTGGACAAAAATCAAAGTTTTCGCAAAACCTTCTTTCCAATGTATTAACCCCCGCTTGGAAACCGCATAAATATACCATCGTAGTATAGTTCAAAAGATACTTTAATATTATACGAAACATATCAAAAAGGTATAATAACATAAGTCACAAATACGCCCGCCAACATAGATATATATATTATGTGGGAAACCAACACAGTAGAGTATGCACATCACTCATGTAATGGTTGAGGAATGGGCCTTCAATCAATCGTACGCTAATTTACGCTATCCACTATTTTGTACTTAGTACCACACACATAAGCACTTGCGCCGTTAAATAAGGCCACACCCGAGTTCTTACAAGAAAGGGGGCCTTTTCCTCTATAAACAACAATAAACGAAGACAAGTTTCTGCACTAAGGTATTACGGACAATACCCCCCCGGAGTACAAAGCGTAGACCCAAACATGTGAGACTTGTCCTATGCACATGAGAACGGGTACTACAACGTAGTGAAAGCATACCTAGTGTGTTTGAAAACATACATACATATTACCATGTGTATAGATATGATAAACAATACCCATTTCATAATTCCCAAATATTGATCATTGCATAAATAAACTTTTCTCAAAACCATATATCAAAATACCGCTTAATATTTATGCAAAAGAAATCATAGCATAAACCATTTCATAGCATATATTCATACTTGATAAATAGTCTCAATCACTTCAATTAAATCCATTTCAATATAAATATAAAGAATAAATATGGTTGCATAAATAATTGTCAACAAGTATATATATTTGTAAATAAATATATATAAATATTCATACGTCGAAAACCATTTAACATCATAAGTAAATCACTTCATAAACATTTTCAATCATAAAACCATTGCACAAAACAAAATGTCCATTCACAGTATATTCGGAGTGAAATCTCCCCGTCAGTTGTCCTCCTGGGGTGTGCGGAGCTTCAAGAATTACCTATTTAAAGTTAGGGAATAAATTAGGACTTCCCTAAAATAATTAAAAAAATAGGCCTTTAAAAGAATCCCCCTCTAAAAATAATATTATTGTAGTGAAAACTGCTCGAAAAAACGATTTCCTGTGAGCCCTAGAATCTATCGCCGTCCCATTGCCGCCAGTAATAAGACGCGCCGCCATCGCTGGGAAATGGCTCTGAAATCACCCACGCCGCCGAAACCCCTCACGCCGCTCTGCACGCGCGTCGGGGCACGCGCCGGAAACCCCTGGACGCCTCATTGCGCGCCGAAATGTCCCACGCGCGGCCACGCGCCTGGGCCAGCGGCTTCACGTTACCGGGCACGCACGCCACGCTTCAAGACGCGAGCCGCGACAAGTACAGTATCGTGGTCTTATCGCTACTGGCGTTGTATGGTTCTTACGGCTGACAAGGCTTTCTGCTGATGCTTGATGCGTTATTGTTGATGTCACCACGCGCCCACGCGCCCGCGACGGCCGCATTTGAGCACCGAATATACTCTTCGCTCGTTAGGAATATTCCTCGCTGCTAGGAATATTCGTTATCGTTAACGGAATATTCCCTCCTCCTTCCTTCACGTCACGAGCTCCGCCGCCGCCAACCGCCTGGTTCGCTAATTTCGGGAATTTTCCCAAATTAATCCAAAACTTCAAAATTCGTATCTTCTTCATTTCCTTGTCCAAATTGACGTTTCATATATCAAATTGAAGGTATTGAAGAGTAGAATATTTTTATACCTATTTGAGGCCGAAAGTGGACGAGATGGCCTTAAATTGGACTTAAAGCTTCTCGAAACCCTAATTCCGTTCTCCTTCGACATCGCATCAAATTCTGACGTATTTTATCAAATTGAACCCCACTCAATCCAACAAACCAATGGTAATGGTCTCGAGGCTTACCTTGGTCCTGATTGTACAGTAGTCGATGAACAGTCACTTAACTCCGCTCCGGGACGCCGGGTTTGAACGAATCGGTTCGGAACGCTTGAAGAATCAAATCACAAATTCGGGCCCAAATGACGCAGAGGATCACGCTGGCATGAATTTGGGCGACGGCTTGCGGTTTTCAGATTCAACCAATCTTGTGTAGGTCTTGCTCAAGTGTAGTTTTGGCCAGTAGGAGAAAATGGGAGAGAAAGAGAGGGAGAAGGGAAAAGAATCAGCAGTAAAGCAAATGGGGAGGGTTGGTCAGCCAGTGCTCAGCTCCAAAACCCTAATTCCCACACACGGAGTGGAAAATTACCAAAATGCCCCCTACACTTCAAAAAGCCAGAAACGTCTGCTTAACCCAATTGAGTTCCGCTTATGCCCAACACGCTGTTCAGACGATTTGTGCACATCAAGAATATGTAAAGAAAATAATTTTCACGAAGTCGTCCCGAAAAGTCAACAAAAGTCAACTTGAACCCCAGGGCATCTTTTATCATTCTCAACATTAATTTTGGGACGGGCTAGGCCTCACCTCCCATTTTTGAAGAATTTTGTCATAATTACAACAAAGAATACTTAAACAAACAAAGTGACATCGGGCGCCCTCATGCTCCCCGCCTCCCAAGTAGCCTCTCTACCTCGCGGTTACCCACCGAACCTTCACCGTAGGTATCACTCGTTTCGTAACCTTATCTTTCTCGTCCAAAATCTCCACCGGCTCCTCGTAACTCAACCTCTCATCCAACCGCGCAAAGGTTGGGCGCTCAAGTACATGAGACTGTAAGTGCACATACCAACATAGAAACATGGAAGACATCATGTACCCGAGATAGTTCTGCTGCAAAGCTAACCTGACATAAATCGCGCCAACACGCCCACAATCTCATAAGGACCAATATATCGGGGACTACCACCTCAAGCATCGGTCTTCTCACAACACTCCTTCCGGCGACAATCTCAAGAACACAAAGTCACCAACCGCATACTCATGTCCTTAGAGTGTTTATCTCAAGTAATTTCTTCTGGCCTATCTTGGGCCGCTTCAAAGCTACGCCTAATCACCCGAATCTTCTCTCGTAGTGTCATCCACCAACCTGCCCTCGCGCTCAAGCCCCTACTTCACCCAACAAAATGGGGTTCTACACGCTCTACCATACAACGCCTCAAACGGTGCCATACCGATACTAGAGGAAAACTCGTTGTTGTATGCAAACTCAATCAACGCTGTGTGATCATCCCAACTTCCCCCAATTGAAGGATCAAATCCTCAATACGTCCTCCAAGGTCCTAATCACCCTCTGCATCACTATCTGGTCGTGGTGGAAAGTCAGATTATGCAGGTTTGCCTCTATAGCTTCTCCTCGCAATGCTTTCCTGCACTTGAAGTGAACCTCGATCTCTATCCGATATGATGGAAATGAAAATTCCCATGAAGTTTAACAATCTCGATCAATGAATATCTTCGCCAACTTATTCAATCGTAATCCCTTTGACTTAATTGGCAAAGAATGAGTCAGTTTCGCCAACTGACGACGACAATTAAATAAATACCATCGCATTCCCTTGCTTCGTAGGCGTAAATCAAATAAAGTCTATGGTAACATTCTCCCATTTCCAACAACCGAATAGGAAGCTCATACAACCCCCGGTTGCTTTCGCTTCTCCGCTCACTCACGACACAAGTGAAGCATCGATTCACGAACGGCGATATCTCTTTCTTCATCCCCAATTAATAGTAGTACGTCGATGGTACGGTACATTCGTATTTACCCGATGCAAAGCATAAGCCGAGATGTGTGCCTCATCCAGGATTTCCTTTCACTCCATTATCACCAATGACTAATCCACTACCCAACATCGCATTCATCCTCCCCGATCACATAACCTGCCTCACACCGGGCCAAGAACTTCCTCCTTAAGTTGTATACACTGTAATCAACTTCGAGCCTCGAACTCATCCACCAAAATGCACCTAACCCGAAATGAGCCAACAACGCCCATGATTATCCACATTGGGCGGTAAGACCCGTGTTCTCAACTCACCCAACACTTCGAATGTAGGTCGCCTAATCGATGCTAATCGCCATGGGATTTCCTCGATTTCAAGGCGCTTCGGGCCACTACATTCGCCTTTACCAGGATGATAATCGGCGGTACAATTATAACACGATCAACTCCATCCATCTCCTCTCGGCCTCAAATTCAACTCACTCACAGAAAGATATACTTCAGACTGTGGGTCGTGAAGATACGGCAAGTCTCCCATGGCCGTATAATGTCACGCAAATCTTCAAAGCAAAGACCACCGCAGCCTAACCTGTGTCATGTTTATAGATAATTCATTTCGTGTCGCTTGAGTTAACTGATGCATAGGCGATGACCTTACCATGTTGCATCAACACACAACCCAAAACCATGCAATCGAAGCATCCGCTGTGAGATATCACCCACCGGGCTCATCGTAGCACTAACACCGTGCATGAGTAAGGTGATGTTTAAGTTCTCGGAAACTCCGTCACAAATCGGCATCCCAAATGAACTTAACATCTTTCCTAGTGAGTTTTTCAGAAGAGGTCCCACATAGATGAGAAATTCGCACGAAACGACGATAATAACCGGCTAAACCCAAGAAACTTCTCACCTCGGGGCTACATTGGCTCACGCTTCCCAATTCACTACTACCCACCTTCCTCGTGATCCACAAAAATGCCCTCACAGATCACATGCCCCAAGAAACGATACTATCCACCAAAACTCACACTTGTCTAACTTCATGTATAAATCGAGCCGCCCTCAAACTCTCCAAACAATCTCGATGTTCCTCATGCTCGTCTCACCGAGTAAATCGTAATGTCGCCGATGAACACAATCACAAACCTATTCAAATACGGTCGGAAGACTCTGCTCATCAAATCCATAACGCGGTCGAGCATTAGTCAATCCGAACGGGCATCACCGTAAACTCATAATGTCCATATCTCGCTCGAAGGTCAGTTTTGGGCACATCATCTCATTTGATACAAGAATCGATGGTACCTGTATCGGCAGATCAATCTTGAGAATACTGCGGCAATTCTTCACTCTGATCAAACAAAATATCAATCCGAGGCAATGGATAAATTCGCTTCTTCACCGTCACCCGACGGAAGGCTCCTCGTAGTTCCATGGCATAGACGATACCCTATCCTTCTTCTTAACAACAACACGGAAAGCACCCCAAGGTGAAGTAATCGCTGACAAACCCCTTATCAACTAACTCCCTAAGTTGGCTTTTAATCCCCTCCCTGGCCGAGCCATACGGTTTGCCACGGAACGGATCCGCACTGCACGTATCAATCGCAAATCGATCTTCCGCCAGGAGCTAAACCAGCAAGTCCTCAGAAAGACGCCGGAATATTCGCTGACCACGCCAACATCCTCGACACGGTTGAGTAACCCTTCATCACCACATGGGCCAAGTACTTTGACAACCCTTCGCAACAACTCGCCCGAGTGATGAAATCAAACTGCTTCAGAACACCTTTCTCTCATTGAAGACAACCTTAAAGCTTACCCGCATTTGGAATGTGACCACTTTGGTACGACAATCCACGATGGTATGATACTTCTGATAACCAATCCATACCTGCACAATATCAAGTCAACGATAAGCAGGCGGAATGAGATTCGTCATGAGTTCGTCACAACGAAACCGACAATCCCTAAATTCCCATTGAATCAGCACTAGTCCGCTTCCCATAGGTCGAAAGTAATAACTAACTCACACCAAGAGGTGAGGGTTGGGGATTCACTTTATAAACATAGGAAACTTAATGTAGCACCCTGATCAATTAAAATTCTAGCATGATAATCGAAAACTTTTAACGTACTCCATGATAACTCCTGACTCAGCTTCGAGCCTCCCCGCCAGATAGATTGTAGACTCTCTATGTGCCTCGGCCCATTACGACCTCCTCCGTGCCCTAAGACGGACCACCATGTTCACATGACTAGTCTCGTACTACCGCTAGACATAAAGACTCCATTCTCGCTTCCTCGATTCTCGCCCCACTGGGCCGGGATTACCACTGACGCTCCCTGGGTCCCCGGCTTCACACTACCACTACCCCGCTGCCGGGCAAGTGGCACTACGACGCCAATGATTCATCGCTCCACAATTATGGCAACCACCGATCCAATCGGCTACGACCAAAATGTCGCCGATTACAACGCCTACGCAAAAGGTCGATCCTGGCCGAGTCGAACCGCTGGTAACATCGTGAGTTACCCATGCGTCTCCACCGTGACGAGAACCCCGAGCTAGAACCTCCACTTAAAAACTAGAGCTTCGACCATTTTCAAGCCCCCGTCATTTCTGACCGCCAATGTACTTTGCCGACGCCCTCGTCACTACCGCATTGTGCTGCTCCCCAAGATAGTCGCAACCATAGTAGACCGCTCAATGCTGTCCAGCAACCCAACTCCATCCGAGCAGGTCGTGCATCGGTGTCCAAAGAAGTGATGATCCTCGGTCACGCCGCCCTCATGAAACCGAAGCCCCGCAACTCGCCGTGATTATTCTCTATCGCTGACAATACTCATAAGCTCACGAAACCGTGTCCCATACTGACATCGTCATGGTGCCTCAAGCTTCAGTCCAAGAACTTCCTCTCCTCTTCCCGACTCCTGCACTCAGGAGTGAAAAATCTCATACGAACCTCCGCTTCAATCGCCCTGGCACCCAGTGCCCCGAGAAAGTGATTTCCCCAAGGTCTCCACCAACTACCGGCACTTGGCTGGGAGGAAGAAGGCAACAGAGAACCTCGCTGATCCTCCCGACACCATACCGGAAGGCCTCTCTACCTCTCAAGCTACAGCCTCTACGTTCCCACCCGTAGCAACACTCCCAAGTTCCCATACACCTAAACCACGAGCAATCTCTTGGTGGAAAGTGGCGGCCTCGCGCCGAATCACAATGACTTGTCTCACTGGCTAAGCCCTGGCCAAACCGGGCCGACGTCGAGGTGGCATAGCTCGCGGAAGGAACACCGAGATACTAAGACAAGAATGACGCACACAAAGTGTTTGTCATAAGAATTCTTCAACCTATGCCTGATACCAAACCGACACACCCCACCCGACACCATCACGTGGATACCGAAAGTGCGCGAAGCGTACGGCCGGATACCTCTAAGTGGACGTAAGCCATTAAATGCCGACAACACTTATGAAAATGAAATTAAATTGTAATAAACGCTATGAATTCAATGTCAATATGCATATGGTTCGAAGCGCATTAATTTGAAATAATGAAATATAATAAGAGTCAAGTTCCTAAAATCTCTATCCATACCAGGTGATGGATATTATTATAGAAACTATCATCGTAAAGATAAATCCCTACATGGTTGGGATATCGAGATCGTAGCCGCCACGTATCCTCGACCTCGCCTGCAGCAAAGGTCCCTATGACCTCAAGGGGCGCAAAACAAAAGGTGTGAGTGGACAAAAATCAAAGCTGCAAACCTTCTCTTCCAATGGCTAACCCCCTGCTTGAAAACCAAGATAAATATACCATCAGAAGATAGTTCAAAAGATACTCTTTAATATTATACGAAACATATCAAAAGGTATAATAACATAAGTCACAAGCCTCACAGTTCGCTTCAACATAGATATATATATATATTATGGGAAAACCAACACAGGTATATGCGCGATCACTCATACGGGGTTGAGGAAACTTCTCTCAATCACCGTACAAGCACTTTACGTTATCCACTATTTTGTACTCCTAGTACACACACATGTAGCACTTGCTAGTCACACACCCGAAGTCCTTACGCGAAGGGGGCCTTTTTCCCATAAACAATAAACGTAAGACAAGCTTCTGCACTAAGGTATTTACCTGGACAATACCCCTAGAAGACAGTTGCTAGACCCAAACATGTGAGACTTGTCCCATGGCCATGAGAACGGGTATCACAAATTCGTAGAAAGCATACCTAGTGTGTTTGAAAACATACATACATACCATGTATAGATATGATAAACAATACCATTTCATAACACTCCCCAAATATTGATCATTGCATAAATAAATCCTTCCCAAAACCATATATCAAAATACCGCTTATCATTTATGCAAAGTGAAATTATAGCATAAACCATTTCATAGCATATATTCATACTTGATAAATAGTCTCAATCACTAATTAAATCCATATTTCCCCAATATAAATACCATAAAAAGAACAAATATGGTTGCATAAATAATTGTCCACCAAGCATATATATTTGTAAATAAATATATATAAATATTCATAATGAAAACCATTTAACATCATAAGTAAATCACTTTCATAAACATTTTCAATCATAAAAACCATTGCAATAAACAAATTGTCCATTCACGTGTATTCCTGAGTGAAATCTCCCCGTCGTTGTCCCTCCTGGGGTAAAGGAATAAGAATTACTCATTTAAAGTTAGGGAATAAAATTAGGACTTCCCAAAAATAATTAAAAATAGGCCTTAAAAGAATCCCCAAAAATAATATTATTGTAGTAGGTTCTAAAAACGATTTCCTGAGTCTGAAACCCTACCGCTGCCCACCGCTGCCGGGCTACGCCGTAGCGCCGCGACGCGCCGCCACGCTGCCGAAACGGGTCGGAAACCGACCACGCCGGAAACCCTCACGCCGGGCCGCGACGCTGGCCGGGCACGCCGCCGGGAAACTCCTGACGCTTCTCTACACGCCGCTGAAAAACCGTTCTTCACGCGGCCACGCGCTGTGCAGTGGCTTTCACGCTGGCCGCATTTGCCGCCATTGCCACAGACAGAGCCGCGATAAAGGCTGGGCATTTCGGTGGGTCTCTATCGCTACATGGCTACAGGTCCCCACGCTACCACGCGCCCCCGCCGACGCTACTTCGATGGGCCGGGCCGACGCTACCACGCGCTTCCCCTTATCGCTACCGGGGCCGACAAGATCGTTAAAGTTAACTAATATACCGTTAGGAATATTCCTCGTTGCTAGGAATAATATTCCGCTACTGCTAATCTTTAATATTCCTCCTCCTTCCTTCCTCGGCCAGGTCGCCGAGCCTCGGCCGTCGTCCGGGCCGCCTCGGCCTGCCGCACTCCCCGGGAATTTTCCAAATTAATCCAAAACTTCAAAAATTCGTGATTCTCTTCATTCTTTGTCCAAAATTGACGTGCTACATATCAAATTGAAGGCATTAAGAGTAGAATATTTTTTATACCTATTTGAGGCCTATGAAGTGGCCGGAGATGGCTCCTGAAATTGACCGGAAAGCTTCGGGAAACCCCACCTGCTCTCCTTCGAGCACGCACCAAATTTGACGATTTTATATCAAATTGAACTACTCAATCCAACAAAACCAATGGTAATGGTCTCGAGGTTTACCTTGGTCCGGATTGTACAGAAAGTCGATGAACAAGCCAGCCTATCCCAGTTCGGACGCTTCTGCTTGAACGAACGGGTTCGAGTTTGAAGAATCTCAATCACAAATTCCGTCCAAAATGACGAGAGGATCACGTTGGTATGAATTTTGGGCGACTGGCTTGGTGGTTTTGTGATTCAACCAATCTTAGGGTTTGCCTGTAGTTTGGCTAGAGAGAAAATGGGAGAGAAAGAGAGGGAGAAGGAAAAGAACGGCACAAATGGGGGAGGGTTGGCCGCCGTGCGTCAGCCTAAAACCCTAATTCCCACACACGGAGTGGAAAATTACCAAAATGCCCCTACACTTCAAAGCTTCGTAAACGCTCGCTTAACTCCAATTGGGAGTTCCGCTACAGCCCACGCTGTCAGACGATTTGAGTACATCAAGAATATGTAAAGAAAATAATTTTCACGAAGTCGCCCTAAAAAGTTTCAACAAAAGTCAACTTTGACCCTAGGGTAACATGAGTTCAAATGGAAGGCTCCAATCCAGAGGCACAATGATTGGTGCCATGGTAAGCAACTACTTGAGATGGTTGAATGTCGTCTTGCATTCCTCGTTGAACTCAAAAGCCACGTCCTTTTGAAGAAGTCGGCATAGGGGTCTTGAAATCTTTGAAAAATCTTTGATGAATCGTCTCCTGCATGACCAAGAAAAGAACAAACCTCTCTCACCGAAGTGGGAGAGGGTAAGTAGCGAACAAGATCTATTTTTGATTTATCAACTTCAATACCTTTGACCGCAACCACATGGCCCAAAACTATACCTTGTTTCACCATAAAGTGACACTTTTCCCAATTTAAAACAAGGTTAGTGTCTATGCAGCGTTTTAATATCAAAGAAAGGTTATCCAAGCAATGATCAAAAGAATCTCCAAACACACTAAAATGATCCATAAACACTTCAATAATCTTTTCAATGAAATCTGAAAAAATACTTACCATGCAACGTTGGAAGGTGGCGGGAGCATTGCATAAACCGAATGGCATTCGACGATAGGCAAAAGTACCGAAAGGACAAGTAAAGGTTGTCTTTTCTTGGTCCTCCGGCGCTATGACAATTTGATTGTATCCTGAATATCCTTCAAGAAAGCAATAAAAAGACTGACCAGCTAACCTTTCAAGCATTTGATCGATGAATGGCAAGGGGAAGTGATCTTTCCTTGTTGTGGCGTTGAGCTTCCTATAGTCAATGCAAACGCGCCAACCTGTTTGAATCCTTGTAGGCACAAGCTCATTCTCTGCGTTTTTGACCACCGTTACTCCGAATTTCTTTGGAACAACTTGAATTGGTGAAATCCAACGGCTATCCGAGATTGGATAAATGACTCCACAATCAAGAAGCTTAATGATTTCCTTTTTCACAACTTCCATCATTGGAGGATTGAGACGTCGCTGAGCTTCTCGGCTTGGTTTAGCTTCTTCTTTATGTAGTATACGATGCATGCAAGTTGTAGGACTTATGCCCCTAATGTCGGCCAAAGTCCAACCAATGGCTTTCTTGTGATCATTCAACACCCGTTGCAGTTTTTCCTCCTCCAATGCCGTGAGTGAGGATGAGATTATCACAGGAAGTGTCTCATTGTCTCCCAAATAAATGCATTTCAAGTGATCCCGCAACGGTTTAAGTTCAAGGATTGGTGGTTGAATCACCAAAGGTTGCATCTTCTTGAAATTCATAGGAATTGAAAGTGGGGTTGGAGGATGATGTAGGGGCAGCGAGGACTCTAATGTTGCTGCAATTTCCAGAAAATCTGGGCTATTGATCACTGCCACAAGTGGTATTTGGTTCCCGATTTTCCCTTATTGCGCAATCCTCACTCTTTTTGCAATAGTTGTCTCTAACGCATCCTCCTTCATGAATTCCAAGTATTCTTGCGCTAAAGTGTTCACCACATCTATTCGGAAACATGAATGATCTTCCATGGGATACTTCATAGCCTCATAAATATTGAAGTTGATCACGTCACCATCAAACTCCATGGTTAGAGTTCCCGTATAAACATCAATTTTGATTGAGCGAACCTGGGAGGAAAAGATTCATTAGGAGGTATCAAGTTAGAAATAATTCATTTAGGGATGGTATCACCTGATTTGAGTGGCAAAGAAGGCCTAGGGGTTGAGGCAGTGGGGCTTGTGGTTTCAGGTGGTTGAGGCAAGGTGTTATGCACCCATGCCGTGGCCTGTTTGGTGGTTTCCTCCCCAGATAGCAGCTGTTCATCTTCTTTTGAGTCAAATTTTGAAGTCTTGGGGTCTTCCTTGATTACTTTACCGCTCCTCAGAGTGATAGCTTTAGCAGTTTCAAAACCTCCCTTCGGATTAGCAATAGTTGAGCTTGGAAGTTTACCTTGCTCTCAGATTTGTACCATGAATTCCGCTATTTGTCCCATTTGATTTTTCAATTCCGCCAACTCTTTAGCTTGATTAGCTTGTGAAGAGGCTAAAGCACTGATGAGCTTTTCATAGTCCAGTGCTTTTCATAGTCCAAGGGCGAATGTGGATTTGCTTGGAAAGGCGGTGGATTAAGTAGTTGAGCAGGAGGTCTTTGATAAAATCCAGGGGGTGCTTGCTATGCTTGGCCATAATTTCGCCCTTGTTGCTATTGTTGATCACTCCACTTGAAATTAGGATGGTCTCTCCACCCTGGGTTGTATGTATTTGAGAACGGATCATACTTTTGTTGATTTTGCCCTTGGTATCCCACGACATTCACTGTTTCCCATCCTCCATTCTCAATCAACTGCGGACATTGATCAGTAGCATGCCCCTGCTGAGTGCACACGCCACATGCAGCCACAGTTTGTGTTTTTGGTCCCTCGAGGAATTTCGTCATGAAAGCGGTGAGATGAGCCAGCTGAGCCTCCATATTCGAACTAGTGCCAATCCCATTGACTTGAGATTGGTGTGTGGCTTCTCTTTCTCCCACACTTTCGTACTGTTGAGCATTCAAAGGACGATTGGCAATCAAAATGTTCACTGCGATTGGAGTTTTGTCAACTAAAGCACCTCCAGCTGAAGCATCAAGCATTTCTCTCTCAAACGGAAGTAATCCTTCATAAAAATATTGAATCAAAAGCTCCTCCTTCATCTGATGTTGTGGACAAGATGCAATCAAGGTCTTGAAACGTTCATAGTATGTAGGAAAGGATTCTCATGTGCCTTGCATGATTCCACTTATCTTCTTCCTTAGCAAAATCACACGAGAAGTAGGGAAGAACTTCTCAAGAAACGCCTTCTTCATGCTTTCCCATGAGGTCACTATCCCAGGTGGCAGTTCAAACAACCAATCTTTAGCTTTGTCCATCAAAGAGAATGGAAAAGCTTTCATCTTCAGAATGTTCCCATCAACAGTAATTGGCATCATACTCGAACAAACCACCTCGAATTCTTCCATGGGCAAACCATGGTATTTGGGAATATGATGCAACAAGCTTGACTTCAATTCGAACTCATCTGTCTTCCCTGCAGCTGCGGTTGGATATTGAATGCAGAGAGGGATGGCATTGTCTATCCTTGAGGCAAAAAGCTCCTTGATTGACCGATTGTCAACTTCCGTCTTTTGCTCCTCTATCTCGGCTTAACCTCAAATTCTAACTCGGACCTAGAACTTGGTGGATTGTACTCGGATTGCTTCCTCTTTCTCCTCAAAGTCTTCTCAAGTTCTGGGTCAAAATCAACCAAATTCTCGTTAGATCATTGAGTCATAAACTAGTACCTGAAAACAAAGAAAAATTAGAAATTAAAAACTAACAAAAAGAACAAAAAGCAAAATCCAAATGATTAGCAAAATTGCTAATCCCCAGCAACGACGCCAAAAATTGATATGCTAGAAGCTAACACACAATTTAAAACCCTATAATGTAATCGTAGTATGGATAAGTAGGGATCGTTATAGGCCGGGGATTAGAGGGAATTGCTAACCACTTAAAACAAACAAAAACCAAACTAATTAAAACAATCAACAATCGAATGGGGGGATTTTTATTTTTAAACAAAGTTAACTAAAATTAAAATTGAATTCAAAAGCAAATTTAAAGATTTAAAACGACAAGGTTGATGACAATGGTGAAAAGCTAGCTAAAGGATCCTTCTCCACACACAAACATATGCGCACGAGTTGATTACCAATTATTTCTTCTATAAACCAAGAATGACAATGCCCCAAATTAACCGTGATACGCACAAATTAATTCTCAGATTTTCCTAAGTTCATTGATTTGAATGAAACGCAACTCACACCAAATTATTCTTATCAAGTTATCTAACTATGAAACGCATGATAGATAAACATATCAAAGATCATTAAGCTTTGTGAAAATCATAAGCATTGACTAGACAATCGTAACTATGAAACGTATGATACTCTTGCCTAGGATTTTACTTAACACAACCGATGTCCCTTTGATTTTTACTACTTATGAATACAAGTTCATAACGATTAGGTGAAACTCACTTATATTCTAGCTCCAAACCCTAGCATGCAAACTAAGTTGGCCACCTTAATAAACATACAAGGATAAGTTCTCTATAAAACAGATAACTAAATTACATTCACAATTTATGAAGAAATAATTAGATAAATTAACTCATAATAAACATATGTTCATGGCTTCAAATTCACTCTTAGCTATAAACAAAATTAGTTACACATGATTGAAAAGCAATTCACAAGAAACATTGAAAAAACAAACTAACAAAATCACAAAGGGTTGGACAGATACAACTTTGAATTTCCACGGCTTCGACTTGAACGTCTTCTTGTCTTCGCCTTGGATGGATCGATGAATTGAAGGGTGAATGGAACGGTTTTAGAGCTGAGGTTGTGGTAGAAAGCAGCAGACAAAAAAGCAGATGAATGCGTGAGGTGGGATGTTCTCAAATTGGTGCTTCTTTGATGATTTATGTGTCTCCAAATGTTTGACTCATTGAAGGACTCTAAGGGCACGATTTAGAGAGAGTTTAGACAGCCTTAGGACTCCTTATTTCCTCTAATGTAAGTGTAGAAACACGCACAAAACAACTGCCACATTTTTTTCCTTGAAACCAAATTGAACTAGGACTCTACGGCCTGTTTCAACCTTTCATCCCTAAAACAGTGATAACTAATTCTAAAAGCATTAGAATTGATATCTGTAAAATCTTGTGCAAACTAGACATCCAGAGCTTTCCATCCATATATGACATGACACGTAATTCGTCCTGAGGAATTATGGGTTCTCTGTCGAAGGTGGCAGTTCTGAACATCACTGTCCAAATCTCACTCGAATTCCACTTTTTTGCAATTTTCCTTGTCTTCCAAGCTTCTATCTTCTAATCCACACAAAATCAGGCCATTATCCACCACTTGTGTCCACTTCTAAAAGTTTGACACGTCCCAAATCCTTGTGCTCCATTGCTTGCCACACAAGCATTCGCTTCCGAATCCAAATAACGCTCTGTTTCGCTCCTTTTGCCTCATAATTCTAACTTTGCCATTTCTACCTACAATAAAACAAAAATAAAATAAAATACTACAATTAACAGAAATTAACTAATTAAACATAGAGAAATAAGATAATAACATCGCATAAATATGCTCATATCATCGTGCTATGGCGGAGCCGTTCCAGGATGTGACACTGTGACTCGAAGTTCTCGAGGAGGTGATTGACTAAGTTGGTCTGCTGCACAAGCAAGCCTGTCAAGTCTGCAACTTGCCAAGCCATGCTGGGATTGCCATTGGTAGCAGTGGGGCTTGGGTTGTTGGGCTCGAGACATGCGGAAGAGATGTAGTGAGCGCCAGGCATAAAATTCTGGCCAAGTTGTGGAGTACTAGTGGGGATACGGCGCATCGGAGCACGGGCCGCAGGATGGGGCTGCGGAGCGGTCGTTCTGTAATGCTGGAAAGAGCACGTTGGGCTCATGTCACCTTGGCCCAGGACGGTTGGAAAGGAGGGCGGCCCAATGAGGCTGCCTGCTGGGTGCTGGGCTTGTTCTATAATGGCTGGCCTAGCGCTGCACCTGCTACTGTTGCGTCCATTGATGTCGCGTCTGCTGCTGTTGTGTCCATTGTTGCCGTTGTCGTGTGGGCCTTCATGGCCTGTGACGCGGTTAGGGTTGAAAACCCTAGGCCTGCGTATTGAGATATTTCAATGGCAACACATGTGGTATTTCTTGGTACCAAGTTCAACTGCGGAGAACGGTGAAGCAGAGCCGTTCTGTTGAATCCATGATCTCGTCCATGCCCTTAACCGTATAGAGTTCCACGGCTCCCACTTGACTGGTTCCACTGCTATGTGGACTGGACTTGAACGACTGCCTCCACTTGGACTTGCGTGGCATGGGCTTCACATGCAGCTGCTGCTGCTGTCTTGAACCTGGAGGATCTGTAAGGAAGAATCCAGTGCCTGGGGCCTCATTCTAGAATGCAGCAATAGCTCCTTCCACTGCAATGATGGTGTAGACAAAAAGCCTAATGGGGCTATGGTGTCCGGATTGATCTGAAATTTGCGTATCTTATAGTTCTTGATTAAACGAACAACTTTTATGAAGAAACCATTTCGATCCAAGCTACAGAAGGTGGGGTTTTGGCACCCTTAACACGGCTGTCTGTATTTTTACGGAATTAGAGACTAGTTTGGAATTTCGAACATCTGAAATGATCGCACTGTTGGATCTTCCTGAAATTTGGATAGGTTGTAGACGTCGCGAAAATGAACAACTTTTGTGAAGAAAGTTTGATGATCTGAACTACGAAAGAGGGCGATTTTGTGCATTGAAGATTGTTCGTTGTGATTTCCCAATTTCTTGTCATATTCCTTTTTTTCCATGAACAAATCTGTGGAACTTCTACAAAGCCAAGAATTGTATGAGAAAAGGTGGAAACGAGGTAGAAAATTCAAGAAACTAAATTGCGAGAGTTTTATGTCGAGATTTTGACTCGAGCTCTCAATGAAAGCACAAATTTGTCGATGCAAATTTTTGCCACTTGATGATTTGACGATCCTGCACCTACAAAATAAATAAACACCTTTGATCAAGGCCAAGACCACACGCGCCACACAGATTGGGGGGGAGGGGGAGGGTTTGGCCAATGGATCTTTGATGCCTAAGTTAGTTTCTTTGAAAAGAGAAAGAGTTTAAGGCTTGATTGCGTAGCAAAAGCTTACCAAAATGTGGTGGAGAATGAGGTATTTATAGGGGGAGAGTGCTCGGCCATGGGGTATAGGATTACGCCACATGTTGGCTTCCAGTTGCCAGTGAATATTATCCGTATGATGGATGGAGAATCCTTATTAAATAGGATGAGGATTCCTTAAATAAATGAATTGGTCTTCAAATAGGAAACAATTAAGAAGGAAATTTAGTAATTAATTCCTCCTTAATTTCCTTTCATTTATCTCCGCTTCTTTCAGTAGCGGAGCTTGGAGAATTGTAGTCAGTAGTCCAGGGAGTCTTCATGAATGAGTAGCACGTATGAAATTCTCCATTTAATAAGGGTAGTCTCGCCAATAAAAAATATTTGTCCACGTGCCAACTCCACAATTTTCCAGATTATTTTTTCTCCACAATTAATATAGCAATTAAACCCTTTTTCAACACATTCAAGTATCATCCAAAATCATACGAATTCCCTTAGGGATTGATTAAGATAACAATGATTAGTCCATGGCCGTGTTCAACTTCTAAGTGTTGAAGTGATTAAAGAATACGGCTAGATCATAGTACTAAGTTACTCAAATCGGACAGAGAAAGGAATAAAGGAACATCATCAGACTGCCCATTTTCCTCTAGCACAAGGATTGATTAACTAACCAGCTGCAAATGATTAAGATTGATTGATTGGTCACAAAATAAAAACAAGTCTTGATTGAAAACCAAGTGTAGTGAGGCCACTCTAATTTCACTCTTTTTTGTTTTTGGCCGGATTACTTGAATCATGTCTACATATTTAAGACTTGTTTATGTTTTAGGATATTACAGAAAAGAATGGGTTTTTGGTGGAAGAAAAGAATGGGTTTTGGTGGAAGAAAAGAATCTCATCCCTGGCATCCATGTGAAGTATGGGAAGAGAGGGCCACAAGAGAATCTAATACAACAAAATATGATATGATATTAAATACAATACAAGTTTGTTTTATTAACACTTGTGTAGAAATTTTCAAGTCGACGAACCGAGGGCCCACTCCAACAACACCGATATTGTCCCCACTTAACCACCTGCACAATCCTCAGGTGTGGGGTTTTATCACAAAAGGCATCGGTATTAGTTAGAGTGGGGTAATTCTATTTAAAGTACTCTTGCTCCTTCTCTCTGTCCCATGTGGGACAATTGGTTTCAACAACTTGATTAGAAATTGAATTGGAAATGATAGATTGCTCTGGACCTATGGTCATTAAATTTTTTCTTTTCAATCTATTGCGTTCTGAGTTTAGACTCTCTTCCTTGTACTATAAATAAATAAATTAGAAATACTCATTCTCGTGTTAATTTTTCTATGCGTCAAGCATATATTTTGAGCTTGGCATAAGCAGACATCTTTATTACATGGGGATCGGATGAAGGTCTCACATTGGAAGATCACACAACTAGCTAACTAATTCCATGTTTGAGATTTTTCACTATGCGAAGAGAATGACTTACATGGAACAGATTCACCGCCACGTGACGTCTCTTTTCTAATATGATAATATATTATTGGATCAGAACGCCACGTGACGGTGAACACATTCTATGTAAGTTAAGTTCTTATATGAGAGATTTTATAAGTACTTTGACGTATTCTATACTTCATATTTTTTAGCGGTTAGATTCTTAATAAAAATGTAGTAACTAAAATTTAGCGATTATAAACCTCAAAATACAAAATACTCTAGAATATAATAAAATTTTCGCTAATATGTAATATAACTAAAAACTAACACTGGTCATAAAGTGTGATTGTTATGAAGCATTAATTGATCTTTCATCTCATCTCTCTCTCTCTCTCTCTCTCACTCCCCAGCCCACCCATCCCCACCCATCTAACTAGCTAGTAGATCTGCCCTTGGACAGCTGTCCATTATTAATTGTAAAGGAGAAGCTGTCCATTATTAATTGTAAAGGAGAAGCAGAAAGGGATGCTATTCTGTTTGGTGAGTTGTGATATTGTTTCATGTATGCTGTGAATCCATAAATGATAAATGTCCAAGAAATCGATCGGGATCGGGGATCAAATATCACATTCCTCGTCATTGGGAAATGTTTTACAAGCCAATATAATATATGTCAAGCAAGAGATCATATGGTCACGCACAATGTAGCATTCTCTTTTGCTTAAGGTTTTAACTCATAAAATTGAATGGTCGTGTCCCATTTTGAATGAGGAGAGCAAGAACTCGTTGAGATGAGATAAATGGTGAGTCAAAATGGATCAACTTTTTAGTAACAAAGACCCGGCCTAAAATCTCACCAATTAAAAGTGAAGAGAGTGACAACGATGAGCGTGCTATAAGAGAATTTTTAAAATATATTAGAATTATAGCGTAGGCTGTGAATAACAGAGTTGACAATATAACTACAACAATGTGCTCTCTTACTTTGCACTCAATTCTCCTTGTAATTTAAATTAAATTAGAATTATATTGTTTGCCATATAACTTTTTAGTTTGGTCATTTTTATTTTAACTATTATAAATGTCTAAATTTCCTTATGTCAAGTTTACCCCATGTCATCCAAAAAATTTCACCTGCATGGCACTAAATGTAATTTATTATATTTCCATTCTTAATGCTATTTGTTTCTTTTTTTCTTTATTGAAATGCAACTTTTACATCCAGTCCCTAATTTTATTGTATTTTTTTTTTCAAAGTTGTAATTTTATAAAAATGCCCTTGTTCGGCTAAGTGGAATCCTGCGTAAACATTTGAGCTCTCTTCATTTTTTTTTTTGTCCTTTTCTTGATTCATTTGTTTAGTACTCTTCGTTACAAATGCATGAGCGCAAACGGGACGTTATTCGGACTTGTAACGAACAAGTTACGTACAAGGGCAAAACGATAATTTGCCATTTCCAGTGTATGTTTTTTGTGGGCTGAGTTCTTTCTGTGTGCTTGCATGGAAACCCGAGTGTGTTCTGCACACTCTGCAAATTTGATTGCAAGTTGTGTTTTAAGACAAAATCCCATGCAAATTTTTTTTTAAGTATTTTCTTACTATTGAAAACAGGTGCTTCCCGTAGGAAGAATTCCACCCCAACTAAACTCAGCTTACACTCTCTTTCCTCACTCTATCACTCTCATTTTCTCTCTGTCTCCTCGAGACTGCAACTCACACACTCTTACACAGACAAGGGCAGCCACCGCCACCCGCCTTTTTTTCCAACGAACCACCACCACAACCACCCTAATTGTCTTCAACTCGCCACCACAAACCTAAAATCAAACCCTGTTTTTAACAACTCCAAAGCCCCGAAGCCTGCACAGTAGCTCGGCGAGGATTCGAGAATTTCCCAATAAGATTCTCGTCGTTTCAAACCTTAATCGACCTTGAATGCTTCACCAAACAACTCCCCGTGAGTCCTATAGCAAGGTTCAGGCCTTGCATGTGAGGATCCACCTCTATTTCGACATGACACACCCCACCCTCGATACCCACGTGGATACCGAGTTCGGGCGTGCTGGCCGACACTCGTAAGTGACGAAGCCATTAAATGCATGACAACACTTAGTTGAAACAAATTAAATTACCATAAAGTTGCGGAATTCAATGTCAATATGCATATGATTCAGAGCGTACTAATTTGAAACAGCGGAAACAAAATAATAGAATGAGTTCCTAAAATCTCTATCCATAACAGGGATGGATATTATTATAGAAACTGAAAAAGAAAAAGATGAATCCCTACGTGGTCGGGATATATGATCAGAGCTGCCACACAGATGCCTCGACTTCGCCCGATGCCCAATCAGGTTCTGAAGGGGGGGCAAAAACAAAGGTGTGAGTGGACGAAAATAAAAGTTTTCGCAAAACCTTTCTCTTTTCAACATAATAACCCCCTGTTTTGAAATCCAGTATATTTATAAAAATCATACTATCGTAGCATGTATCCAAAACGTACTTTATAAATATAGCTGAAAACGTATAACAATATAAAATCTGTAGATAACAAATCATATTTCCATAACTCGTTTCGCCAAATATTTCAATAATAAGATAATAGGAAAACCAACACAGGGTATATAAGCAATCACCCATGTACGTGTTGAGGAACAGCCTCTCAATCCCCGTACAAGCACTTTACGTTATTCAATTAAATTGTACTCCTAGTACCACACACATGTAAGCACTTGCGCATTTGCGCGTCACACCCGAGTCCTTATGTAGTGGGGCCTTTTCCCCAAATATAAACATAAACGTAAGACAAGCTTGCACTAAGGTATTTACCGGACAATACCCCTGGAGTACAATGCGTCTGACCCAAACATGTGAGACTTGTCCTACGGCCGTGAGACGGTACTACAACGTAGTGAAAGCATACCAATATTTATCAAATACCAATATTTATGCATACCCGAAATCATATATCAAATACCAACGGCCGTGAGTCATATATCAAATACCAATATTTATGCATACCCGAAATCATAGGCTAAAACCATTTAATAATATATATATCCATATATATTCAAATCTCAAAATCATTTCATAATATATATATAACCATATATATATATATAAGCATGCCTCAAAAACATTTAAAATCATTTAATATATCAAAACCGCAATCATTTCAAAGCATAGAAATCATTTAATAAACCAAAAGTCCACTCACAGGTGATCGAGAGTGAAATCTCCCTCGTTGTTGCCCTCCTCAAAGTGTGGCACCGAAGAATTACCTATTTAATATTAGGGGAAAAATTAGAACCTCCCTAATATAAATTAATATAAGCCCTATAGAAAAATATTCCAAAAAAAAATACTATTTTAGCGAAAACGGGCTCGAAAAACGATTTCCGGAGCCCGAAAACCCTACAGCCGCCGTCCACCGCCGCCGGCGCCGCCACACGCCGAAAACGGTCGGACGCGCCACCACGCGCTGGGAGGTGGCCTCACGCGCTGGCACGCGCCGGCACGCGCTGGCACGTGTCGCCACGCGCTGGCGCGTGTCCCCACGCGCCTGCTGACGTCACCCCCACGCACATGCTGACGTCAGCCACGCGCCTGCTGTCGTCAGCGTCGTTAAAGTTAACGGAATATTCTGAAGCCATCAGAAATATTCCGTTACCGTTGACGGAATATTCCTTCTTCTTCCTCCTCTCGCCGGTCCCCGGAGCCGCCACCGGCGCCGCCGTCCTCCGCCGTCTGGTTCGCCAGAATTTCTGGAAAATTTTCCGAAAATGTCCAAAACTTTAAAAATTCATAACTTCTTCGTTCTTTGGCCAAATTTAATGTGCCATATGTCAAAATGAAGGTATTGACGAGTAGAATATTTTCCTACCAATTTGAGGCCGGAAAAATGGCCGGAGATGGCCTGAAGTTGGCCGGGAAGCTTCGGCAAACCCTAATTCCGTTCTCCATCAAAACTGCACCAAATTGAACGTTCTTTATATCAATTTGAACCTACTCAATCCAATAAAACCAATGGTATTGGTCTCGAGGCTTACCTTGATCTGGTTTGCACAGGAAATTGACGGACAGTTTGCCGAAACCGTTCCGACATCGTTCGAGTTTGGAGATTCTAAAATCACAACCTCGTCCAGCATGATGAAACGATCGTGATGGTATGGATTTTGGGCAACGGTTTGACGGTTTTGTGATTCGTCCAAAAGTTAGGGTTTCGGTAGTTTTTTTGTGAAGTTGGCCGAGAGAGAGGAGTGGGAGAGAAAGAGGATGAGAACGTGCAGAGGGTGTGGAATGGCTGCAGAGCAGCTAGGTCAACCCAAAAACCCTAATTAACAAACGGGGTGAAAATTACTAAAATGCCCCTACACTTTAAAGCTTCATAAAACGTTCGTTTTAACTCCGAATTGAGTTCCGCTTGCGCCCACGCGTTCGTATCAACGAGTACATCATGAATATGTAAAGAAATAAATTTTCACAAGTCGTCACAAAAAGTCAACAAAAGTCAACTTTGACCACCAGGGGTATTTTGGTAATTTCACATAATTTTGGGACGGGTTGTAACACGACAAATTCCAAAACTTTCATTTTCTGCCGAGAGCTTTCGAAAACTTTCAGACCATCTACAATCGTCTTTCGAGCTTCTCTTAGGTATAAATGGTTTCCACACATCTCAAGCTTCATTTTGATAGCTTATACATCAAATTTGGTTGAGAAATGGCTGAGTTATGGCACAATGAATTTTTTTAGAAAATTTCTAGATTCCAGCGAGTTGCAGCGGCGGCGAACGACGGATGACGGCTGCTGGAAGTTGCGGAGCCATACGAAAGCTGACGTCAGCAAACATGGTTCTCACGTCATCAAACCCGGTCCAGACCCGGTTGAACTGGGAATATTCTAAGGTATATTCTCTGCAAATATTCCTTGACTCTTTCAGAATATTCTCTGATGCTGTCGAAATATTCTGTAACGACAACGGAATATTCTGTAACGCCGTTATCATTTCCCGTTAAATCCTTAGAATATTATGTTAAAGTTAACGGCATGCCGTTAACTTTAACAGCAAATGTAACTAGCACGTGAAGGGGCGTGAGTGGCATGTGGCGGTGCATGCGAGCGTGTGAGTCACTTTTCCAACACTTTTAACTCCTGAAACGAGCAAACAAAGGAGATTTCAAGTATTTTCCTTAGTGATCTTGGGATTTGACTTGTATAATGAGTAGTTTAGTGGTTTCTCATATAGGTGAAGCCTATCCCGATGAGTATCGAATTCAGGCTAGACACGGCGGCTATGACCCCACGACTTACCAGTTAGTGGGCTTGTTTGTTTTAAAATATGTTATATTATGTGTTTCCTTAAATGTGTTTTACGAAATGCTTTTATGTCATGCCTTGTTTTCTTAGAAAATAGAAATGGTTTTTTTAAATGCACTACTTTGATTTATGATTTTTGAGATATACTATTGGCATGATCATACATTTATTACTATTGCTTATCACGTATGCATGCACAATGTTAGTATTGTTCAAGCCAGAACCTGCTTCACTTGTATGTTCACAGTGCACCGACATCCTCACTTTGGATCCATCGTAGGTGTCAGCCTGTTCTAGTTGTTTTTACATCTAGGACTCGTTGTGATGCGCTTAGCGCCAGCTTCACATGTATGTAGTACTAGAGCGTAATTATAACACCCAGTCTGTTCATGTAGCTACTTTCTGCATGGACTCGTGTGCTTGTATTTTATCGATAAGCAAATTTATCTACTTCTGCTGAGTTATTTATTGTGCGCCCGTATCCTTTGGAGTGTTGTTTTTACAATACCTTGTGATTATTTTATTAGTTTTGTCACAAACTTGTTTTTGCAAAATTATACAGGTTTTACAGCGAGGGGTTACTACTTTTAAAAAGCATAAAAGGTTTTTGAAAACTTTTACTTTTCCGGCCCACTCATGTTTTATGTTTTGCGCCCCTCCAGGACTTAGGGGCAGAGCTTCGCATACGAGGATTTTTGGCACCAGCTGACTTTTACTTCCGATAAAGTAGGAAGTTATTTCCCTTATTTTGTATGAATATTCATCCTTCTGGATGGGAATATTACCTTCCTTTACTGCACTTTTGACTATGCTCTAACACTGCATGCTTTGTAACAAGGGTTCAACCCCCACTCTGCGCACTCTTTTCCTAATTTTTTTTTTCAATTTCAGACTTTTGTTTTAACTTATTCATCCAACTTCTTACGTCATTTGCATGTCATGACTTACGTCACCCATTTCGGAGTGTCGGTTAACATGCCTCGATTCCGGTATACCTGTGGATATTCGGGTCAGGGTGTGTCACAACACTTTTAGCAAAAAGTTAGATGAAACGTGAATAAAAATGATTGTGGGGAAATTGGACATAAATAATAGTTTACGAGTAAATTTGGTTTAAAAAAAAAGTTCAAATAAGAAAACTTTATGGAGGAATCGACAAATACTTAAAAAAAAGAATTTAGTAGAATTATAGTAAATAACTCATACATGTTGTAGCCTATTTACTAAAGGGTTAAGAATAGGGAGAGGGGAGGTCGGCGACACAGAGAGAACATAGAGAGACATAGGATTGAGGAAAATTGTGATATGATTTCCCTCATGCCAGTGCTTTATTTATAGTAAACCACAAGGAAAGAGAAACTTAATCTCCAAGTAAGTACACACCTAATAGAATAGAATCACTAGATTTACAATAGTATCCTAATCCATATCTACCTAGGATTTACAACATCACACTATGCCAATATGAATTGTAACACTCCCCCTTGAGTGTGTAAATACTCAAGTAGAGATCACATCAGATCTTCAAGATGATGTAGAGATAGTTGATGAAGTCGTCTCGTAAGCACAACAGAGAATATGCTAGTCTCAAATACGGAACTTGTATAAAGACGTAAACCTCAAAAAACCTGGCTATGGTAAAACCCAAGGCGACACAAAACTCATAGTCTAAAGAGAAAAATGAGTTAAAGCAAAGTCAAAACTAAAAGTCTACATGATATCAGTAGGACGCACACAAGGGTATGACTAACCGAGAATGGGTGCCTCATCAAAACCTCGTCAGGTAACAAAAACCCAATGGAAAAAATGATTCTGATCGTAGAGAAAATAGTACATTAAGGTCAGGTGAGTATACTTCAGGATACTCCTCCTGAGTTTGACAAAAATTCCAAATGAGAATCTACCAATGTTGCAAATTAGATAATTTACGCATACCAATTCCTTGAACAAGCTTCTGAAAAGTAGACTTCAACAGTGACTTGGTGAAGAGGTCGGCAAGGTTGTATTCGGAACGGATTTTCTTGACTTCAATCTTCTGATGCTCTTACTACTGATGTGAGAAGAAGAACTTCGGCGCAATATGCTTGGTGTTGTCTTCTTTGATGTATCCTTTCTTGATTTGGTCAATACAAGCACCATTATCTTCAAAGATCATTGTTGGGACATCAACGACTAAAGAAAGTCCACAGTTGCTTCGAATATGCTCAACAACAGCTCTCAGCTAAAAGCATCCACAAGTAGCTTCATGAAGGGCGAGTATCTTAGCATGGTTCGAAAAGGTAACAACTAAGGTCTGTTTGGTTGACCTCCAAGATATTGCGGTGTCTCCAACGGTAAAGACATAACCTGTTTGAGAACGTGCCTTGTGCGAGTCAGATAAGTAACATGCATCAGCATAACCAACAAGGCAAACATCATTCCGAAGTCCAAGGGGTTGTGATCTATTCTGAGATGCATAAGAATAGAATAAACCAAATTCGAAGTACCCTTAAGGTAACGAAGGATGTCTCTAACACCATTTCAGTGTCTGTGTGTAGGCGCATTGTTATATCTTGCAAGAAGATTAACAGAGAAGGAGATGTCTAGTCTAGTGCACTGAGCTAAGTACAATAAAGCACCAATTGCACTCAAATATGGAACTTCAGGCTCTAAAACCTCTTCCTCATCGTCTTTAGGATGGAAAGGGTCTCGTTTGACATCTAGCGTTCGGACAATCACAGGAGTACTCAAAGCTTAGCTTTATCATCATTAAAATGACGTAACACCTTCTGGGTGGAGTTCGATTGATGGGCCAGAATACCATTCGAACAATGTTCATGCTCTAGGCTGAGGTAGTATCAATTTTTCCCAAGATCTTTCATCTCAAATTCCAACTTCAAGTGCGAGGTAGTTTTCTCAAGCTCTTCGGGAGTCCTAATGAGATTCATGTCATCAACATAGACTACAACTATCGCAAATCTGGAATGTGACTTCTTAATAAATACGCATGAGCGTAATTCATTATTCACATATCCTTCACTAATCAAATACTCACTCAGACAGTTATACCACATCCGTCAGGATTGCTTCAATCCATAGAGTGAACGCCTCAATCTAATCGAGAGGGTGTTCCGTGGTCTAAAACTATTTGATCCAGTCAATGTAAGTTCTTCAGGAACTTTCATGTATATTTCTGTATCAAGATCCCCATAGAGATACGCGGTTACTACGTCCATAAGCTGCATATTCAGTTTTTCGGAAACTACCAAACTAATAAGGTAGTGGAATGTTATGACGTCCATTACGGGGGAATAAGTCTCCTTGTAATCAATCCCAGAGCGTTGAGAGAAACCTTGTGCCATGAGGCGTGCCTTGTATCGCACTATCTCATTCTTCTCATTACGCTTCCTTACAAAAACCCACTTGTAGGCAACGGGCTTCACATGTGGTCGTGTATGGACTGCAGGCCCAAACAATTTACGTTTCATAATGAATCAAGTTTGACCTGGATTGTTTGTTTTCAGTTTGACCAATCAGTTCTACGTTGACATTCATCAACGGAATGCGGTTTAATGTCATCGCTCACCATGATATTAGTAGCTACTGCATACGTGAATGCATCATTGACTATCATCTCATCCATATTTCAAAGTACATCCAAGCTAGCATAATGGAACAAAATCTCACGATTTTCAAGAGGTGGATTGGTCTCTTCAAGGACACTATTGTAATCTAGAATAACCTCATGATTTAGAAAGGATGAGTTAGCGATGGTAGGATTCAGACTAGGCTCACTAGTTAGTACCGTAGGCGTCCTCTTCCAAGGGTGCGAATCTTTTAAACCAATAGGTCTACCACACTTCAGGGTAGGAGCAGATGATTGGCTAGTTACCAGTGTACTCGGCCGTGCAGCCACACGTCCGTTGGGGGCATTTCGTCCTTCAGGGATGATGTCACGATGTATATTAGGTAATTCTATCCTTGCAGGCACGTTTGCAGCTGGTATATGTGATCTCGTCACTTTCGCTAGATCAGTAAAAACATCCGGCATGCTTTGAGCAATGCTCTAAAGATCTAGAATACGTCACACTTCAGTTTCAGACTGACCGATATGGGGATGTAAATGAGACATAGTGACGTTAGACCACGACAGTTCACAGCGTTCTTCAGGAACAACTATGTTCTTATCTACCCCTAATAATGGGAAGACTGTCTCATTAAAATGACAATTTGCAAAGCAAGCGGTAAAGAGATCACCTATCAAAGGTTTTAAGTAACGAATCATCGAAGGAGAATCATAACCGACATAGATTCCCAATCTTCGCTGAGGACCCATTTTGGTATGTAAGGGCGGCATAATTGGCACATAGATCACACAACCAAAAACTTGCAAATGCCAGATGTCAGGCTCATATTCAGTCACTAACTGTAGTGCAGAATAAGGTTGGGCCAGGATGAGTCTCAGGCGGACCAACATGGCCGCTTGAAGTATTGCATAGCCGCAAGCAGACTAAAGTTCGAGTGATCAACTGAAGGTGCTTAATGAACGCTTCTGCTAAGCCGTTTTGGGTGTGAACATGGGGTACATAATGTTCAACATCAATCCCAATAGACATGCAATAGTCATCGAAAGTTTTCGATCTAAATTCTCCAGCATTATCCAGTTGAATCAATTTAATCAGATAATCAAGTTGGTGAGCCCTTAGCTTAATGATTTGAGCTAGGAGTTTGGACAATGCAGCATTACGGGTGAACAGAAGGCACACGTGTGACCAACGTGTGGAAGCATCAACCAATATCATAAAATATCTAAATGGTCCGCAATATGGTTGAATAGGTCCACAAATATCCCCTGCATCTTTTGAAGAAATTTGGGAGGATCCGTTCAGATCATGTGCAAGGATGGGCGAGTGATTAGCTTGCACAAGATAGGGGGTTCGGCTACTTAGTGGTTTTGGGCCACTAGTGGTGAATTTTGGCCAACATGTAGTCCCATGTCTAAAATCTAATCTTTCATCGGGCTGGATGCTTCTTGAAAATCAGAAATCTCCATGGTAGTATCTTTAGGATCCTCTACTTGAGCAAAATTAGTCTCTATTGCTTTACGACATGAATGATACTCAACAACAGATTAGCTGAAGCTCAGCAACTGCTGGACCAATGGTCTTGGGAACCACAATGGTAACACATAGTCGTCTTTTTGGTTGCCTTGCTCTTAGTCATGAAGTTTTAGGCTTTAGGAGCTAAATTGGTGTGCTTTGGGGCTTGATTTCCTCCCTTGGATGGGCCTATGCTATGTCAACCTTGGGCTTGTAGCTTAGGGTTAGAGCCCTTGTTGTTCGCACCACGCCTCTGGCATCAGTTTTGGCCTCAATTTGCGTTAGAGTGTGCTTTAGACACTGTGGTCGAGCTAGTAGGTCTAGCTTGATGATTTTTCATCAACAGTTGATTTTGCTTTTCAGCAAGTAGTAAGACAGAGATCAAATTTGAGAGTTGTTGCAGGACAATATTCGTGGCATAGAAAGTTGAATAGGCCTTCTCCAAGAGATCCTGTTCAGCCAAGTCTTTTTTGCAAAACTTGAGAAGTGATCGGATTTGACAAACTTCAAAGTTGTACTCATTCACAGACTTAAAGTCTTGGAAGCGTAAATACTGCCAGTCGTGTCTTGATTTAGGCAAGAAAAATATCTCTTTGATGATCAAAGCGCTCTTCCAGAGCAAGCCATAAAGCTCTTGGATCCTCTTCAGCGAGGTACTCGGTCTGTAGTGTGTCGTGCATATGTCTTCGGATGAAGATCATGGCAGTTGCTTTGTCAGCTTCGCCCACCAAGTTATCCGTCTCAACTTCAATGGTAGCCCTAAGACTTTTTGCAGTGAGATGGAGCTTCACATCTTGAACCCACTTGAGGTAGTTCCTTCCAGAGACTTCCAGAGCAGTAAAGTCGAGTTTGTTCAAATTCGACATGTTGCTGTAACGAATGGAATAAGATTGTGGTTAGTACTATGGAAAACGGTCCATAGACATGGAGTAGAACATTTAGGTTTTATTAGACATGTTTTGGTTTAAATTTACATGAAAAACTTCGGGTTTCATGAGTATTTTATTTTTAAGGAAACTTCAGATTTCATGACATTTATTCGAAACTTCGGGTTCGAATTTATGAACTTCAAGTTCAAGGGTACCTGCAAGCAAACGCAATATATAGAACAAAAATAAATAAATATATATATATATATTTTTTGTTCTATATTTTTGTTCTATATTTTTGTTCTATATATATATTTATTTTTATTTTTGTTCTATATATATATATATATATATATATAGTACAAACAGGTGAATGAACATAGGTCTACGGGGCCTACGGGGTGTGAAAGTCACGGCCCAAATAATTTGGGTGGACCGGGTTTGGAGCTTCGAGCCCAAACTAGAAGGGTTTGTTGGGTTGCAGGCTAATAGGTGGCTCGAGCATGAGGCCCAAAGCCCATCGAGAATTGATTTACATGAAGCCCACTTGGGCTAAAAGGAAGGAGGTGAACCAAGCCCAGATATTGCCTCGTTTTGGGTGTCGGCCGAGCTGCAGAAGGGAGGCCCAAATTGGGCCAGGTTTAGAGGCGGGTCGAGAGCAAGGGAGGCCCAAGTAGGCCTTGGGTGTTTAGTGCAGGCAGCCCAGTTGGAGTTGGGTGTGCAGTCAGCTAGAGAACCATCAACGCCCCCTCATGGCGGTTGTGATCTCAAACCAGGGGTCGGGGTGAGCAGGTTTCGACGGGAAACCGAGAGAGTTCAACGAAGAATTCAAAGTTCTCAACATTGGGTGTCAAAAATCGAGAAAATCCATGGTGGGATTTCAAAAAAACCATGAGATTTCAATTGAAATCTCGTGAATCGTCATCGGAGACAATAGATTTTCAAGTGAGGACGACTGCAGGTCGTCGGAGGCACGACGAAGTGGCTGCAGGCCACCTGGGTTGTGGCTCATTTTGCTGGACCTGGGTTCTGGGTAGAAACGGCTCGGCTCGGCTCAGCTTCAGCTCGGTGCATGGTTTTGATTTTTCTTTTCAAAAAATTAAAAAAATGAAAAATCCTAATTCAGAAGATTACAATTCTTTTAAAAGCATAAAAATTGGGTTCATGTATCACGGTGAAGGTTCATGCAATCAAGGCTGAAAAAATATCGAAATTAAAGCCGTGTTTTAGAAGTACTTGGATTGCAGATGATGATGAAGGATCAATTTGTAGCAAAAAATGCTATTCAGATTCCATAGCGCAGCGTTAGGAGCATGCTGATAACGTGTTGTAGCCTATTTACTAAAAGGTTAAGAATAGGGAGAGGGGAGGTGGGCGGCACAGAGAGAAAATAGAGAGAACTAGGGTTGAGGGAAATTGTAAAATGATTTCGCTAATGCCAGTGCCTTTATTTATAGTAAACCACAATGAGAGAGAAACTTGGTCTCCAAGGAAGTGCTTACCTAACAGAATAGAATCACTAGATTTACAATAGTATCCTAATATATATCTACCTAGGATTTACACAATCACACTATGCCAATATGAATGGTAACAATACACTTATTTTTGTTTATTGTAATCTTTTTTTGTATATATATACCGATATATTTACATTAAGAGATGAGGTGAGAGAATAAATTAATATTAAACTTATTATTTACGAAATTTAAAATTAAGATTTTACAAATCAAGAGGAATATTCTTAGACTGTATTACTAAGTAGCTTGTTTATTTGAAACATTTTACAATTTTACTGTGCATTGAATAAATTATTCCACGCGTATGCTATGCGCGTGTAATTTTATCGGTTTTGGGAAAATTTAATTTGTTATTTTTGAAATTTGACTTAAAGTTTTGACTCTATTGAGAATTTGAGATAACATGTCCTAATAACTATAGACGGCCAAGAATAGAAACTAAATATATATTATTACTCAATAAATAAAAAATAAATAAAATATTGTTGAATAAAAGTTGAGAGCTTGACCATATCATTCCTCTCCCATTGGCACTCTTTGAATATTCAATTACAAACGCGCTTTTTAGAGAGAGAGAAAAAAAAAAGAGAGAAAGATAGAGAGCGAAATGGATTCGCCGTCGTCGTCGACGACGCGGATCACCGCGCGATCGTCGATGATCGACTCTTTCAGGGGCTGCACCCTAGCGGGTATGACGATTGATAAGGAGGACCTCAAGAAGAAGCTCTTGATGCCGCAGTACCTCCGCTTCGCCATGCGCGATTCCATACGGTTAAAAGACCCAAGAGCCGGCGAGAGCCGCCTTCCGGGAAGTCGAGACCTCATCGCCACCGCCGCCGTCGAAAATGTGGAGGAAACCCCGCCGGAGTCGCCCATGGTTGTGTTTATAAATCCGCGAAGCGGTGGAAGACACGGCCCCATGCTGAAGGAGAGGCTCCAAATGTTGATGGGTGAAGAACAGGTACCTTATTTTCCCTCAAGCTTATTCAATTTGCATTGACTGCCCCCTTTGAATTTTTTTTTATTTTTCGTTTTCTGGCCGGCCCATTTGAGTTTTTTGGTTTTTCTGGTGACCCATTTGAGAATTTTGATTTATAAATTAATTTAATTTTCTCAGGAACTGGAAACAATTCATTTATGATGTATGTGTGTGTGCATGAATTTTACGTGTTTGTGTCTTTTTTCCTTACAGCTTACGTATGGTTATGGGGTTTTTGGTTACGTATGATAATAATAATTATTATTATTTTAATTTTCCTTTTGTTTTATGTAGATTTTTACTTTTGGGTTTTGATGGGTGAATTTATACTGCTAGTTTATGTACTGTTATGAACCTATTGGGTTTGTTTGAATGAAGCAAAGGATTTATCAAATTTGTTTTAAATAAAGGAAGCAGAAGAAGAAAGTGGTGTGGGGCTGTTTTGCAAGTGTTATAGTCTTTGCTAGTTAACCTTAGTTCTGTTCGAACGATATGACTAGAAATACTTTGAGGATATCACTGAACAGGCTTGGCTAAAATGGTGCCATCATCTTCTTAATCAGGTTTAAGATTCAAGTAAAATTGAATTCCTCCTCGTGGTTACGTTTGTTTGTGGAATCGATTCAATAGTCAAAGTGGTTACTGTCTCCTAGATTACTAAATGCTGAATGGAAACACACTTGTGGAATTAAATCATCTATTCGAATGTATTTTTAGCTTGAAATTGTGCATTTTGATGTAGACCAACCCTTTCTCATTTAAGTAGTATTTTTATATTGTTCTTCTGTTTTTTTAGTCCCTCTGTAGAGGGTTTCTTCATATATATCTTTAATTTGTGTAAACTATTGCTTGAATTGGAAATAATTTGTCCTACAGGTTTTTGACCTCTCAGATGTGAAGCCTCATGAATTCGTTCAGTATGGATTGGGTTGTCTAGAGTTATTGGCAGATCTTGGTGATGTTTGTGCCAAAGAGTGTCGTCAAAAGATCAGGGTTATGGTATGACATTGCGGCACATTCACTTAAGGCTCATGTCACATAACTACTCTGAATATAGCATCTAGTGAGATCCATACAATATTTAAGTTTGACACGCAAGATATTGGAATGATTGGGCAGGTTGCAGGGGGTGATGGTACAGTCGGTTGGGTACTTGGTTGCCTATCTGAACTCAACAGACAGGGTCGGGAACCAGTTCCTCCAGTAGGAGTTATTCCACTTGGCACGGGAAATGATCTTTCCAGGAGTTTTGGTTGGGTAAGCCTTATTTTGAAATGAATTTTTAGTTTGTGGAAGATTTTTCTTGCATTATTGAGCAATGGGTGTATATGTTCTCACCAGGGTGGTTCATTCCCTTTTGCCTGGAAATCGGCCATTAAAAAAACTCTATTCAGGGCTACTGCAGGTCCAATTTGCCGTTTGGATAGGTAAGCTGTATTATTAGGTAACGGTTGTGTATGTTTTCAATAAGAAGGCTGGTAGAATTGAAGTCTCTCTCTAATTATGTCAGTGAATTCAGAAGTTGTGTGCAGCTATTGTACTGAAATTTAGTTTCATTGAGGATCTCTAATCCTTCATTGTGAATGTTCTTACCTACAATTAATTTAAACACTTCGATGTGTTTTTGTGTTGAGTTCAATCAACCCTGCATTTCTTCTTTGAGTGCATTCCATCTCTGTGCATGTGTGTCACTCTCATTTCCTGGTAAAGTTTTATTAGAGAATAGTTTGCATTTGAGATGTGGGTTCCTTCTTTCCCCTCTTTTCCCCTGCAAACAATGTTGTGGTTCCAAAACATAGGGAATCAAGGTTAAATAAATCTATTGCATTCTAAAATCATCCTTTAAAATGTTTTTGATTTTTTCTTTCCTTTCCTTTTCTCCCTCAAAAGGAAGAGAGCACGTACATTTTATTCTTTTGTACTTTTTATTTTTCCTAAACGGATCTTACATAATAAACCTTTTGCCTAATGGATATTTGGTATTATTTGGTGGTTAGTCTGGATTTCTGTTATGTTGCAGGCAAGTTTAACGTTGTGCTTGCAACTAGGTTCAGAAAGAAAGTGATGAAAAAGAAGGAAATATATATATGAAACTTATTGTAAGGTTCCTTTTGGTTTGCAAATATTGTTATAATGAATAATAACAACCTCATAGTTTCTAAAATGTCCATTGTGTTTCGTGTGTTATTCTTTCCCCCTCACTAGTTGGTCCATTATTTTGTGCCGTCCTTGTATGTATATAATTGAGGATAAGGCTCCATTATTAATCAACTCTGATTGTATTAACAGTAACACTATTTTAATTTTGGTTTCTGTTCAGTTTTATTCATACTTGCTTTATTTTTATGGTGCAGTTGGCATATTGTGCTGTCAATGCCAGCCGGTACAGATATGGATCCACCCCATTCTTTGAAGCTTACTGAAGATTGCACTCTTGATGAGATTGTAAGTCTAGTTACTCTTGATGAGCTACTCTTACTGGGTTTACCTTTTGAATGTTTAATTCAGATGCCAAATACCATGAAAATACTGGTTCTGGTTTTTGAGTTACTCTGCTGGGTAAAATGAATGTTTATATTGCTCAATTCTCTGAACTGATAACCTTATCTCTTCTAAATAAGATAATCTCTTGGAAACTAAAATAAGACTTTCTGGCAAAGCAATTTGTAGTATTATTTTGAAAAAAATGAATATTAAGTGCTGATGAAAGTCGATCTTCATATTTCCATCTTCACTTTTACCTCTTTTTCTCCTTGTGTAATCTTTATATCATTAACTTCTCTGCACCTAGTGAATCTTTATATTGTTAAATTTTATTGTAATTTCTTAAATTTCTGACCCTGATAGCCCTACCAGAATCACCTACATCCCATGCCAAAGGATACTATAATTTTATACTTTATGTTTGACACTTTTTATTGTCTGCAGGGTTTGGAAATTCAAGGGGATTTGCCTGAGAAAGCTAGTTGCCACGAAGGAGTGTTTTATAATTACTTCAGCATAGGTATGTTGACTTCATTGGTTTAGGGTTTTTATTGGAATTTAGAACATATACTCTAAAGGGTTGTTCGTACTAAGAATTTTAGTAGAAAGTTAAACCAGAAGTATCATTTGTGTATTGAATTCATATACTCTTTTGTTCATGCCATGTTTTTTACTTTTCAGTAAGGAATTGCACTTATAGAGATCACCCTATTATATTGACAATGGATTTAGTTGGATTCAGTTGCATATTCTACATATATTGTTCAGGTGTCAAGATGTCCCTTATCTCTATATCTTGAACAATTATCTCTAGGGGTCTGTTTGGATGGGGGTTTTGTTGGCTCCAAGGAATTTATCAATGATGGGAGGAGAGAGTGAAGGGGTTAAGGATGATGGGGTTTGGAAGTTTCTTGTTTGGTTAAAATGGAATTTGGTGGTGAAGGGATTAAAAACTGGGTTTAGAAAGAAAAAAAAGAAACGATTTTGCCCCCAAAAAACGATTTTATTAAATAAAAATAATAATTAATTAAAAAAATTCAATTGGAAGGATTGAATGGAGTAAGAAGGCACGGCGAGCTCAATTAGACGGCTACGATCCAACACCTGCTCGATTAGACGGCCAGCTCCGCCTGACGATACACAACAAGATGGAGTTGCAGATGATGGATGGAGTTAGAATCGCTTTTGGATCTGGAAACTTGGCTGCAAATAGGAAGTGCTGAGTCGATTCAGCCGTGGAATCGCTGCGGCTTTTGCAGGGGAAGACGAAGATCTCCGGAGAAGATGAAGACGATGCTGCAGCGATGGTGAAGAAGTTGGAGAAAATGAAGCCAAGGCTGCGAGAGAGAGAGATAGACGATGACGGGTGAGAGAAAGGCGGGACTGCGAAAACCCACCTCTGTAGGTGGGTTTAGTTGATGTGTTATTTCGTTTTACTAATCCCTCGTTTTAAACCCCTAATCCAAACCAGTGGTTTGTTAATCCCTGCTTTGAAATTATCCAAACAAGGGAGATAGAATTTGGGATTTGCAAAACCCACCCCTTAATCCAATCCCCTTCTAATACCTCACCCAAACGGGCCCTAGATGTCTTGAGTAAAGAATGTTTTACATCTAACTCTAGGCCTGATCTCCCAAAATTCTTCACCTAAGATGAAATTGTGTTTGCAAAGATATTCTTATCAGAGAAAGATGATTTATACCATTAAAAAAATGTTTAATGGGTTATTGTTTTATGAGGTGTTACTTTACGTGATCCTATTTCCATGATTTGGTTATACAGGAATGGATGCCCAAGTTGCTTATGGATTTCACCATTTACGAAACGAAAAACCCTATCTTGCACAAGGTCCAGTTTCGAATAAGGTCTGGTTAAATATATTTTTACTTTTATATATGAATTGAATTCCTTTGGGGTGCAGTTTTATCAATGATTTAATTTGCATGGTAATGTGGGAATATTAGAGCTGAGAACAGTGTCCATTTAAGCAACGTGTATAATAATATTTTTCTTCTTGAACAGAAGAAAACATTGTTAGAAGTTTGTATGCTACTTTTACTATAAGAATACTACAAATCTTATAATGTGAATCACACATATTCATTCATTTTTACATCCAATCAAATTTTGATATTATTATGATGTACCATAAAATCTTAATCTGTTTTCTGTTAATGAAATGCGGCTTTATTTGATAATGAACAGACTTTATATTGTACCGATCAATCTGTTATTGCAGTTGGTTTACTCAGGTTATAGTTGCACTCAAGGTTGGTTCTTCACACCTTGCACCAGCGATCCAGGTTTAAGGTTTGATATCTTTAAACTGACACAGTATTCTATTTATTTGCTTTGATGGTTGTTCTCCTTGTTATTTTGTTTTATACTGAATTATATATGTTGATTGAAAGAGATTTCATTTTTTAATCTGACACCAATTGCCTTTTGATTTTCTAATATCAATTTTTAAAAATGGATTTTTTAAGATTCACTTGTAGTTCAGTTTCTTGCTCAAAGAATACAAAACCATTGTCCCTGGTTGAGAAGAATACATCCTTGTGTTTGTGCGGGAGGGAGTAGAAGCGAATTCCTCCCCTCAAAAGAAATTAAAATGTGTTTTCACACCAGATGGGAGTAGTGTGCTATGTAAATGAATTGTTCTGGACACTTCTCTCTTTTTTCATTGTTGATTATACTGGGAATAATTTTTACATCCTTTCTTGTTCTTTTGGCAAATCACATAAGCTTTGCAATTACATTTTTATCTTAAGCCATAGCACCAAGAGTGTAAATTATCAAGTCCTCATGTGGAGGCTAAATTTTACACGGGGGGGCTACTTTTTACATAATGTAGAATTGTCAAAAGGTTTTAATGCTTTCTCTGCCTCTTCGCCCCTTTTGTGATGTGTATCCAATTATTTTTCTGGTTGTAGGGGACTAAAGAACATCCTAAGGATGCATGTCAAAAAGGTAAATTGCTCAGAGTGGGAGCAGATTCCAGTGCCTTCAAGGTATACTTTTTTCTTTCCTCTTTTTTTTTGGGTGTTGCGGGTACAGTTCTGGCAACATAGTTTTTCTTTGCACATATAGTAGCTCTTGGTAATCTCTTTGTTTTTTTAAGCTTGCCTCTCTTTCTTACGTACCTTTTATTGGCTGTTTTTCTTCTTCTGAACGTAAACTAATTTAAACTAAAATGTTGCCAGATATGGAGTACTTTAAGGGAAAATTGTCCTTTTGCTGTATTTGTTATTGTTTTGCAATAGCTTATGTTGTTATTTCATCTTCTGTCAGCGTACGGGCAATTGTTGCCCTAAATCTCCATAACTATGGGAGTGGAAGAAATCCATGGGGTAATCTGAAGCCAGAGTACTTGGAAAAGGTATTATATAGTTTATAGGTGAAATCATGTGGTGTTTGCCTACAGACGGAAAGGTTCTTAAACATAAAGAGAAACTGAATAATTGCTTTCGTTGATTATCAAATGAGTACAGCATTATATATGTTACACTTCAGCAATGAGCTGAGTAATAGTTTAAGCCTTAATGAATCTCTAACAGTGGCTAACTACTCATAACAAATCTAGTCAAACAGTTTTGACTACTTACTAACGGCTGACTAGGATCTGAGCTGGCAACTCTGTTGTCCTTAAATAGGCTTTCAACACAAACATATTTTGTTGTCTTTTTTATTGTTTAAAGGTAGGAAGTTTACTTGTGCAAAAGGAACTTTGGTTCTTGTTTATATAACAATTGCTTTGTTTTCAATATTTTTCGCTTCCCTCTTGCAACTTTACACCCGAATTATGTGGTGGAATTCAAAGTTTAAATTAATCATGCAGCTTTTATTCAGATTCCGAGCTAATAATAATTGTCTTAAACTTTATTGTTTCAGAGAGGCTTCGTGGAGGCCCATGCTGATGATGGCCTTCTTGAAATTTTTGGCCTGAAACAAGGATGGCATGCATCTTTTGTTATGGTTGAACTCATCTCTGCGAAACACATTGCTCAGGTACTGCAACTGTCTATTTTCATGCTATCATGTCAATTTTTTACTCAGCATGCAAAAAGTTTAAGGCGTTTTAGCATATTGATAGCATCAGAATGTTATTGTATAGTATCTTAATTTTTGGGATGCATTTTTGAACTCTTGAATAAGCGCATTTTGTAATACACTGGGTGGTCTATTGATGAAGTGGCTACTCTAGAAGTTTCTGCTCTTTCTATTTCCTTACTGAGTCTGCCCCTGTTGTCCTCTGCTCGTCCTACTTGGTCAATAGTATTTATGTTCTACAACTGAATAATTTATAGGTGATAAATGAAATATCCTTACAGAGTCCACCCCTGTTGTCCTGTGCTGCAGGAAAATTTTGATCTGGTCTCATGAAAGATTCAGATGATAGCTGTTTATTTTATCATGTACATTCATATAGAGGGTTTACTTGAGAAAAAAAATAATAATATGCAAATGTCTATTTTGGAATGCTGCTTCTGTTTCCTCTGGGCCACGGATCTAAGAAAGGGAATCTGGATTACCAGTCAACATCAACGAATTGGAAATTCATTTTAAGTTCATATTGTCGAGGGTATAAACTCATAGCCACTGTAGGAACTGTGAATTGATGTTTACATATGCTCATGATGCTCTGAGCTGTTAGTGTAGTACACTTTATGGTGCCGGACATGTTAGATGGATAATCCTTCGACCACACGTTTTATGTTGCTTTTTGATGTTGGTTTGTTTTTACCTGTTAATTTGTCCAGAGTGACTGCCATTGTTTATTTTCTAAGGTGTAAGCATGCATTGTGCTTCGATATGCTGAAAATTTGGTACTCGTTTTTATTGAACAACTTACTCTGGTATTGATTAGGCCGCTGCAATTCGGTTGGAAGTTAGAGGTGGGGAATGGAGAAATGCATATATGCAGATGGATGGGGAACCATGGAAGCAGCCAATGCACGAGGAGTATTCAACGCTAGTGGAAATTAAGAGGGTTCCGTTTCAATCACTGATGATTCATGGAGACAATCACTGATGATTCTTGTTGTATTACTGGGGTTTTTCGTACGAAAGTGGGCTTATCACCGGAGGGTTTGTAAATTGTAATTCATGTGCCTATACTTGTTGGTATTTGGCAATTGTATTTAAATCTATTGTCGGTCAAAATCTCGGTCAGTTTTTGTTTTCAGCTGTAATAAGTAGATTACATTATTTAGTGAGGATTAGTGGGTCAATACGTTGTTAAGCGAAAAATGTCTTATGTAGGATTCCTGTGTTGTTATAAGTCTTGTGAGTTATGAGTATGTTTGAACTGGTGGTGGTAATTTGGTACTAAGATAGATCATTAGCTGCGCTGATTAAACGATCGGTGTTAAAAGTAATTATTTTCTTTGTAGTGCAGGTTCTTTGTAGTTCTCATTGAGACGCCGTAAAGGCTGCAATTTGAAGACGGGTTGGTTGAGTTGCAGCTTCGAATCCTCTGGATAACTGGAATTCAAACCAGCAGGCCATTGTTTGTAGATCAAGCTTCAAGATGTAAACGCTTAGACTTGGGATTTGTTTTGCAGTTGTTCCATTTCTCGAGTCATTCAGGATTGCTCATGGGAATGTGATACCATGAACAGGGCATCCTATAACCTTCGCTCCTCTTTGAAATTCTTGTTTTGGAAAACTAATGAAAAATCCACTTTTTGGGAAAAATCTTTAATGGTACGTATCATTTAATGGTACGGTTATTGAATGGTCCAGATTAATTTGCAGTGAGCTCTAAATGAATTTTAACTATCGAGTCCTATTTTTTGAGCAATTTTAATCATCATCACAATTTATTTTCGAAACTCCCCAAAATGGGTATGCAACAACTTAATCTGCCACGACACGACACGTGGGCCATTAACCAAAAGGCACCAGACAATAGTGGTCAAAAGATTTCAATTCGTCATTTAGAAATAGTTCAAACCCCACCCACTTAAAAAAAAAAGGAAGATTCTTTGTAAATGATTGTACTTTGTGTAACTATTTGTAACGTTTTTTATTTTTTATTTTTTGTAAGTTAGCAGGCATATATATATATATATAAAGGCTTTCCTTCATTCAAACACACACGAAAAACACAGGGAAATACTATTATAATCTTGCTATAACGATGATCCTACTTTGTTTGAGCATTCTGTTATAGTTGAATGTTTGTCATACAAATAACTGGACACTAATCAGGATACTTCTGAGTTCAGCCCTAGTGACCTTATACTTGCATTGTGAATGGTCTTTATGCTTAAACATGTGGAGCTCATGTGCAAGGTTTGATGTCTAGTTGTTATAATGGCCATGTAACTATTTAAATAAGCTCCAGTTCAAATTTGGTATCAAACCCCATTTTAATAGTATAATTATAATAGTAAAATACCTCGAGAATGGAAGTCATCAACACACCTGGTATCACACACACCCACTTATTTTACATGAATAACTTTTATACTTGTCCCTATAAACCGTTTCAGAAGCCATTATCACTGGCATTAAGGGATACATAGCATATATTAGTAAAAGAACTAACAAGATTTATAAGAAGCAAAAGCTTTATTGTAGTATTATTGAAAACCCTAAGTCTACTAGTAAGGTAACATAAAACTAGTATAAGTTATTAGGTGTAACATCCCGTCAAAAATTTGTTATAAAATAATACTCGAGGGTTGGACACGTGCATGTTATTTTGTATACAGGACCGTGCAATTTTTACTATTTTGGTGGGTGCACAGTTCCAAAAAAACTAAAATATCTCCTCTTCTCTCTTTTTCTCCCGTCACTTTCCCTCACTCTCTCTCTTTTTCTTCTCACTTTTTCTCACTCTCTCTCTCCCTCACCGATTGTACGTTGTGCACATCGTCGAAAAACCCGACGAACCGAGGCAATTCAAAGTCACCACCTTGTTCGTCTTGACACCTTGAACTTTACAGTGCTAACCGTTTGACCAAACTCCCAGCCATTTGACTAAAATCGAACAAGAAAGAACCGAACCTTCCCGGCGATATTCTCACCACTTCAAACCGAGGTGAGGTTTCTAACTAATACCATTGGATTCCTCTCATTGAGTAGATGAATTTTCATATATCATTTGCTTGATTTGGTGGAGTTTTGATGTAGATCGAAGAGCTACAGTAGCCGCGGTGTTTTGGGAGAAATACAGGCTATTTCCCAATTTTTTTCGGCCAAACCAAAAATATATCGTCATTCTACTCATCTCTAGCTTCATTTTGACATAAAGAACGTGAAATTTGGCTGAAAAATGAAGAAGTTATGAACGTTTGAAAATTTTCCAAAAATTGGCCAAACTCCGGCAAGTTGCAGAAGGCGGCGACCTATGGCGGGCGACGAACAGTGGTCGGTGGTGGAGCTCCGCCGACTTGAGGTAAGGGATGAGAGAATATTCCGTTAAAGTTGATGGAGATTCTAGCATTTACCTTTAAATCTAACGGCATCAATTAACGACGTTAGTTGACCGTTTACCGTTGACTGGAGCGTGAGCCGCGTGTGAGCCATGGGGCACTGCTTTTAAATGTCGTCGACATGAGGCGACTCGTGATGAGGCGTACTACCTAGAGCAGTATGTACGGTATTTTTCGGAGTGTTTCGAACCTCCATATTGAGCAAACAAGGGATAAGTGTCATTAATTAGTTTAATTAGTAACCTTTATGAGTTTAATCATTACTATAGTGATATCTTATATAGGTAAGGCTTATCCAGAGGACTATCGGGGCTACCCAGGACAGGTAGGCTACGACCTGGCCACTTACAGGTGAGTGAGTGGGCCTTTGTTTTGGTAAACATATATTTACGTATGGTTTTCACTGCTTTCTTTAAATTGTTAGCATGACTTATATAAGATGTGATTGTTGGAGGTAGAACATCCGTATTATATTTGCCATACATTTTCTTATACTTTTGCTCATCAGTAGATGTAGAACGCCCAGGTATCAGTACTCATTCCTAGGGCTAGGACTAGCCTTGACGTTTGGAGGTTCACACCCAGTACCACTACGCAACTTTGGATTCATTGTAGGTACTAGCCTATTCTAGGTTGCACTAGGCAACTAAGACTTGTGTGTGAGGTGTTTTGCGCACAACGATTAGCGTTATGAATCAAGTCATTGTAATACTCAGCGTACTCTTTTATACCTAGTATATCCTCGTAGCTTATCTACTTGGGCTTGTGTGTTTACATATGGGTGAGCATTCAGTTTTGTTTTCGAGCAATCCAATATAGTTTTGCCATTAGTTTTCAGGGAGCGCCCGTATTATTATTTTTATAGTATTTTGAGGATCATACTGGAGAGTATGACGTATATTAAAAAACTATACATATTTTCCCGCGAGGGTATAATATGCTCTTGAAAACAAAGGTTTTATCAAACTTTACTTTTTGACCCACTCACCTTTTATGTTTTGCGCCCCTCCAGAACTTAGTGGCAGGCTTGAGTACTAGTGAGACAAGGGCACTCTTCGGCTATAGTTGGTGGTTCTGACAACTTCTGTAGACTAAGTAGGATTCGTTCCTACCTTTAGTTTTTAGTTTTCTGTTTTGTATATCCATCCTCACGAGTATGTGAATATTTATATTCTTTGCACTATTTACTATGCTCTGACTATTATGCACCTATAATAATGAGTTTTATCCATCACCGCAGATTTTACTTTCACTTCCAACTCTAAATTTATTCACCTTTCTCAATCACATGCATAATTGGCTTTCGTCACTTAACACATGTCAGCTAGCACTTCTCGATACTTGGCGTGTTAAGATCGAGATGTGTCAGATTGGTATGAGAGCATAAGTTTTAAGCAGTCATGCATTTGTCACTTGGTGATATTTGCGCTAATATTTCTTGATCCTGTGATATCAGAACTGTGCCACCTTGCCGAGCACTTCGTACCCATGCACCAGCAGAGGAGCCAGTTGCGCCACGATTCGACTTCGCGCAGTTCAATGCTGCCCTTGCATAATAGAAAATGTAACTCTTCAAGTGAAAAGGAAAAGAAATATTGAGAGCAAAAGATATTTACCCTAATGAGGAAGAAACACAATAATTTATTAGAAAAGGATTTGAGAGAACTTGGAAAAATAAATATGGTTTGTATCAACTAGGTTTATTTGAAAATAGAAAAAATTGTAAGTAGCAACAGTCAACATGAAGATAGTTGTATTGATAAGGAAGTTACACTTAATTTACTTAGTGATGACGCAGTTAATCAATTACTTAGCCTTGAAACCACCACCATCTTCTTCCCCAAAGTCTCTGGTCTCGAAACCAAGGAAGAATTGAGCTTGTTTGACTTCAAAACGACGAGATCGAAGAGCTACAGTTGCCGCAAGCTTTCGAGGGAAATACGGGTCATTTTTTGACCAAAAAAAGGGTATAATGTCATTCTAATCATTTCTAACTTCATTTTGCCATAAAGAACGTGAAATTTGGCTTAGAAATGAGCAAGTAATGAACGTTTGAAGTATTTTGAGAAACCGATGACTTTCCGGCTAGTTGCAGACGGCAGTGACCGGCGGCGGCTAGCAGCCGGTGATGGAGCTCCGACGAGCCTGAGCTAGGAGACAAGAAATATTCCTTAGAATATTCTGTTGGAATATTTTGTTACCGTTTGGTATATTCCGTTAACTGTAATGTTGATTCCTAGAATATTCTATTAACAATAATGGCATTAATTGACGCCGTTAGTTTGACCTGGCGCTTGTGCCTCGCGTGAGCCATTTGTGGGCCGCATGTGAGCCGCACTTGAGCCGCGTGTGGGCTGCGCATGGGGAGCATGAGACCTCTATTTCGAAATCCGTCGACATGAGGCAACTAGTGACGACACGTACAAGGGATAAGTGTCGTTTATTAGTTTAAACTGCAACCTTTATGAGTTTAATCATTACTATAATGATATCTCATATAGGTGAGACTTATCCAAATGATTACCAGGGAGGCTATGACCAAACTACTTATCGGTGAGTGAGTGGGTCTTTGTTTTGGTATATATTGGTATGTATGGTTTTTCACTGCTTTCATTAATTTGCTAGCATGACTTATATAATATATAACTGTTGGAGGTAGAACAATTGTATTATATTTGTCATACCTTTCTTTTACTGTTGCTTATCAGTAGATGTAGATTACCCAGGTATTAGTGCTTAGTCCTAGGGCTAGGACTAACTTTGACGTTTGGAGGTTCACACCAGTGCCAATACGCAACTTTGGATCCATTTTAGGCACTAGCTTGTTGTAGGTTGCACTAGGCAACTAGGACTCTAGTGTGATGCACTCTTGGCACACAACGATTAGCGTTATGACTCGCGTCACTGAAGTACTTAGCTTATTCTTTTATATACCTAGCATGTCCTCGTAGATTATCTACTTAGAGTTAACAGTGAGGGGTTATTATTACTATTTTGAAAACAAATGTTTTACCAAACTTTACTTTTTGACCCACTCACCTTTTATGTTTTGCGCCCCTCTAGGACTTAGTAACTGGCTTTAATACCAGTGAAACGAGGGCATCATTCGGCTAGTTGGTGGTTCTGACAACTTTTCCAGAATAAGTAGGATTCGTTCCTACCTTTAGTCTTTTTGTAATATCCATCCTCACGAGGGTGCGAATATTTGTATTTCTGCAAATTTTACTATGCTCTGACAATTATGCATTTGTAATAATGGGTTTACCCATCACTTCATACGCTACTTTTGTTGGAAGTATGCCCACAAAGCCACTCATTTGATGTAATAGCTTTTGGAATACTTATTGTATTAAACTATTATATGTTTAATGAAAGGGCAAAGCTTATTGTTAATCACTATTTATTGTATCATGTGTTTAAGAAATGAGGGAATCCAAGGAATGTATTTAATCTAAGAGAGAAGTGATCTAAGTAAGTTAGATTAACGAGACCTCTCTCTTATGTTCATTCCTAAAACGTTCCTAGCCATAGGATTGCCAATTGGGCATTGACAATCCGCTAAGGTTAGTATGTGTTATGTTAACTCAAGCTTGAGTATGACTAGTCTCAAGTCATTTAGTGTTAGACACTGAGACAAACACATAGGTGCTCAAAAGGTAATTGAGTACACTGAACAACGATCAAAAGAGAGTTCGTACATACATGTCATGTAAGAACTTGTAAGTTGCAATATGCAAAGTAGTCCTTTGACCTGAGGCATCATAGATTTCTAATGATTAGGTCCTTGATCTTTGATCATGTTAAAGGCATTCCATTGAGAGTGTCCACGGCATTGTTGGGGTCAAGCTATCTAGTCATGTAGGCATATGAATGCATAACAAGGGATTTCTAACCTTCCATGGTGGAAGGAGAATACTCTGAGATATGATTCGAGAGTCTTTGGCCAAAGCATATGAATATGACTTAGGAAGTTTGTTTCAAATCATTTTTGCGCCCCCTTCAGGACCTAGTGATAGAGTATCCGACAAAGTCGAGGCATCCGTGTGGCAGCTCTGATCCTATTTCCCGACCATGTAGGGATTTATCTTTTCTGTTATTCAGTTTCTTTAATAATATCCATCCCTGTTATGGATAGAGATTTTAGGAACTTGATTCATTATTTGGTTTCCGCTGTTTCGAATTAGTACGCTCTGAACCATGTGCATATTGACATTGAATTCCGCAACTTTATGGTAAATTAATTTGTTTCAACTAAGTGTTGTCATGCATTTAATGGCTTCGTCACTTACGAGTGTCGGCTAACACGCCCGACTTGGTATCCACGTAGGTATCGAGGGTGGGGTGTGTCAAAGAAGAAGAAGGAATATTTCGTCAACGGTAACGGAATATTCCTGACGGCGTCAGAATATTCCGTCAGAAAAGGTATATTCCGTTAAATTTAACTGACACCGTTAAATCTAACGGTGCTGACATCAGCAGGCGCGTGGCTGACGTCAGTTGCGCATGGGATGACGTCACTAGGCGCGTGCAGGGGCGTGCCAGCGCGTGGCGACACGTGCCAGCGCGTGGCCGGTGCGTGAAGGCTTCTTCCGGCGCGTCTGGCGTTTCCCGACGAGTGGCGGCGCGTGCGGCGGCACCGACGGCGATGGACGGCGACGGCAAGGTTTTCGGGCCCCGGAAATCATTTTTTGAGCCCGTTTTCTCAAAAATAGTATTATTTTTGGGTTATTTTTCTATAAGAGCTATATTAATTTATATTAGGGAGGTTTTAATATTTTTCCCCTAATATTAAATAGGTAATCCTTCGACCCAACACTTCAAGGAAGGCAACGCCAAGGGGGATTTCATTCCCGATCACCTGTGAGTGGACTTTTGTTTTCTTAAATGGTTTATATGCTTGAAAATAATTATTGCTTTGACATAATTATGAGTTTAAATGTTTTTGAGGCATGCTTATATATATATATATATGGATATATATATATTATGAAATGATTTTGAGATTTGAATATATGTGGATATATATTATTAAATGGTTTTAGCCTATGATTTCGGGTATGCATAAATATTGGTATTTGATATATGACTCCAATGAGAATGTTATTTATGCAACGTTTAAATATTTGGGAAATTATGAAGTATATGATATTCTTCACTTCTACACATGATATATGTATGTATGTTTTCAAACACACTTGGTATGCTTTCACTACGTTGTAGTACCGTCTCACGGCCGTAGGACAAGTCTCACATGTTTGGGTCACACGCACTGTACTCCAGGGGTATTGTCTGGTAAATACCTTAGTGCAAGCTTGTCTTACGTTTATGTTTATTTTTGGGGAAAAAGGCCCCATTGCATAAGGACTCAGGTGTGACGCGCTAATGCGCAAGTGCTCACATGTGTGTGGTACTAGGAGTACAAATTGATTGATAACGTAAAGTGCTTGTACGGGATTTGAGAGGCTGTTCCTCAACACTTACATGGGTGATTGCACATATACCCTGACACACCCCACCCTCGATACCCACGTGGATACCGAGTGCGAGCGTGCTGGCCGACACTCGAAGTGACGAAGCCATTAAATGCATGACAACACTTAGTGGAAACAAAATTATAATACTATTAAGTTTGCGGAAATCAATGTCAATATGCATATGGTTCAGAGCGTACTAATTTTGAAACAGCGGAAAACAATAAAGAAACGAGTTCCTAGAATCTCTATCCATAACAGGGATGGATATTATTATAGAAACTGAAAGGAATGATAAATCCCTACATGGTCGGTATGGATGATCAGAGCTGCCATGCAAAAGTCTCGACCTCGCCGGATGCAGTATCACTATGTCCTGAAGGGGGCGCAAAACAAAAGTGTGAGTGGACAAAAATAAAATTTTTAGCAAACCTTTCTCTTTTCAACATACTAACCCCCTGTTTGAAAACCAATATATCGTCGAAACATACTATCATAGTATAGTTCAAAAGATACTTTAAAAGTATATCGAAAATAATTCCAAAAAAGTATAACATTCATAAATCACCATTTCATAGTCCCAAGAATACATAGACAATGGAAAACCAACACAGGGTATATACGCGATCACCCATGTACGGGTTGAGGAACAGCCTCTCAATCACCGTACAAGCTCAATACGTTATCCAATAATTTGTACTCCTAGTACCACACACATGTAAGCTTGCACCGCAGCGCGTCACACCCGAGTCCTTACGTAGTGGGGCCTTTTCCCCATAAACAACAATAATCGTAAGACAAGCTTGCACTAAGGTATTTACCGGACAATACCCCTGGAGTACAGTGCGTGTGACCCAAACATGTGAGAACTGTCCTACGGCCGTGAGACGGTACTACAACGTAGTGAAAGCATACCAAGTGTGTTTGAAAAACATACATACATACTCATGTGTAGAAGTGAAGAATATAACGTACTTCATAATTTCCCAAAAATATAAACCTTGTGTAATTGAGTATAATTATGCTTAGAAGCCCGTAATTAAATACCAACATTTCCATAAAATTATATTCAACCTTCAAAATCATTTCATAAAATAAACTCATGTATAAAATCATATCTCAAATCATTTCATAATATATCACCATAAACAAATAAATAATATAAGGTTGCATAAACGAATCCCAACATATATATATATAGGTATATATATATAAACATGCACCAAAAACCATTTAAAATCATGTAGAAATCAATTTCATATTTATTTTCAAACATAAAAACCATTTAATAAAGCAAAAGTCCACTCACAGGTGATCGGGAGTGAAATCTCCCTCGGTGTTGCCCTCCTCGGTGTGCGAAGTCGAAGAATTACCTATTTAATATTAGGGAACAAATTAGAACTTTCCTAAAATAAATTAAAAATAGGCCTTAAAGAAAAATCCCCCAAAAATATTATTATTTTAGCGAAAACGGGCTCGAAAAACGATTTCCGGAGCCCGAAAACCCTACCGCCGCCGTCCACCGCCGCCGGCGCCGCCGCACCCGCCGCCACGCGCCGGGAAACGGTCGGACGCGCCGCCACGCGTCAGGAGGTGGCTTCACGCACCGGCCACGCGCTGGCACGCGCTGACACGTGTCCCCCACGCGCGGCACGTGTCCCCCACGCGCGGATGACGTCAGCCACGCGCCTGCTGACGTCAGCGCCGTTAAAGTTAACGGAATATGCTGACGCCGTTAGGAATATTTCGTTACCGTTAACGGAATATTCCGTCGTCCCCTTCCTCGCGCCGGTCGCCGGAGCCGCCGCCGGCGCCGCCGTCTGGTTCGCCGGAATCTGGAAATTTAATACCGATTATGTCCCAAAACTTCAAAAATCCATAACTTCTTCGTTCTTTGGCCAAATTTAACGTGCCATATATCAAATTGAAGGTATTGAGGAGTAGAATATTTTCATACCAATTTGAGGCCGGAAAAATGGCCGTAGATGGCCTGAAATTGGCCGGAAAGCTTCGGGAAACCCTAATTCCGTTCCCCTTCAAAACTGCACCAAATTGGACGTTCTTTATATCGATTTGAACCTACTCAATCCAATAAAACCAATCGTAATGGTCTCAAGGCTTACCTTGGTCTGTATTGTACAGAAAATCGATGAACAGTTTGCCTATTCCGTTCCGACGTCGGTTTGAATGATCGGGTTCGAGTTTGAAGATTCTGAAATCGCAGCCTCGTCCAGAATGACGAGATGGTTGTGATGGTATGGATTTTGGGCAACGATCCGACAGTTTTGTGATTCGTCCAAGGGTTAGGTTTCGGTGAACTTTTGGTTTTAGAGAGAAAATGGGAGAGAAAGAGAGGGAGAGGAGTTGGAACGTTCAGAAAAAGTGGGGAGGGTTGGCTGCTGTGCAGCCAGCCAAAAACCCTAATTCCCATACACGGAGTGGTAAATTACCAAAATGCCCCTACGCTTTAAAGTTCCGTAAATCGTTCGTTTGAACTCCGAATTGAGTTCCGCTTGCGCCCACGCGCTCGTGTCGACGAGTACATCAAGAATATGTAAATAATTAAATTTTTACAAGTCGTCCCAAAAAGTCAACAAAAGTCAACATAGACACTAGGGGTATTTTGGTAATTTCACATAAAATTTTGGGACGGGTTGTAACATACCCTGTGTTGGTTTTCCTATTTATACTATTGATATTATTTGATGAAATGACGTATGAAAAATATGAATTATTATATACAGATTTCACGTTGAGATTTACATTCAGCTATACATATATTATAGTATGATTTGACACATACTACGATAGTATGATTTTATAAATATACTGGATTTCAAATAGGGGGTTACTATGTTGAAAAGAGAAAGGTATTTCGAAAACTTTTATTTTTCATCCACTCACACCTTTGTTTTTGCGCCCCCTTTAGGACCTAATGATAGAGCATCTGGTGCAGTCGAGGCATACGAGTGGCAGCTCTGATTCTATCCTCGACCATGTAGGGATTTATTATTCTTATTCAGTTTCTTTAATAATATCCATGATTAGGTGGCTTAACCCCAACTATATCGTGGACACCCTCTCATATCGAAGTGCCATTGACATAATCTAAGATTAAGGACCTAATCACAAGACAATTGTGATGCCTCAGGTCAAAGGACTCAGTCTCTATTGAACACCTACATACTTGTCTTGGTGTGGCTCATACTAATAACTCGAAACTCATCACTCTTTGATCTACCTGGATTGTCAATGCCCAATTAGCAATCCTATGATCAGGGACTTTTAGGATATGTGTCTACAAAAGAGAAATGTCTCACTAGTCTAACTTATTTAGAACATTCTCTTAACAACATATTTCTTGGACTTATTGTTTAGGTGTATAACATTTAATGAGATGGCCTTAGTCAATAATCTTTGCCCTTATATTAAACTACATTAGTTTAATATGTGAAATGTCCGTGTTGTATCATCTCATGATTGGCTTTAGGGCACATTTCCAACACACATGATAGTGTCAATTTAGAAAGGTGCACACTTTTAACAAAATTACATGTTTATTTACTAATATCCGGGCCTCAAGTTTATTGCCCATAAAAAAAAAAAGTGGTTCTGTGTACACTCAAGTTCCGTCTCTAGATACTCTTATTTCTTTGGACACCTAATTTACTCTCACACAATTCTTTAGATACTTAAACTTCAAAGAATACCCTTCTTTTACTTTTTATGAATTTATTTTTGTCTGGTCACCTATTTTCCTTGTATTAATTATGAAGGTCTCTTCAATTTGGCAATTTCCTTTGATGGCATAATTCTTTGTTCTACATGTGACTACATGGTTATTTCATTTCATAAAGCTGGAGTAGAGTTTCAAAGAAGTACGGAAAAATGAAATTTTGATAAGCACGGTAAAGTGAAATTCAACAGTCGCGAAGTTCATCAGTCGCTTGGTTACCACGTTGTTTGTTTCAAAACTCTATATGTGTCTTAAGAAATCACTAAGCCTTTTATGGTAGTTTTATACACGGGTATACGAGTATTTTTCTTTTAAATAAAATTGATGAATGTCCACTAAGGATGGGCAAACAAACCGAAAAACCAAACCAAACCAAACCAAACCGTTTAGATTGGTTTAGTTGTTTTTTTGTCCAATCGATTTATAAAACTGAACCAAACCGAAAAAATGGTTTCGTATGCAGTTTCAACTTTTACAAACCGTGGGTTAACCAAACCAAACCGATCATAATAAAATATATAAAATAATAAATAATATGCAATGGTAGATTAAAAATATATATAATACTATATAATTTTAGTATTTAACAAAATATATTGCATGTGCTACAAAACCTTTTTATCCCTAGCATACAAAACTCTTTTGCCAATTACTTCTGTACTATTCTAATTATTGTTGTTGCTTTTTTCATGGTACTTTACGATTTTGGAGTTATGAGATTAAAAGTTTAAGATTTTGAATTATGAGATTAACTATTTTAAAGTTATGAGATTGCAATTTGTTGATGAACTTTTTATAAATTGATAGGTTTATACTTATTTTGACATGACTCAAAAATTTTTATTTGATAATATGTGCATATTAAACCACAAACCGAACGAAAGCACATCACAATATTGGTGAACCAATTACATCTATTTTAAACCATTATAGTTTGAAATTTAGACAAACTGCATTATGCGGTTTGGGTCGTGGTTTCGAACCAAAATTGAACCAACCCAAACCACGCTCAACCCTAGTGCTCACAGACAAAACTTGGGTGTACAAAGTGGGCTCAGCTTGCAATTAAATGGGCTTAACTTTTGGACTTTTGGACTCGTAATAGGCTATTGGCAAAAGTGCTTCTGAAGATATTGCGATTTCAATAAAAGGGTTGGTCATTCAATTGCTGACTCTCCCTTCTTATTAGTAGCAAATAGAGAGAGAGAAAAGCCTTTGCTCGCCACTCGCTAGGGTTTCAATTTCAAAGGTCCCCCGTCGACTAAAACCTCTCTCAGAACCTTAAACCCCATCGAATTTCGCAGCCATGGCGAGCGCCAAAGTCCAGAGGATTATGACCCAACCCATTGTACGTCTCCTTCCCCATCTCCATTTTTCTGTTTTTCCTTCAACGTTTTTGTGGTTATTTTTTTTTAAATATACACTGACAAATTTCTTCTTCTTTTATCAATTTTTAATTTTGGGGTTTTGCTCCAGAACTTGATTTTCAGGTTCCTTCAAAGTGTACGTCATCTATTCCACTCTAATTTGTTGATTTTTTTCATCTGGATTTCTCAGAAAGCTCGCATATCGGGTAATTTTATGATTAGGGTTTTGACTGTTTCTGTATTTTTTGGAAAATTGCTGCTTCAGAAAGCTCGCATTCAGATTTGGCTCTTTGAGCAGAAGGACCTCAGGATTGAAGGCCGAATTATTGTGAGTTTGTTTTCTTTTCTTTGTTTTTTTCACAAACGAAATTTCAATTATGCTCCACTATGGTATATAGTTTTTTTGTTGATGTTGCTGCAGTCGTATTAGCGTAAAATGAGCTCTGTATCTTTTTTTTTTGGCATATGGATAATAATTTATGTTCTCTTATTGATCTGCCCAAGTTGCGAATTTATGTCTTGTTTCTTCGATATCTCTAATTGATCTGCCCAAGTTGTGAATTAATGTCTTGTTTCTTCCATATGATAAGTTTAAACAAGAAACTGTTAATTTTGGTAGAAGTAGTGGTCAATTTAACTGTTTCATTGAGTGGTTCTGATTGTTGTCCCTTTCATAGTTCTTATTTGATCGTATAATTTAGTATGTGCTGTAATTGATTCTATTGTGGCTTGGTGTTTTCGGCTTTTCTGTTCTGTTGGATTCAAGATTTGGGGTCTTTTCAGTCACATTAAGTTTAAAGACAACTGTAACCTATGAAGGGGGACACCCGAGGCCCAAAGAAACAAAATTTTACAGACATAATTTGGGGGAGAGGGTGCAATGTGAGTGACTAAATTATGCATTGAAAATAACTTAGATAAACATCTATATCTGGATTATTTGGTAGATATTGTTCTTAGAAATACTGCAGGGTTTTTTTGGGAGTCATTTGTATTGTGTAATGAAGGTGCAGAAGTATGATATTCTGCTGTGAACCATTATTGTGCTCGAGTAAAAAACTATTTTTCGGGTTATGGAAACGACAGATGTGGAAGCAACTAATCTTGGGAGATTACTAGTTTTCCATATATCTATTTATCATCGAACAGTTAGTCTGAGTCAGTTTGTAAAGCATGTTTCCCCTGTTGAGACATGCTTGCTGTACTGGTAAAGACTTTGGCAGGACTCAACATAATAATAGTACGGAGTGCTTGTTTGAAACTGGAACCATACTTTTATGGAACCATTACAGATTCAGTTACATTTTTGTAACTATGTTAAGCATCAAAATATTTTGTCTACAAACCTGCCGGTTCTAGATCATAAGATGGTACTACAGGGAATAGACTTTTCCTATTGCTATTCTCTACTACCTTTGTTTCATAGAGGGCGCTGGAACTTTTCCTATTGCTATTCTCTACTACCACCTAGATTTGTATAAGAGCCCGTTGGCAATAAAATTGTTGCAGAAACATATAGAATAGCCAGAGCTGTTTTAGCTATTGTTTATTACAAGTGGTTGCACTTGTATTGATAAAATTCAACTTGAATTATGCCCTTTAGAATGTTAATTGATCCAAATTGACGAAATTAATCATATGTCTTCAAGTTGTGGGTCTAAAGTGTTTGAAATGTAATTCATGTCTTCAACATGAATTATTGCTAAATGTTATGATTGTGCTAGAAGTTCATGTTTCTGTGGTTGGATGCACATGTTAAACATTGATGAGGACAGAAACAAAGGTAGAAAAGTGGAAAGTAAGAAACAAGTAAACAACAGGATATCCTCATTCTTTTTTCCTGTTTTAATTCTTATGGTTTATCCCCTTTGAAAAAGGGCTTTTATACTCTCTCTCTCTCTCACTCTCTCTGATGGTCTGAACCTTATTATTCCTAATTTTCTAACTGGTAGATGATGTGTACTGTACATATCTCCATATTTTATATTTGTGTTGCAATCTAGTTGCTTATTTTATTTTCTTTCTGGTTAATTTTTTCAACAATTGATTGCCATAATTGAGAAGGTGACATAGAAATGTATGAATTTTCCTTCTCATACATGCATACTCTCAGCATTATTATGCAAATCTGACCAGAGTGCCTTTCTTTCTTTGGTGGTAATATGTGTTTACAGGGTTTTGATGAGTACATGAATTTGGTTTTGGATGAAGCCGAAGAAGTCAGCATCAAGAAAAAGACCAGAAAGTCGTTAGGTGAGTCTCCTCGTCTTGTGCTCTTCTGCTACCCTATTCTTTTGCAATCTCTAAATTATTTCTGTTTTCTTTTAATCTTTTCAGGAAGGATTCTTCTCAAAGGAGATAACATTACTCTGATGATGAGCACGTAAGTTGAATCTCTCTCTCTCTCTCTCTCTCTCTCTCTCTCTATATAAATATATTAATATGCATATCACCATCCCTCTCTGTCTCTAACAATTTGTTTTCAAATCCCAGGGGGAAATGATGGCCAACTTTGTCAGTGCTAAAAACTGAGGTTACAGTGTGTTTTCAATGGGATGGAGGCCAAGCGATTTAGATTTACTGGTGTTGTAAGACGTGTATTTGGATCAGTAGTGATATGTATTACAGTCTTAATTGCAAGTGGATATACTTTCACTGGTATCACTGACCCTTTATTTTTACCATGCAGAATTTTTTATGCTTTGCTCGTACAATTGTTTGCATTTGTTAGGTTATTTTCATAAAACCTTGTATATTGATTGCTTGGGGGTTTTGTGTAATGCATGCGTCTTTGAGTAATCAGTTTTAAACGGGAAACAAAAGAAACGGAAGGTTCTGTTAATGAAACATTTGTTTTCGTTCTTATCCTCGGCAACGGGGGCCAACTTTCATGTTTGCTATGTGTTTAATGTCTACGAATTTCGATGTCGAGATCATTTCCGTATGATGGAAGGTTGATGACTGTTCGTTTTACACTTTAGAATTGTCTGTTCAATTTAGGTTGTGATTGTTGCTGCTGTATTGACACAAGGTTGATGGGTTCTCTCTTTTCCAGTGAAGTTTGAGAAAAGCATTTCCTCTTGTTAATTGATGTTTTCTTTTGAGTCTTGTCTCTCTTTTCAAACCATTGAATTTGATGGCATGCCCTACTTTTAGAATAATGATGTGACTCATTTGATACGACTCGAGAGCGAATGTGCAGCATTAGGGATGGGCAATGGGCACTTTATCCATCAATATAATCCAAGTGGAGCTTAAGGTTAAGGAGGAGGGCTTAAGTGCCCTAAATTGTTTACTCTGATGATCATCCATTGGATTTTATTGGGGGACAATAAGTCCACGCTTAAATTGATCCTCCCAATCCCATTAATTTTTTGCCAAATGTGCATACCATTACGTAATAATAATAACCAGGATGCTGTCTTTGGTTTAGCGGAACTCGCTTTCTACGTTGTTGAAAGAAGTCCCGACTTCAAATTCCCTGGACAGATAGTAACAAAGATATGGAGTATTGAAGTATAGGGTAGGGTTGTAAACGAGCTGAGTTATTTCAAATCGAATATTACTCTTCTAAACAATTACTAGGGTTCTCATAAGAGCTGAGCTCAAGCAAGCTTAAAAACTTCAAACTTGATATCGAGCTCAAGTTGTTTTAAGTTATTTACTGCCCTAAGTCGGTTTGCTCTTCTAACAAAAATTTGAAATTTGACGGCACATTTTAATAATAACAATAAAATCTCTCCATAATAATAATGTTGGGAGTAAGCTAGAGACATTATTTAACAGAGGTGCAGTTACAAAAATTATGTTTTGACTTAGTTATCTTTAATGAAAGTTCTATGTATACAAAATAATACATTAATAGTGGAGTATGTCAATTTTTAAGATGTAGACATTTGGAAAAATGAAAGACCTTGTCTCAAATAGCTAGTGCACATGTGTAATTAGAAAGGTACCTAGAAGGGTCATGTTGAAGGTCTTAATGAAAATTATTACTATGTGGAGGCAAGTTTCTTAAGACGGGACCTATAAATTAGGGCTGGGTTCAGTTCGGGAACCGAACCGAAACCCCAATACCGAAACCGAATTTTCGGGGAGGGAATTTGGTATACTGAAACTGAACCGAATTTTTCGGTAATGGGCCTCCCCAAAATGTACATAAGCCCAACAGAATTTGACAATTTTTTGGACCATATTATTCCAATCCATTCACATATTCATACATACACACATATTAACTCTAAATTCTAATGACTCTAATCCATTGAATCCATTCTTAAATTGAAAATTTCTAATCCATTCACATATTCATACATACATACACATACATACACATACATACGCACATATATATACATACTAAAAAATTCCAATCCATAAACATCCTTGATTACCTCGCAGCAAACCAGCAAACCAAACCTCGTAGCAAATCTAGAACCAAAACTCACAACAAACAAGCACTGAACCAAAAGAAATTATCATAGCCATTATAAGTCATGCAATACAGTCAGAACATAAGTAAACACATAAATTATCACAGCCGTTATAAGTCATGCAATACAATACAGTCCAAATGAACAACTATAAATTCTGCATTACCAAAAACACAGCAAACACAGCTGTAGCATTGCAGCAAACACAACAAACACAGCTGTAGCATTGCAGCAAACACAGTTGTAGCATTGCAGCAAACACAACAAACCCAACCCAAATTCCCAAAAACAAAATGCAGTTCAACTTATTGGTCATAGTAATCCAAATTCCCAGTATTTCTATACTCAGCGTCTACAGCCATTATAAGAAAACAAGCAATTCGTAATACTTATACTCTATTCTTCTCTAAACTATATGCTCAACAAGCAATTCGTAATGCTTATCCAAATATTCGACAAGCAGCGCTAGAGCCCCATCGGATTAGCAAAGATAACTGTGTCGTAAATACTTGACAGGAACTGCTTCAAAGACACTCAAGTACAAGACACAATCTGTATAAGTAAACACAAATGTACTGTAAACTAAGGCGAAACTAGAGTAATTTATGGGAGGTGAATTACATGAAGCTTAGCAGAAATTTACTCACGAACTCAATACTTTATATCGAGTAACCAGAGATCATACCGAAGATAATTAAACTAGAACTTAAAGATTGATTGACATGATCTCAAACGACAATTTCTGTTGGTAAACTATAAAGTGGTTATGCAAATTCTGCATTATACAAGAATCTAAATTAAATAGATTGCCAAACCAATCTAGCATATCCTTCACCATTACTGATTTCAGACAGCAAAGACACACAAATTGCACGCTTCATGAGACGCAATAACAAGAAATTGCCAAGGCAGATGGACAACACAAGTTACAATTTATCCTGGACACGCTTCATCGATCCTTCACGTTTTGAATCGTGTTTTCATAACTTAAAACACAAACGTCCAGCAACTAATCAGTAGCTTAAGAAAACTACACAGTAAAAAAAATGCATTGATTGAGTGTACTACTTTACCAACTTTCCACACATCTGTAAATAGACCAATGAAAAAGAAAGATCACCGATTCAAATCAAATGGTCCATGAAGACAGAAAGACAATAATTTCTTAATCAAGCAGGTTGCTTTGCAATCATTAAAGCTCTTATTCACTTCAACAAGCAACACACAGACATCCGAATAATTTTCATATGATTAAACTGCTGAGCAAATTAGAGAGGATTTATGAATAAATAATAAATAAATAGCAAGGGGAGAGGGTTTTAAAGAATGATCACATCCATTATTTAACAGTAAATCAATCTTCTTGCCATGACAAGATGAAAATATCAGAATTTGAAGGCAGACCGCAGACAAAATCTGAAGAACCATATAAACCATCTTTCTCCAAATTGAAAACCCTAAAAAACAGAATTATTCCCAAATTCCTCAAATCCCGCAAACCCAAACCCTAATATGAAATTACAAGTATAGAACTTACCAAATTGCTGCAGAGCTGCAAAGCTGAAGAATTGAGAAAGAAACCGATAGAGCAGAGCTGCAGAATTCTTGCAGAAGCACGGAGAGCCAGCCAAAGAGGAGGAGAAGAGAAGAAGAAGAAGAACGGAAGTCGAAGTCGAGTCGGGAAAGTGTTTCGATAGAGTTGAAAACTTGGAAGGATTCAATCTCAAACCAACGGTTGAGATTAAACAGCAAACCAATCCAACGAACGAAATAATTAATAGATATATATATAATTAAAATTTATTATATATATATATTTCGGTTTGGTTCGGTATTACCGAATATACGGTAATAAGGTCCCGATCCCTGTACGAACTTTCGGTATTTTTTCAGTTTCGGGTACCGAACCATTTGGGGTATTTCGGTATTTTCGGTATTATGTTCAGTTTTTTTCGGTACGGTTTCGGTATTTCGGTACAAAATTCCCAGCCCTACTATGAATATTTTACAATGTATAGTTTATTACTATATATAACTGGCTCGAGTTGGGATCAAATTTTTTTATGATTAAATAGAAGTTATTCCTATATAGAATATCAATATACAGAGGTTATATAGTATATAGAACATAAACAACATAATACGATTAAATGCTTTAAATTAGCCACATAAATGTCTTTTTCTTTTTTCGCCCATGTAGCTCTATAAACAAAAGAAGACAGAGGGACATATATCCGTTTTCAATAAGTTCAAATTAAAGATAGGCAATCTAAACTTAGAAAAAATGTAGAACACAATTCTCCAAAAGCAAAATATCAAACATGACCATTCATTCTAAGCAATTTCGTGATTATAATCTTAATCTAAGCGAGATGTCTCATAAAAAAAAAAAAGCTGCTCTCGAATTTTACGAACTGAACATGTTAATGTTCAAGCTTTTGTTTTTATGAACTCAAACATAGGCTCAACTTATTTTTTTCACTAGCCAAACTTTGACGAATCAAACACAAACTGAACCCAATGGGTTCCAAGAAAAAGCAATGACCAAGATAAATTTGAAATAAGGTCTCAAAAGTCTCTTGGCTATTAACAGAGATTGATACTAAAAGCGGAGGCGTGTTGTTCAAGGGAACTGGTGAGTAATATAATATGGTGGACGTTGATGGCTAAAGCTAAAAGATTCCACAAGGAAATTTCCCACAAGGGTTAAAGCAAATCTATTTTACTTGTGGTTGATATAGCAACCATACAACTTAGTTTAATGTTATTTTGTAGAAATCTTACCTACCAAAATTACTGGCTCAAATTCTCCTTGCAATTTCACCCAATTTTCTCAGCAACCAAGCAACCAAACAAACAAAAGGAAAGCAACACAGAGCAAAAGAAAAGAACAGTTATCCTCTAGCTAAGGGCACCAGGGGCACTAGGGCATTAGGGCTAGGGGGGCCTATATCAAAAGGGAAGTGGGATATAGCTTTGTTGGGATTGGGCCAGGGTGTGGGATAAAAGCGACTGATTGTAGGGCCCATGGGCCTTGGTGCACCTTGTGTCGTATGGCTACCAATTTGGTGCCATGTGTCTACCCTTCAGGAAGCAAAGTGCTCTGGACCCTTTTGTCTTCTTCAGTCACTAGGGTTACTGATTACTGACTCATCCTCCACAAAAATATATCTCCCTCCCTTTTCCACTCTACTACATATGTAATTCAAGGATTTCTAGCTTCTTCTTGCTCTTCAGACATTCTAATTCTTTTGGATAATGAGGAAAACCTCCACCATATATTTTCTCTTTCAAGTACAGAGAAGGGTTTAAAGTAAATTCTGAATAAGAGCAATCAATTACTTTTTAATCTCTAAGTTTTTGTGATTCACTAAAGTAATTAGGGTGATTGAGAAAATGGATTAGAATTAGGTCAAGATTAAGTTGTCTATCATTATAATTAGAATCATCTCTAAACCCTGAATTCCATGAGTGCCCAATACCGATATTCTTAGTATATTTTCATCATGAACATCAATAAACTGAGAGTATTCTCAATATTTTCATGATGCAATTATACCATGACTATATTGATGTTCATGATGGGTTAATACATACACTTATTCACATATACTTATTCGATACGTGTGGTTTGTTACCGACTCATTGCATATATTTGGAGTTTACCGAAGATATATTGTACGTACTCAGAGGATAAGTTCCCAGGATTTCCCATGTTACCCAAAAAGAAAGCAAAGATGAGACACCAGGATCTTAGAGACTCCTAGACAACAAGACTTTGCCATAGTGCAGCCACTCCACACACATTTTTGGTCAGGGTTCTGATGCTTTCTTATCATCTTGGAAGCAAGATGGGTAAAGTGCTCTCCTACTTGTTCCTTGCCTACCTTATGACTAATGGAGGAATTATAAACCAGGTAGCGTAAATAATGTTACTACTATTTGTAAAATTAATTTATTAAAAGAATAAGCACCTCCTTTTGGTTTTTCCTCAAACCAAATCACAAAGCATAGCCACTAATTAGTTTTACACATCTTATCGTAGATCTTGATTAGTGTATAGCTAGCCAATAGGAGTAAGAAATTTGATAATTAAGACTTGGTGAGGAAAGAAGTTGAAATTAATTGGACCTCCATTTTCAAGTAAATATATAATTACAAGAGCAAAATGAGTAGATGGGATTGGGCTATATATGTCATGTGAACTAAGAACATTATTTCAAATCGACGTTGACATGGCATTACGTCGACGTATTATGCTCCAAATGATACTTGGACGAAATTATAAAGAGTGGGAACCCACCATTATCATTTATCATGCATAAGTAGTGCCCTTTAGTTGATTTTCACTAATGCTTGTTCTGATTGCACTGTTGAATATCACTCTCCAAATTACTCCACTAATTGAATATATGGATATATATGATACACCAAAATCAACTTTGCAAGCACGCACACAAACTTAAGAAGTTTGCAAGGCTCGTAAGTAATAGTGCACTCATCGATACTACTGTCAGAGTTCGTCTCTTATCATTTTCTTATTCAGATTTAAATTGAATCGTTTAACTTCGAACTACAAAATGAAGGAAAACTTGTGCATATGTGTGAATTAAGTTGGGTTAATGTAAAATTTGAAATTGAAGTTGGCTTGATGGAAATGTATTTTTGTTCATCGAGCAATATAGATACATGGAGTATATGTTTCTGCCATAATATTATTTCTTTAGAACCAGAAACAATTAGAGAGACAGATCATTTGGCGTGTACGGTTTTACCTTAGTGGTTGTTGGAGCCTGCTGCTTCATCTTTATACTGTTGATATTTCTGTGCCTGGTTTGGTTTTTGTGTGTAGATTGAGCCAAAATACCTCAACATTTGCTGCTTTTAATCTTTTTTAAAGGGTCAAAAAGCATATGAAAATCAATATATAGGGGCATTTGGACCACGTCATAACCTTTACTTGACCAAGATGATGAGCTGGTGTCAGATATATTATATATATACTTGCAGTTGCAGCCAGGTATAAATAAAGCTGGCCTGATCGATCCTACACAATATGCATTTCTCTTATAATTGCATTGATCACTACGCATCTTTATATTAAGGAATCATGGACGTTGCCTTCAAACCACTGTTATTCACTTGCCTCTTAATCCCTTTCTTAATTTTGCTGTTTGGGTACCCCTCAATCGTTGAACTCTATATTTCTGAATATCAACTACAGAGACGCAAAAAAAAAAAAAAAAAAACAATAGAATGCCCTATTTTGTAGATGCTTTAAGAAGTAATACTGCACAGATGAAAATATATTTTTCTTTCTTTCATACATGCGATATCGGAGGAGAATATTTGAACACGGAGATGAATCACCACAGGACAACAAACTAAAGTGACCTCTATGCTTCGAGTAGGCTACATTTGGCCCCTAGATAATGAATGAGGTGTCTCCTACTCTAGACCGGACCTCAAATACAAGAGAGAATGCTTTTAATGCACTGAGTTACAAGCTCATTGTGCACAAATTAAAATATATGACTGATGCACCTATATAGTCTAATTTTCAATGGCATTGTAATAAAGGTGTGTAAAGGTAATAAATATAATCAGTCAGATCTTGTTGTAAGCAAAATAAAGTTTACTTGATAAATCAAAATTTGAAGTTGATGACATCATTTAATTCATTTCACGGTCCGTCCGTTCCTTTTCGCCGCAGCATGATTCATTGTCCCAGTTCCTACAATGACAATGATAGTGCAAGGTTACCAATCCATATACATATAGTACTATTAATCAAATTTTAAACTCTAATTTGTTATTGGTCTAATCATCACACCGGTGACAATCACTCATAAATCTGCATTGCAAGGGTCAAAATTAATACTCAATTAATCATATTTGATTAGTTAGAGAGTGTCTTAAATTAATATATGCTTTAAAACTGCTAACGTCAAATGTTCATGAATATTACCAACTATTATCTTCTCGCTGAGAAATCACTGAACAGTGCACGCTTTCATTTTCTTCATGACGAGACTTTTTAAAATTGAATTAATGCAATAACACCTGCTCCACTTTGAATTGTAAATTCGCTAATTATTAAACAACTTGTTAATTATCACTTTAAATATTTCTAATGCGTCTTACAATTATTGTGTTTCTTTAAAGAGGAAGCTTTGTCATCTTTGGATCCCTTTAGGGTTTATAAGTGGTTCTCTTATCTTTAATTTCTTTTTATGGGATTATATATTGTAATCTCGTCTGCTTTTAGCTTCCTATAGTGTCTTATTATTGAGTACGTACGTAGGCTGCATGATGAATTTGTCATAGATGTATGATGCACATATAATAACTTATGTACCTTCTCAAAGTCTCTCTCACATACTCGAATTATAATTTAAGTCTACCACATATTCCATACAGTGGCGGAACCAAAATTTTGTTAATGTGGGGGCATTAAAAGATTGTGATAGTGTGATTAAGTACAAATCAATGTTTTAAATTGTGATAGTGTAACACTACGTGCTTTATCCCGTAAGCTTTAACGCGGTGAGGTATATTGTATATTGTATAAGAAAAAAGTTTTAAAAATTTGGTCAGATAGAAAGAAAAAAAAAGGTTATAAATAGATTAATTCTTCATTTAAATTTCAAAAACTCCAAATTCTTTTTTTTTTGTTCATATCTGTAACTGTCTTTAAAAATTAAACCAAAGAAAAAAAGGCCACAAGCTAGAAACTTTTTTGGGCCAAAAAAAGGGAAGTAAAAATTCTCAAAACGCTGCTCGTCCTCAAGTGGGGGAATTACTATGCTAATAGGTTAGGGGTGGTTTCGGTTCGGTAACCGAACCGAACTCCCACTCCCGAATACCGAAACCGAAACTTCGGGGAGGAGGTTTTTAATACCGAAACCGAACCGAAAGGTTCGGGATACCGAAATTTCGGGATACCGAACCTTTCGGTTCGGTTTCGGTATTATAAACCCCCGAAACCACCAAAAAATTCAATCCAAAATTTCAGAAAAATCATTTCAATGAGTGAGAGAATTAAAGCAAGCCAGCTCAGCTCACCAAGAAATTGTGATACAGAAAAGCTCTCGGCTCCCACGAGATGACTTCGACCCACTGCTCCTCTGCCCCTTCTTCGTCATTCCTAATAAAACCCACAAAATTCAGTTTAATTACCAAATTACCGATCAAAATCATTGCAAACCGACTCATCGCTCACCTCTCGATGCTCTGCCGTACGATCGAGCTGAGATCGTTGGCCATGGGGGAGTTGCCGGAGGAGCCGCTGGGGACGGAGAGGATGCCGAGGGTGAGAAGAATGAGGATGACGAAGGTGAACATGACGAGCAAGGTTAGGACCAGCGTGGTGGACGAAGACGACGACGTTTTGCGAGTCGGGAGGCGCGCGTGCCGAGGCTTGACAGCCATTGTTGCTTCTGGGAGAAGGAATTGGAGAAACCCCTGGGGTTTGAGATCGATTCGATTCGATTTGGGAATTGGAACAGCAAGATCTGAAGCTCCGTGAGAGTCTGTCTGAGACAGAAACACAGAGAGCCAGCCGGAGAGAAAGAAGAACGGAAGTCGAGTGACTCGAGTCGGGAGGGAAACTGGGAAACTGGGGGAAGTCGACTGACTCAGTTGGATTCAATCTCAAACCAACGGTTGAGATTAAACAGAAAACCAATCCAACGGACGAAATAATTACTAGATATATATATATAATTAAAATATATTAATATTATATATATATTTCAGTTCGGTTCGGTATTACCGAATAAACGGTAATAAGCTCCCGAACCCCGTACCGAACTTTCGGTATTTTTTCGGTTTCGGGTACCGAACCATTCGGGGCCTTTCGATTTCGGTATTTTCGGTATTAAGTTCGGTTTTTTTCGGTACGGGTTCGGTATTTCGGTACAAAATTCCCAGCCCTATAATAGGTTGCATCACATGCAATTTATTTGTACAAATTGATAGGTCCAAGCTTTAACTTTTTTTTTAAGTCGGCAGCGGCCTACACTAAGCACATGCTGGCTCCGCCAGTTATTATATGCATGCATAGCAGCATATGTACTAAAAAGGTTTCACATATATTCGCATTCTTATGTCACACATTATGCATTAATTCCTTTTAACGTACTTTGTATTTTAGGCTGAGCAAGATTTCCTGATGGAAGATCATGAATACATACTTATTTTAGCTTTTTACATATTCATGTTTAATTTTGATCGTTGATTTTATTTGATTTATTTAATTCAATAGTTAGAAATAAGAGATATGTGAGAAGCTAAAAAATGTGTGTAAAAATTAATTTTCTTTCTTCATACCGAAACCAAGCTCTAAGATATGCCATGTCATATGTGCCATTTAGCCCACTTAAATTATGAATCTAATTATAAAGTTGCATATTTTAACTTTTTAAGTTATATGGCGAGTTTTAGAGAATAAAAAAGCTGAAAAAGAATAAAAAACAAAAAAAAGAAAGGGGCTCAGTTATGATGATGTTGTTTTAGTTCTTTTGATTCGAGGAAAAGAGTAATGAGAGTGTAAGCGAAAGTAAAACATTCACTCATCATAGGAGTCTTTCTTGCATACTCCGGGGTACGGGGTACTCTGGATTTTTTAATCGTTGAATTTTTATTTTAAAATATAAAAATCAAGATCCAACGATTAAAAAATCCGGAGTACGGAGTACTCCGGAGCATCCAAGAATTTTTGCTCATCATAGTACCTGAGTAAGGTTGGTAGTGGCTAGGCCGAATAGGTATAATAAGATTTAAGTATTTTAGCATCATTTTTCATCTAGACTTCAGTTGACCCAGCACTTAATTGGGGCCGGGTTAGCTAGCTAGGGGTATTGTGGGAGAAGAGCCGACCAGTTATATATTGTGACTATAGATTCCGGCATTTTTCCACCCAAATTTTATTTTATATGTATCCTTTGGTTAGATAGATTACTACTACATGGCTAGCATTTGATTAAAATTTAGAGGCTTAATCAAAAGCAAGTGCGTAATTATATCTTTAAACCTCCTCACTCAAGTGCCTTATCCACCACCACATACTTCTTTATTAAAATTTTGATTCTGAAACTATAATACTGTGATTATGTTCCTATTCCCTCATTTTATTATTAAAGAATCACAAATATTATTCTAAGAGTGAGAATATTTTTAAAACAAAGTAAATAACTAAAGCTGTAATTGATAAATGAGAGCAGCCAAGTAGAAAAGTAACCCATCTTTACAAATAATTTCCAAAGGCAAAAGATTAAACAAAAATTAATCATGGTGGTGGAAATCCCACTTCAAGGGAGTATTAAATTTATTTCACACAAAGTCCCAAACATCGACACGTAAATGGAATGGATTCTTATAATTTTTTTAGAGATTATTCCACAGATATGGCACTGTTGGATTCGGGTGCATTGTCAATGCTAATTGCTTTCATGGAAAGCTTCTACAAATAAACTAGAAAAGAAAGAAACATGCATAGCTTTAGTTTTCATTAAAAGCTTATCCTCATGGCAACGTGAGCTAAGTGAGAAGATACGTTACTCACTCAACGTGGAATTTTCTGAGACGTACGAAAGCTATAGGTATTGCCAATTAACGGTCTTTGCTTGAACATTTTCACTGCTTGAACCTTTAATTAATAAATTGATTGATGAACTTATATTTGAATCTCTTGTTGGCACGCAATGATTTGATCTTTGATATATATATATATATATGTACTTCTCAACTGAATGAATAATTCGTCTTCTAAACTTTTGCAATTGAAAATGATTGCTTTGATCAAATATTCTGGATCATGCTTGTATAAAGCCTTTTTATGATGCAACACCATTTTTCTCCCCCAACCTTTTTTATGAGTTTGTATTCTTTTAGACATGTTAAAACCTCAAACGTTAATGATTAGATATATATTCTCTTTAATTTTCTTTCTAGATAAGATGTTTTTGTTTAAAATTCCCTTATGGGAAATGCTAGCGTCATTCCACTTTGTACATTTCCTTTTATTGATTTCAAGCTCTCATCCGTTATCATCCTGCAATGTAGTTTGATAGTCAAAGTTTGATAGTCGAAATTATCTATCTTATAGATCACTTGTTAAAAATTACTACGACGATAAATCAACCAAATCAAAAATCGTATCGTGACTTATCTACACAATAGATGAACCCAAATTAGACATTGAATTATGGCATTGTTAATCATAGGGGTTAATAGTTTCCAGTTTAGTTGATTTCTTCTTAAAGATGATCATTGATGGATGACCTTGAAAATAAACAGTTTTGATAATTCAACACTACAGAGTAGGAAGCAGAAGAGAGAATGTAGAATGGGAATGTATTTTTTAGCTAGCATTCCCCCTCCCCATATGTTATTTCAGCTCTCTATCTTATTAAATAATTAATATAAACCTGAACGTTTGTTTAACTTTTTTATTTCCATTCTTTATAGTCTATGACATTTTTTTTATACAATGATGTATTTACATTAAGAGGGTGGGGAATAAATTGATTGTGAACTCGCCATTTTAAATATTCAAACCTATGACATTTGAACTAATCAAAATTTCTAATAAAGTGAAACCTAAATGTTACTAGACTAAATAGTCGTAATTTAAACCATATACCTCAAATGAGTAAATAAGATTCCTTAAAAAGATAGCTTTGGTTATAGGGTTAGGATCTAAGGACACACGTTTTTGACACACATTTTAACACTTATTTTGTAGGGTCCACTTCGTAATGTATTTTAACGATCCAAACCATCTATATCTAAGTACATCATTCATAGATCATCTTTTCAAAAAAAATAGACAAATCCAAAACTATTAAGGTATTCATTTGTGATGAAGAAAATGGACGAATACGGTTTTGCAAAGAAACACTAAATTTAATCCAACCGTCATATGATTTCGAATTTGAGGTGATTTTTGGTAGACGTGATCTTTGAGGTAAGACATAAAAGATAAATAGTTGGATTGTTGAAATATATTACCCCCACACAAAAAGGTGTGGCAAAAGCGTATATCAAAAACGTGTGTCACCGAATCCTAACCCACAATTATAAATATATAAAATATCAATACAGAAAACAAACAGCGTCGGCATGATTTTTCTTGAGCAAATTTTAGGATGTGATAGGGTTTGAACTTTAAAAAGCCGGCAGCAAACCTACGTTCCAACTCAAAGAGGGGAAACATGCTATTAACATACAACACAAGAACTAATGACATAAAGGAACACAATTTTAACCTATTACAAGAAAGATAGAGAGATACGTAGGTTTAGTATACTTTAACATCATTAAATTAAAGATGGTATGGCCCAACCCCAACATATTGATGATGATTGTCACTTCCGGAGTGGGATTTGGTTCGGATTTGTTCATCCCAATTATTTTCTATTAACCCCTTTATTAACATAACCAAGTAATAAGATAAGGTTGAATCCTAAAGGAAGAAGACTAAATAAAGAATTTGCAATAATAATATTGCAGGACTGAATAAAGCTGGACGTATCGCTTGGGGAGGAATATCCTTGTCCTTGACGTGTACGTTGGGTGGTGGAGGGTGACGAAGGAAGGTCCAAATATGGGACCCCACCACTCATCTTCCAAACATTGTCGAGTAGGAGTAATTTTTTGAGAACTGGCTACAGTGCTAGCAAGCATTGAATGCTCACACCTATCTCACCCTCTTTCCCCCCCCCCCTCTCTCCTCCCTCCTCCCTCCTCCCTCCTTTTAATGGTGAGATCGGTGTGAGCATTCAATGCTTGCGAGCACTGTAGCCTACTCCAATTTTTTGTTTTACAAAGTTACGATGTTGTTATTATTCATTCAAGTTATAAAACATGTATTTAATTTTTAATTTTTTTTATTATAATCTCTAAGAAAGAGAGAAATGTAGATTAAAGACTAATTCTAGTCATTTAACTCCATGTCCAAGTCAGCATATATATCCCACCTTATAAATTATTTATTTTAAAGTTTTATTTACTTTTTCTTTCTTAGCAATGCATTTAATTGTAATTTTGGAATATTAATTATGCTCTAATAATTAAAATTATTCACTTTTTTTTATTTTTATTTTGTGTTGGTTTTCTATTGAATCATATAAACAATTTATGGCTAATATTTTTTTGTGTGTATATAAAACACCCCGACCCGAATATTCAGGTGGACACCGGATATCGAGGCGTGCTGACCGTCACCTCGGAGGAATGACGAAGTCATGATGAGATAATAGAGAAATTATAGAGGAATTAAAATGAGTTTTGAGATAATTTGAATAAAAACAGAGCGGAAGTGCGTAAAGTGGGATAAGACCCATTATTACACATAATATCAGAGCTAGGATGCAGTAAAATTAAAAGAATATTCCAATCCCATAGGATGGATATGTAACACAACTGAAGGGAACTAAACATACTTCCACAGAGGGGTAGAATAATAACAATATCAGCAACAGCCACCCGATCTCGTCTGCCAACTAAAGTCTAGGTCATGGAGGGGTGAAAAACAAAGGTGAGTGGGCCAAGTACAGTTTTGTAAAACCTTTTCAAAAGTTTGGGATATAACCCCTCGTTGTAAAACCCGTAATTTACCAAAAGTATAAGTTTACTAATAGAAATGCTCAAATTTCAATAATTGGGACGACGACCACAAGGATACGGGTATAAAAATCAATAGCAGCAGTATAATCAACAAAATCATTACTTATCGCATAATAATAGCACACAAGTCATGCAGAAAGTAGCTACATGACAGGCTGGGTGTTTATAAATTACGCTCTAGGACTACATACACGTGAAGCTGGCGCTAAGCGCATCACAACAAGTTCTAGTCGCCAAGGCAACCTAGAACAGGTTGGCACCTACGATGGATCCAAAGTGAGCGTGTCGGTGTGTGTGAACATACACGTGAAGCTGGTCCTGGCCCGGATAATACTAACACCGTGTAGTATGCATGATAAGTAATAGTTTGCTAAAACGTATAGACATGCCAACATTTAAACAAATAAGCCAAATAAGGATGATTAATAAATCATAATATGCTACGTAAATCATTTATCAAATTTAATAAAACATGTCATGCTATACAAGTCACAAAATCACATTTAAACACATACTAAAATGATAATATTTTAATAAAGAAAGGGCCCACTCACTGGTATGTCGTCAGGTTGTAGCCGTCGTACCTAGCCTGAGCTCGGAGCTCCTCGGGATAGGACTCACCTATGTGGGAAGTCATTATACTAATCATTATACAATTCTATTCCAAATTAAATAAGGAAAAGACTCGAAATCTCCTTTGTTTGCTCGAAATGGAGGTCCAAAACACCTCGAAAATTACCATACGTACCACCCCTAGGTAGTACGCGTCGTCACGAGTCGCCTCGCGAAGACGGAAATTGAAAATCATGCTCCACGTGCCCCCACGCGCTGCTCAAACGCGGCTAAGCCGCGGCCCCACTCGTGGCTCCACGCGCGCCGATCAACGCTCGGTCAACGCTGACGTCATCACTGGCGTCAGTGCCGGTCTGGACCGGTTTGCTGACTCCAGCGCCGGTCACCATTGCGAGTTTTTCGGTCGTCGGCGCCACCGCCGTCGCCAGAATCTAGAAAAATACGCCGGAAATTGGGAAATTTTTAAAACTTCATAACTTCTTCATTTCTAGGCCAAATTCTACGATCCATAAATCAAAATGAAGCTATGAACGAGTAGAGTTTGAATTTGCTTACCAACACCTCAAAAGGTGGTCGGAGATGGTCGAAAAATGGCTCGAAAGAATCGGCCAAATTGCAACGTCGTCGTTCTCGCCGTTTTCTTCACTTGCAGGCCCTGGGTTGGGTTGCCAAGGCTTCTAGAAGATGTTTGATGATGATTCTAGGTTGAAACGATGTCCAAATCGATGAGTTCTTCACCGGGAAAATTTTGAAGTTCGACAGAAAATTCCCAGATTTTCTGGGTTTGTGTTGTCGACTGAGTTTCTGGGTTCAAGGCCTGGGATTTTGGTGAGGATGATGACTGAGAATCACCTGGATGGTGTTTACTCAAAGGAAGACCGAAAGGGAGGGGGGTGAAGGCCACGGGGTGGCTTGAGAAGTTTGTATGTGTGGGTGTGATTTTCTGCAAAGATTTCCAATTGCAGAAATCACGGCAAAGTTTTGGGGATGTGCTGGGAGACAAAACAGAGACAGAGAGGTAATAGCTGGAGTGTGGTGATGTGTGGTGAAACCCACACAGAATTGCCCATTTAAAGTGGTAAAATTTCAAAAGGTGAACATGCAGTCAAAGCATGCAGTAACGTAGTCTGCAAAAGTAGTAAAGGTGCAGAGCACCCTGGTTTAGTTCAAAACCATGGGCAGGCAGCCCACAGAAAATAAAAATACCGCAATTTGGAAAAATTACCCAATTGCCCCTATTCGTAACTTGTCCGTTGCAAGTCCGAAAATTATCCCGTTCGCGCCTACGGGTTTGTGGTGAAATGCTCAAGCCAAAAAGTAAGTAAAAGTACAAAATTAAGTCAATAAGAAATAATTGTCCACGTAGGACGTACGTGGCCACTAAGGGCATTTTTGTCATTTTACAGGGTCGAGGAATAAAATACAATATTTTTAGGGACGGGATGTAACAGTATATTTATAAACCTATATTTATACATATAATTAAGTTCTTTGTCTTTATGTTTATGCATATTTACGTGTATATATATGTTTATATAGTATAGCTACGTACGTCCGTACCTACAAGGCAAATAAACCTATACTAATGTATCTATGTGACATACGAATGTATCGTAAATAGCGTACCAATGACTTTTAAGTACCTATTCTAATGTATTTGTAACGTACCAATGACTTTTAGGTACCTATTCTAATGTATATGTGACATATTTGTTGGTATAACTGAATGCTTAATTAAAATGAAGATGGTAATTCTATAAATAGTAATACATTCTATGGGAACCTTTACGTCACATTTCGGACCGGCTCTGTCGTAGCACGATATTGTCTACTTTGGGCCACGCCCGCATAGTTTTGTTTCTGGGAACTCACGAGCAACTTCCCAGTGGGTCACCCATCTTGGGATTGCTCTAGCCCAAACTCGCTTAACTTCGGAGTTCCGATGAAATCCAAAGCCAGTGAGCTCCCACAAGGTCTCGTGCTAAATGGAGGTGGGCATGTACATATAAGGCACATCACCCCCTTTTCGTTGGTCGATGTGGGATGTCACAATCCACCCCACTTAAGGGGTACCCGGCGTCCTCGCCGACACATTTGTACCGAACGACAGAGTGGCTTTGATACCATTCTGTCACATCCCGAACCGAATGGCAGAGTGGCACGATATTATCCGCTCTGGGCCACACCCTCACGGACAATATCGTGCCACTCTGCCTTTCAGTCCAGGATGTGACAGAATGGTATCAGAGAGTGATGCGCCTTACATGTACATGCCCACCTCCATTTAGCACGAGACCTTTTGGGAGCTCACTGGCTTCGGATTCCATCGAAACTCCGAAGTTAAGCGAGTTTGGGCTGGAGCAATCCCATGATGGGTGACCCACTGGGAAATTGCTCGTGGGTTTCGAGAAACAAAACCATGAGAGCGTGGCCCAAAGCGGACAATATCGTGCTATGGCTGAGCCAGTTTGGGATGTGACAGAATGGTATCAGAGCCATTCTGTCGTTTGGTACGGATGTGCCGGCGAGGATTGTGACATCCCACGTCGACCAACGGAGAGGGGGTGATATGTCTTATATGTACATGCCCACCTCCATTTAGCACGAGGCCTTTTAGGAGCTCACTGGCTTCGGAGTCCACCGAAATTCCGAAGTGATGGGTGACTCACTGGAAAGTTGCTCGTGAGTTCCCAAAAACAAAACCGTGAGCGTATGGCCCAAAGAGGACAATATTGTGCTACGGCAGAACTAGTCCGGGATGTGACACTTTAAGTAATGTAGTAAAGTGTATTAAAAGGAGGATGTATTTTAGATTTGGAAAACCTTTACGGTTATTTTCTAAATGTCATCTTAGTAATTGAAGCCCTTGCATCTAAAAACCCCATTATTTTTTTATTAATCAATATATATTAGGTTTGTGAGTATTAATTTTGTTGTTCACCCATATTGGTGGGATGGTACAGAGCCAGAATTTTATGCGATGAAAGGGTCTCTTACAAATGTAAAAATAAAATAAAATAAAAAATATTTACAAAACCACCAACCAAACATCATATATATATATATATATATATATTACCTATGCATCAAATGTGCAAAATAACATATGCATCAATAATGTTACCTATTCATAATAATCATTATAAAAAAAATTTACGTATCCTAACACTAAAGTACAAGTGAAATAGAGAAAAATTTACAGAATAGAAAAGATTTACAAACCTTTTCGTTGTTTGTTGAATATATTTGGAATTTGAAATCCATGCTATAATTTCTTGTATTCTCCACATAAAATTTTTTTTTGTCAAAATATTCTCCACATAAATTGAGAGATACTAAATATTGGACATAGAAGTTGGAAAAAAAATTGAAGAGAATATGAAAATAATCTTGAGGAAAAAAGGATGGCGGAACCTTTTAGCATAATCATAGGCCCCATAAAGATGGTGAAACTGAAACTATAATTGCAATAGTGGCCAACCCAGTGCATGCTATAATGGCAATAGTTTGCTTGTTGTACATAACCCGTTTCCTATTTTGCATTGTTATCCTTTATCGCGAAAATTCTTTCATATTATGTAGTATGGAATACTACGAATATTTGATGGTGTAGATTATTTTGGATGATATAGGTCTCATGGGTCCCGTGAATCCAAACCATTCAATGCTCGTAGTGATACTACGTAATATGAAAGTTGGACTCTATTTATCGACTTTTCTTCGGTACAGTTCAGTTTTTGTACTGATAGTTCTTTCTGTTCCTAATAAAAACAATTAAGAATTTTTTTTATAAAAGGTTAACCGGTCATCCAATGCTAGTGACACGTGCGTCACACGTGTATATCTCTCTCTTTCTCTCGACGCTGTTCTCTCTCCTCGGCGAGTGGCCTTCATCCTTTTTATCTTTCATCTGCAAGCTTGCAATGACGCCGCCCTCTCCCCTCAGCGAGTGGCTGAATCGTGTTAGGTGGCTATGGAAAGTTGGGGGTTTGGTGTCAGGGTCCTGTGGTACACGTGGCGAGTGGTGGCGCGCCTTATCGTCTCCAGAGACAGCGGAGGACAGACGGCTCTCTGTCGTGCATCAATCCGCGGTGCTTGTCGTTCCTGGGTTTGGATTTTGGGTGCGTTTAGGTGGTGGGGTGGCGGGGGGTTGAATGGTGGGGGTGGTGGTGTCAAACTCGCAGGAAAATGAAAATCCAATTTTTGGGTCGCGCGGTCGCGTGCTGGTCGAAGGAAAATGAGCCTCCCATTTTGATTTGTCTCATTCGAAACAGCAGCGCGCCTTTCCACCCCCGACTACCAAATGTCCTTCGTTAGAGCACTTGTACCACTGTCGTCCACCAAGTCAGATGCTTATGGCTTTCAAATTGCTTGAGCCATTTACAGATCGCCGCCACTGAACCGAAAATATCCGTCTCCCTCGCTGTCGCCTTTAACAATGGAGGCGTTTGGAGCGCACTTCATGAAACCCTACATCCTTTTATACCCACCCACCCAAAGAAACATTGTTCAGCCATTGGAGACGTATAGAGCACACTTCGCAGGTCGCCTACATAATTCGGCCGTTTTGTTTCGTCTTATTCGAAAGACCAGAATTTCCTGTCATTCCAGGCAACTTGGACAGGACTTGAATTTATGCCCAATATTTAAATCTGTAACCGGTCACCCGGTCACCATTCTCATCCGTTTGGATGATATCAAACGGCTAAAAAAAATTCGGCACGAAAGCCGATCGGCACCGAAGATAAGCCGATCATTTATTATATTAATTTTTTTTAAGAAGTCTGGCCCCGGCCAACCCTGGTTCCTCGGTGCCTCCGTGACAAGGGTCCGAAGCTACAAAACACATATACATGTCCCCACTCCCGAGTATCCATCCACTACTTATTAGTCATAAACACATATACATGTCCCCACTCCCGAGTATCCATCCACTACTTATTAGTCATATCCAACTTATGAAGAATCCTTTGTATGCACAACACATATACATGTGTCCCGAGTTTGAAACTCCTTTATTCTTTAAATTATTATAATAATTTTGAACTCTCTTCATTTTTTTAATAATAATAATATTATTTTTTTCTTTAAAAAAAAAAATCCTTTGTATACAATTTGGGTTCCTCAGTATAAAGTGGCAAATTAATAAAAAGAAAAATCTCATTAGGTCAAAATGAAACTCTGAAATTAGCATTTTACAACTATTCATCACATATTGATTGCGTGATCAATTAGTGTTTCAAGTGTGCTGTACATATATATCTGTTGTATGCTAAAATTTCTCAGATTAGACAAAGGATAAGGGTAGTGTTTATGTGTTGGTGTGTATATGTATATGTTGCACACCACTGGCTTCGGCTAGCACTAATGCAATGCCTAGTTGCAAACAAAAAGACTTGTCACTAGCAGGGAAAACATAATATAGTGGGAAAAAGAATGGAGTAGTAGTAGGAGTACTTGGTTTCTTGTTGGGTCCCAGACTCCACCCTCTCCTTTTGTTTAATTAGTTTAGTTGTTTATATATGGCGAAGAGAACCAATTGAGTCATGCTGATGATATTCACCATATATATATGTATATTATGTGCATGAGCAATTAAGTAGGATACAACTCAAAAGGCATGTGTTCGACAAATAAATTCACATGATGCTTAGTTGTAGGCCTGGTGATTTATATGAACATTGATTGGGAGATTGCCAGCGTGCCACTACTAGGTACCGCTAGTAGACGGTGTGTTTGGATGATTTGAGATTGCGCTATTTAACTTATAACCAAAAGATTGTGCTTTTAAGTGAGAGGCTCAACTTAGGTTCTTTATTTGCCTTGCCTGTTAATGACTTTAATTGTTATGTAGATATATATATATATATATATATATATATAACAAGGATTATATGGTTGGAATATAGATTGAATATAAACTGGTTATATTCAATCAAAATGCTTTAGTAGTAAAGACAGTAAGCAGTAAATAAAGAAAATACAGTTTGCATCAAAGTAAACATATATAAACTGAATTGAAAGTTTACGAATAAGTAAATACAGTAAGTAAATAAAGCTGTAAACATCAACCAAAGTGTGGTTGGATTACATATAAGGCCATCGGATTGGCTTTTCTACCAGTTTGTCTCTTTGAGAAAAAGAGAATAGCCTAAAAGAGATTCTTTCTCAGGCTTAATCGATACCACAGAGAGAAGTGGCAAAACTAATTCTAAGATCGGGGGTTTCCTGATCTAAAAACTTTAACATAAGTTGTCGAAGCTTTGTGAATGGTTGCTAAAGCCTTGTGTAGGCTTATGAGAGAGGTTTTCCTCTTTAGTGTTTGAAAGGTTGGCTTTGCTTAGAACATGTATGTTCTGAATTTTGGTTGTTTGAGTGTCCCTAGCTCTCTGCCTTTGCTTCTAATATATAGAGAACAAAACCAATGTGAAAGTAACCCAACTTGATGCACACACATCAACCTAATTCCACTTGCATAAAGATAGATAACATTAATTAACTATCCACTTGCAAATACACCTCTTGCCTACAAGAAAAAAGTGTTATCCTTGCTGCCCAAAATATGTCAACTTGTAGTTATACCAAAATATCTTGGTGTAAATTTGGTTTAATTTCACAATAACTCCCACATAATGCCATAATTTGACTTTAGACCCAAATAGGTGCAAACATGACAATTTTGAGTGTAAACAGCATGCAACACAAAGTTTGGAAAACAAAAATCAGCAAACAACATCCATAGATATGTGTGTATATATGCTACATTAATTACATACTTGTGTCATCTTTTATATATGCATCTTCTTGCAAGGATACACATGTTATTGAAGTGAACCCAAAAGAATATGCAAATGACACGGAAATAAGAGGAAGGATTGTCATTTTCTAAAGCTTTATAGCTTAAAAGTATAGAGGCTGCGGAAACTGAAAGCCAGAAAAAAGAGGCAGAAAAAAAAGAAGAGTGGGGAAGTGCCAATTGCGTGTGAGCAAATACTGGAATAAACTTAAAGCAGTAACCACTACATGCATCAGCCAAAAACCGTTTCCCTGTTTATCACAATTATTATCCATTCGAAAAAGCAACAGGTTCCTGTTCTTTTCAGGACTACAGCTTTGGTGCATGGCCCCAATGCTAAAGCTCTTCCTTTTCTTGCAATTTTCTGATTTTTTTTTTTCGCAGTAGATATATATATATATATAGGCCATGTACGTACGTAGCTTTGCTTTGGGTAGCTTGCAATTTGCAAAGCCTTTGAAGCTGTTTCAAATTCAATAACCTCATTATATATGATAGCAAGTATAAATGCTAGCTTTTGATTGAGTTATTTTTATGGGTAATGATAGAGAGACTAATTTTTTAAAATTAAATTTATAAATTAAATGATGTGGCAATAAAGTAAGTCAACCGTTAACTGTCACATTATTTAGTTTACAAATCTGATTTAAAAAATTTAGTCTCTCTAACATTACCTTATTTTCATATGCATGCGCCGCATATTGTTTCCAATTCCAATTCCACGGTGTACATTTAATCTTTACACATGAATCAGTGGAGGTATATATCGATATCTCTCTAATAAGACTCTAACCCCTGTATGCTGATGTCATGCTGTAGTCCTACCATGCACTTATAAAAATATCAACTACCATGATGTCTGAAGAACTCAATTCTATAAAAATATTGGTTAGATTGGCTATCCATCGAAATCATCTTATTATTGCAATTTATGTCGACCCCAATTGTGTGATTATGTATATTTTCGAGTATTGAGATTGTGTTTGTGTCCAAAAGAATTATATCGATGTTTGGAGTTGGGTTTGGAGATTTAGTTTTAAAAAAAATTTAATTATTGAACGATATTACTATTTTAAGTTATACTAAGAATATGAGTTTGAACTCACCACGCAATGAGTTAAAAATAAATATTCTATTTACCAACGTAATTCACCGCTTGCTTATGCAACTACATTTTATGTTTCTCTTTTTTTAAAGATTTCTTTATATTGCTTAGTTAGGATTTAATTATAAAATTAACAAATTAATAGAGGATAACGTCCAGATTTATAAACGGAACTCTTAGATTAAACTTAAAACTATATAATATATTTATATATCAAGACAAGTAGAGGAAGTTGGAAATTGGATCAATTATGTTGGTGTACTTAATTTGTAGGGTCCTCCTTATTCCCAGGTGATTATAATTGAAAAAAACATTCCTAAAACATATGATCGCATGCATCATCTTGTCAACCAACTTGAATCACATTATGACAAAGCCAATGATGGAATGAAAGAAGCGTTTTCTTATATGATATTATACTTACTATTCTATATCAATATAATATTCCATCTATTGTGTTCTTCAATGCGTTACACACTCATACCAATACGATCCCTTCCCATCCATCAACCAAGTTACAAAACACCTACAAACGTTACTATATAAATGTAACTCCTGCTCCTTTTATACATTTCTCAGGCAAAATATATGACTAATGCCGATAGAGACTCTCGCGAATCTCTTAGTGCCATTCACTTGCATTAATAGTAAATAGTCATCTACGCTAGTATCACTATTGTGATTGGCAAAACTACTCTATATGCATAAAGTTTCTAGGGTTATGATTAATCTGCATGATGTACCATAATTGTACGGTAGGATAACATGTATGTTAATTTTTTCCATATTCCTTAACACACAGCACACAGATATCAAATACATAACTTTTCCTTTTCATCAATTTCTTTTCTTTTCATTATTTTTGTTGGAGTAGGCTACGGTGCTCGCAAGCATTTGATGCTCACACTGATTTCACTGTTAAAAGGAGGGAGGAGAGAGGAGAGAAGGGGAGATGGAGGATGAAATCGGTATAAGCATTCAATGCTTGCAAGCACTGTAGCCAGTCCCCTTTGTTGCCAAACGTTCCATGATTACATTCTCTAATGAAAAATTGATCCAAATACCAAATCTACCCCTGAGTGCGTTTTTACTGTGCTCATAAATGAATGAAATATCCCAACAAAGAACAAAGAGGGACCCAGTTTTGCCCCCACCCTCCTCATGCAAAATGACGACATTAATCTCGAAAACAAAAACAAAATAAAAAAGCTCAACTCCCACAGATTAAACCACCCTAGCTGTTTGTCTATATATAACACCCACCCCCATCTCCACTTCTCAACCCACAACACCCACACCACCCTCAAATCTCTCATTGTCTGTTCTGTCTTTTGCTTCATTTGCTTCTCTTGCAAACATTTTCTTAGCTGAAAAATAACCTCATCAAAAGTTCAAAACACACACATTTGATTCAATTAAAATGGCAGGGAGAGAGCCTTTTAACGTGACAGCCAGAGCACCAGAGATGACGACGACACAGAGATCACCGTGGCATTCCCCGGTGCCCTACTTGTTCGGTGGGCTGGCAGCCATGCTGGGTCTAATTGCGTTTGCGCTTCTGATCTTAGCATGCTCCTACTGGAAGCTCTCTGGCTACCTCGAAAACAACGAAAACGGATCAGAGCGAGACCTGGAAGCCGGAGAAGGCGGAAAAGGCGACGAGTCCGGCCAGAAGGCCCCGCAGGTTTTCGAAGAGAAAATCTTGGTGATCATGGCTGGAGACGCCAAGCCAACTTTCTTGGCCACACCCATGTCAAGTAGGTCTTCATCTTTTGGCGACAATACTAACACCACTTGTAGCTGTAGCCAAAAGAGTGAAAAGTCGGTGGAAATGAGTGAGACGACTACTGACAATAAGCAAGGAAGTAGTGATGGAAGTGATCATCATCAGATACAAATTATTGATGAGAACGGAGAGAGTACCCATGAGGCCTCAGATCAGAGAGCCAGTAATTAATTAAGTCATTAAGTTAATTACTTGTGATTTTGGTAATTAATTAATTTTCTGGATGGGGTTGATTTGGTTGAGACTGAAGGTGTGGGGTTTTTTTTGTACTTTCCTTTTTCACGGGAGCTGTAAATTAATTTGAGATGAAATGGAAGAATTCCCTATTCTCCTTACAGTTTTGCCTTTCCTTTATCTGTGCTATTTATGCTCTCAATTTGTTAGCGTACACTCCAAATTTCCTAAATTAAATACTCACAGATAAACCAATGCAACACCACAAATTTAAGACTGGGAATTACACTACTTTTTCTTTTTAATATTTTATTCCTAAATTAAGTACATATATACATTTTGAGGGTGGTTTGGAGAAACCCAGAAACCAGTTATGAGAAAAAGAAGATGGAGATGTATGTGTCTGGAATTTTGTATTGGGTGCAGAGAAGATGAAGAATCAAGGGGTACGTGGTGGTCTGAAACGGTAGAGAAAGGCACGTGTAGGTAGGTCTCTGTAGGTGTTGTCTTTGTTTTTGGTCGAACTCTGTAGGTGTTGTCTAATGCGGCGAGGTGAAACTGCTACGATTAGTTTTAGGGTTTAGGATAATTTAATTTCTTAATCTTCTGAAATATTAATATATACACATTATAGTGTTTGTGAGTGGAATTCAGTGCAGTGCGCATTAATTCAGCATTCTTTGTGTTTGTGTTTGAAAGGTACAATATATTGTACATTTTAGTATCTGGCAAATATGCAGATACAATATTTGGGTGGTGACACTGGAGTTGTGGGGTGGATATTATTTATATGGTATGGAAAATGATATTGGCAAGATTGGAATTACTGATCATATATATACATATATGCATCAAATAGTGAGCCACTAAATTTTTTTTATAAATAAAAAGACTGTAAAGCAAAACTTAATTTTCAAAATGACCCACAAAAAGGAAACCACAATATATAAACTTTTTAGGCTGTGTTTTCAAGTTATGGGAGTAAAAGTCAAATTATAAAGAAAATGATCACAAAATATTAAATATGATAGCGATTAGGAAATGCACTATAGAGCATTACAAAAATATGTAAGAGGGATTTGCAAGTGACACCTTCCAATGAAAGATTAGCTAATCTGATCATATGTCTTTATAATGCTTATATGATGTTTTTTTAATCTCTTCTATCTAATATTTGGGTCAAACTTCAATGGTACGTCTGTTGAATAGTTTAAGATTCATTTGGGGCTCATCGCAAATTAATCTAGGACCATTCAATGGCCGTACCATTGAATGGTGAGTACCACCCAAGATTTTTTCCTAACATTTCACGATCTTTTTTTTATATATTGACTTTCAATCTCATGACTTAAAAATTTCTCACCCAAACATAGCAATAAGATCTATAATATTTTCATGAAAAGAAAAAAAATGCATAAGATTTGGAAGATAGTTTAAATTAAAATGGAAATCACACACGTATGTAATATATATACACACACATATATGGCTTGAGATGGATATTATTTGGAAGATAGCTTAGGTGCAATAGTCATCACTGAAAGTCTCAGCTGTAAATATATCTGTTAAACCTTAAAAAGCAAGAAAGAGAAAGAGGGAACAAAAAGAAACAGATGCGGCATGCAGGAAATGCTTGGGTATACACTTACTTTCTTGAAAGCATAAATGATATATAGAACTTGTACGAGCGAGCATTAAGAAAGAATATAAAGCTAAAAAAAAATGAGGAATACGACCCTTGGAATAGAACTAAATGGTAAGCTTCTTCTCCTTTGCATGGAAAAACTAAATGAGTGCCAAGTATGTGAATATGGATAAATTCTCTCATTGTGTAGCAACCACCTCCAATTAATCCAATATTGTACTCCAAACTACCTTTGAGTTTTCCCAAAGTTTTTCTTCTTCTTTTTTTTTTTAAAGAAAAAAACACATCTATGATACGAAGAGGAGTTTTCTTGAATTGAAAAAGAAAGTTACCTAAACAGAGATTGACACACCCCGACCCGAATATTCAGGTGGACCCCGGATATCGAGGCGTACTGACCGTCACTCCTCCAGAGTGACGAAGTCATGACGTAAGAAAAGATATTTGAGAATGAGTTAAAACGAAAGTTTGAGATAAATAACAAAATTAGAGTAAAAAAGTAAGCGCGGTGTGGGGGTTTAATCCATTATTACAAACTAACATCAGAGCTAGAAGTGCAGTACGGAAATAATATTCCCATCCCGAAGGATGGATATGAACACACACACAGGAAAGTTAAACCATACTTTTTAATAAAAGAGAGTGTGCGAATGTCAGCGTCTGCTACAGGTTCTCGTCTGCCCAACAATTAATTCCTATGTCCTGGAGGGGCGCAAAACAGAAGGGTGAGTGGGCCAAAATAAAGTTTAATAAAACTTTTCCTTGAGTTACGGAAAATAATAACCCCTCGCTGTAAAACCCGTAGTAGTTTCCAAAATACGTATTTACTGGCAATAATAAAATATAAGTCAAGTGTGGGAACTACGCCCAAAAAGGATACGGGTAAAATAACCAGCACTGTAAAATATACTTACTTATCACATAAATACTGGCACACAAGTCATGCAGAAAGTAGCTACATGAACAGGCTGGGTGTTTATAAATTACGCTCTAGTACTACATACACGTGAAGCTGGCGCTAAGTGCATCACAACGAGTTCTAGCTGCCAAGGCAACTAGAACAGGCTGGCACCTACGATGGATCCAAAGTGAGCGTGTCGGTGCTTGTGAACATACACGTGAAGCTGGTCCTGGCCCGGACAGTACTGACATCGTGCAAGTACGCATGATAAGTAGATGAAATCACAAGCGTATAGTCATGCCAATAATAAGTTTCTAAAACTCAAATAAAGGTATTTAACCAAAACATTTCTAAGTTCATCAAATCATGGCATGCTATACTAAGTCATGAATACCATTCAAAACACATAGTATAATAATATTTGTAAGGAAAACGGCCCACTCACTGGTATGTAGTCGGATCGTAGCCGTCGTACCTAGCCTGGCCTCGAAGCTCCTCGGGATAGGTCTCACCTATACGGGAAATTACTATACTAATCATTAACAAGGTCAAATCCAAATTATAGTAAGGAAAAGACTCGAAATCCCCTTTGTTTGCTCGATTCAGGACTTAAAACTGTCAGAAAAGTGGCTCACGCACTGCCACGGGGCCTCACGCGCTGCCACGCGCGCCCACGCGCTCTCACGTGCTCTCACGCGCCGGCCACGCGCCGTTAAAGTTAACGGCGTGCCGTTAACTGGACAGAAGATTCTCTAACGGCGTTACGGAATATTCCGTCGCCGTTAGGGAATATTCCTTGACAGCGTTAAGTTTGAAACGGAATATAGCTCGAAATATTCCCCCGGTCCGACCGGTTTGGATCAGACCTGCTGACGTCACGAATCGGTTGCCTGACGTCAGAATGGGGTTTGCTGACGTCAGCTCACCGGTGTCCGCTGCAATTTCCAGCAGCCGATCGCCGCCGCCGGCCGGAGTTTCGCCGGAAAAACTGGGTTTTTGGCCGAAATTTCTGGAAAAACACATAAGCTTCATTTCAACACCATTTTTCACCCAAAAGGTACCAAATTGAAGCTAGGAAGGAGGAGAGTTTGATTTTACCTATTGGCACCTCAAAAGGTGGCCGAAATTGGCCGGAATTTGACTTGAAAGAACCGGCCAAAATTGGACTTCGATGTTCTCGAGGTTAAGCCCACATGCAGGGCCTGGGTTGTGATCCCAGGTCTCCTAAAAAACGTTTGATGATGGTTTTGACTTTGATTGAGGCTCAGATCGGAGGAACTCGGTCGGGAAAGGTTTTGGGACTCGCCGGAAAACCTGAGTTCGCTGTCTGAATTTCTGGGCTCGGTTTGCTGTGCTTTCTGGGTTTACAGTAGTCTGGGTTTTGGTGAGGATGATGACTAAGTGATTGTGGCTGTGATTAATCGAAAGGGAGGCTCAGAAATGGAAATGGTAGTAAGCTCGGGTGTTTGAGTGTAGATGGAAGTGTGCATGCAATTTCTTTGTGTGCCAAGTACAGTGACACGGGCAAGGGGAAGGTTAGAGAGTAGAGTGGCAGACAAAAATTTATTTGGTGAGGTGTGGTGAAATCTACACAGTGATGTTAATTTTAAGGGCACCAAAAGTGCACCACCATTGCATGTAGACAAGGCATGCAACATACAGACTGAAATTATCAGAGGTGCAGGGCACCCTGATTCAAAATGAAACCACGGGAAGGAATCTACAGAATCAATATACTGCAAATTGGAAATTACCAATTTGCCCTTAATCGTAACTTGTCCGTTACAAGTCTGAAAAATGTCCCGTTTGCGCCTATGGGTTCGTAATGAAGTGTACGAGTCAAAAAGTACAAGAAAAGTACGAGGTTATGAAAATAACAACGAATGTCCACATAGAACTCACTTGGCGCACCAGGGGCATTTTCGTAATTTTACAATGTCGGGGAATAAAATACACTATAATTAGGGACAGGATGTAACAGAGATAAACCGTAATTATATTTCAGAATAAAGCGAGTTTGAAAAACGAAAATACAAGAAAAACAAGGGGACATGAACTTGACCTCTCTTGGAAAGAAATGATAGCAATTTTACCACACTCAATTTTAAGGTAAAAATTGCGTAAAAAATACTTGCAAGAGTACAAGGTTATTGTAGTATAGTTACTCAAGTAAGGTCGTTTCCATAGGGACTGATATAAATAACTTGTATTTAGAATCAATTCTTAATTAATTATTTAATACAAAAAAGTAGAAATTTGTGATCATGAATGAAAAATAACAGCACAAATAAAAATAATAGAAATTCATAGGAATTTAAATAATAAAAAATAGAGTTTGTCAAGAATTATCAGAAAACAAAGATAAGAAACTATAGAGCTCAGCCATCACCAATAACAATCCTATATAGTTATACCAATTACTTATGAATTACACATGTTAGGTTTTCCTATTGCATATTCTACTAGTGATATTCTAGTTAGAACGTATATCTAACATACAACCCGTGTGTCATATTCAAATCAAATATGAACATGTAAGACTCATTAATTTTTGTGAAAACCTTTCGAAAAACCATGCAACCCTTAAGAGCTTGATATTCGCCTTAAGTGAACTTACAATTATCAATCACAAGAAGCCCTAGCCAATTTAAGGGTGATATTCTAACATAAATTGCATCCAATTACTTGTATACACATCCTAATGCTGATCAAGCATTAAGACAAATAGATAGTTTAAACCGGTGATTGACAATTCAAAGTAGCATGCATAATATCATAAGCAATTGAAAAGAAACTACATATTCATGTTAAAGGCTCAAGGCAAAATCATAATTGAAATCATAATTGAAATCATAATTGAAATCATAATTGAAATCATAAAATAAATTAATAAAAGTTTAGAAAGCACCATTGTAGAAAGGTTGAGCTGAGTTCTCCACAATTTAATCTCCAAATTCATTCTCTCCTCTAAACCCTAGAGACTCAACTATTTGGTGAACAAAGGACAATAGAGGAGTGGCATTGGCTAGTTGACAACTTGTACACAGATGCACGATATCAGGTATTTTGAGTGAAAGATTTTGGGGCATCAGTCACATTACTTTCCAAAATTAATATAACTCAACAAACGTGTTACTATTGCAGAGACGGTGCAAGGCCAATGCTGCAAACAGGAAGAAGAAAAGGTATGAACACACAGGAGGATCACGACCTTTCCTTAAACACTTTGAAGATGTTGAACAGGTTTTCAATCTTTCCTTTTTTTGTTTTTCATGTTGTATCCTCTGTTTTATGAGTAAAAGTGTTTCTAATTTTTTTATTTGTTGAGAAAAATGTAGAAGGGTAAAAATCCTACGCTCATTGGTAATTGGAGCAAGGTGCATAAGCGCAAGAATAAAGAAGTGTGGGTTAATGAGGCTGCTGAGATGATGGGGGTAGTGAAAAATTATATTATAGTATTATTGGGGTACTTTTTACTTGAAAAATTGCTTACATTCTTTGTTATAAAATTTTCTTTTTTGTAGAAACAAATGGAAGCGGAGTTAGAAAAATTTAAGAACAATTTGGCTGAGAGCTCAGGGACTCCAACAGATCAAATTAAGGTGCCTATAACAAATGAGTTAGAGATCATGATTGATCAACTTGGTGTTGGGCGAAACAAGAGAATGTGGGGTGTGGGCTCTAACATTCGAGTCGGGAGTTCTTCACATAGTGTTAAAAGTCTTGTAGCCTCCATTAGAGATCAAAAGATGGAGGAGCTTGAAGGCCAAGTGGGTGAGCTTAAAGGCACTATTAATGGTCTTATGAAGGTTATCAAAAAGATGCAAACACAATTTAATGCAAGATGTCCACGCATGAGTGATGAAGATGAAGAAGATGACCATGACGACGACGATGATAATCATGATGATGATGATGAGGAGGGTCTCAATCATGATAATGATAAGGAGGATGGTCTAGAAGAATTCAATTATAACCAATAGGTTATATTTGCTTTCATAAGTCTAAAATCTGTTTTTTGTCATCTGTTTGTTATGACGGGTTGGTCTTGAATTATGCTTTGGGTCAAAGTTATTTGTCTTTTGAGATTATAAGTACTAACTAGGTGTTTCTTTTTCTGTTTATGACTATACTATTTTTAGACAATGTATAATTAAAATTATGCTTTATTTATATGCAATTAAGTTTTCACTACATGCATATTAATTTATGTCGTTTGAGTCTTTAAGAAGCAAAAGTTATCTTGATATAGTAAATATAAAATAAAATATAAAATTACAAAATAATAAATATTATTTAAAATTCACTTTTGCGACGACATTTTCGTCACCTTCCTGGACAATCTAGTAAGAAATATCTCTCTTTTAACGACGACAAAATTGGACGTCAAAATGAATCAGTGACCAATTCTCCAGTTAGTCACAAATGAGGTGAAACTCGCGCCAAATTTCATGTTTTCGCGCGAAAGGAACAACTCAATAGCGACAAACACAATCCATATTCTGCGACCAAAACATTACGTCAGTGTTCATTTTTAGTGTCGAAATTACAATTTTCGTCGCAAAATATAATAAGCGTCAAGGATATAGCAATGAACACTGGTGACCAAAATTTTAGTCGCAGAACTGTTTGGGTGACGAAAAAGTATCTTTTGCCGACAAAAGGCTTCCGTCACAGAATCCATTTTTTCTTGTAGTGATATACTAGTAGAAAAAGCAAATCCTACAAAAAATACGCTTCCCAAAAAATCAGGAAAAAAAATAAAATTACAGAATCCTTTTCCAATAAGGATTTGGACTGTTGCAGAAAATTCTCTTTTTTGATTGACAAAATCAGCTCCGAATTAGGCCCATAATATGTCGTTGGAAAGCTAAAAACGTCCTCTACAACTTTATAGAAGAAACCTCGGCCCAAAAACATCATCTTGGATCACTTATATGCCAAATAAACCCAAAAATGTGAATTTGCCAAAATTACGCAATCCATCTTCAATTATTCATCACGATCAAACGGCATAGAATTAAGGCTTCAAACTTTGACATAATTTTCTTAGCTCCAAAACTCTACAATTTGTCCATTTAATGTGCTAAGCCGATTCAATCCATCATATGATAAAAACATATAATGAAGTATCAAAATTCTCTAAAAAAACAAACATAAAAGCTAACTTGGAGTACTATAAAATATAATATTACAAGAAACACACTAAAAAAAGAGGGGTGAACATAGAAATCCCTTCTAAAACAAAGCCTAACATTTATAAACTTGCAAAACAAGCTTTGAAACACCGAAAATAAAATGTTAACAAAATAATCACAAATAAGGAAAGTGTGAGTATGCACACTAGTTTGAACATAGAAAATCAGGCAAACCTGAATCCAAAGAAGCAAGACCGCCGACAGAGAGGAGTTACATGCCACACCAAGGTTGAGGAAGACAAGGCCATGTTAGCGAAACTACCAACAACCATATTCCCTTCCCAATAAGTGTGAGAGCAACAAAAAGTCATCCCCCGGATGCGAGCAAACAAATAAATGTGTACGATGAGGTCAAAGAGGAACTTAGTCATACGACCGAAGAAAAGTAAAAACACTAGAAGAATCACTTTTCAACCAAAGCGTATGTCAAACATATTGAAAAGAAAATTCAGTGCCATTAATAATTGCTAATAATTATAAAAAAAAAAAATTGTGATGACCAATACCTTAACAAAAACCTTCAAGAAACCAGGTAGGTCAATCCTTGAAAACTCATCCACAAGCAGCATGACCAAGATTGCTTTAAAACAAGCCACTAGTGTTCAGTTTAAGCCAAGGAAACCATGACGAATACCAAAGCACATAGGAGAGATTTTTTTGAAGTATCTAGTTTTTAAAGAGTATTCCACATGTCATAATACAAGTAGAGAAAATAATATATTTTTAAGTGTCTCTTCACTTGTATTATGACATGTAGAGTATCTCATTGAAAATTAGTTTTAGTTTAGGTACTAGTTGAAAAGTCAAACTAATTTGCTAGGTAAAATGACAATAATGTCCAACCCTACCATCACAAAGTTATAGCCATTAATTTTCCCAATGAATTGTAACTAACAAGCATGAGTATGAATTTTTTTAAAAGAAAATTTTTTTTATTACGTTAATCGCTTAGGGTGTAGGGTCTAGTTCCCGGATTTTGGGCTTCGCCCAAAACCCGAGACCTACACCCTAAGCCCTAAGCTCCTCCCAAGGACATTCTAAAACCCTAAACCCAAAATGATCAACCCCAAACCTTGACCGACCTTTTAAAACCCTAAACCTTCAAAGTTAACCCCGAACTCTAAAGGCCTTATAAAATTATGAAAGAAATAAACTTGAGGACAATATGGTAATCTCTCATATCTTTTATTTAGTCATAGGATCACTTGCAATAAAGTTTGTGGCTTATCATAAAATATTTAATTAGACTTGGTATTTTTCCTTAAATATGGTATTTTTCTTTAAAGTCTATACCCAACTTGGTATTTAATATGAATTTACCTTTGAAAAAATTTCTCCAATAATAAGGACCTTACGAGGGATATGTTGGATACGCAAAGAAATAATATGAATACCCAAACCTTGCAAATAGCAAACACGGTGAGATTGAGAGTATCAAGGAAATTGATCAATCCTCAAAAAGTAACTTAATGCGTGCTTCCCAAATAGCAAAAACGGTAAATAGGACGGTAAATTCAAAGATTGTGTATCTGATTGAAAAAAGGCTTATGCACAGTCCCAAAACACTGTTAAAGAATCAGAAAAAGGGTAGAGAAGATCAAATTAACTGGCCAACCACATTCAAAATTGCTTCACTGAAAAGGAAAAGAAAGATGAGTGGAAGATTCTTCACAACCGTGACATAGTTTACAAATAAATGTCAAACAAATATCCCGTTGCCAAAGTTAAATGGAAAATTAACAAAAGTACTCATTATTTGCCTTTTAAAATAAAAAAATTTACTTTTTAAAAATTAATAAAAAATACTCAATATCAACACTATATCTGTCGATGTAGTATTGATATAGTGTCGATATTGAGTACTTGATTAAATTTCAAAAAAGTGTGTGTTTTTTATTTAAGAATGAAAATAGTGAGTACTTTTGCCTATTTTTCAAGTTAAATAGATTGACAAAAGATGCTATAGGTAACCACCACAGGGTGACCCAGTAGTTGGGTTAAATTTTAGGCCCGTATTTCACATGGCTTGTCTTGAGTTCGATTCTTGACTTTGGTGAATCACACGATGATGGCCAGAGGAGACTGAAATGTCTATGTGAGTCTTCCTGACTTCCAGAATGGTGAACTTCCGTAGCTTGGCCACCAGCTGGTCCCCTTTTGAAAAAAAAAGAAGAAAAGATGCTATAGATATTTGATTATATTCTTTTCTATTAGGCTTTCCTTTCTTTCATGTACTTTCAGTTCCCTCCCCACAAACTAAATGTGGCTAGCTACATTTTGTAGAGAGAAATCTTTCTTAAGGGTCACCATAATCATGGAATTTAGAATTTTGTACATAAAATTAATGTTGTTAGGCACCAACTTCATCCACTCTAATTCAAAGGGTACTAGAATGATTGTTGATAATATTATGGTGGCATTTGAAACAACACATGCGATGAAAGAAATTCGAGACAATCAAGATGTCAAAATGGCAATTAAATTGGACATGGCGAAAGCTTATGATAGGGTCGAACAGAGTTTTCTTCAAGCTATGATGTTGAAGATGGATTTTGAGCAGATATGGGTAGACAAAATTATGGACTGCCTTTCTACAGTTTCTTTTTCGATTCTATGGAAAGAAAATTCATTCGGGCATATTATTCCTCAAAGGGGATTATGGCAAGGGTGTCCACTTTCGCCATATTTGTTTCTTATGTGTGCTGAGGGCTTCTCAGGACTATTACGGAGAGCGGAGGGGGAAGGCCTTTTGAAAGGAGTGTAGGTGGCACAGGGAGCACCTTCCATCACTCATTTATTTTTTGCCAATGATAGTCTTCTTTTTTTGGATGCTACTGCCGAGACGTGTGAGGTAGTGAAATGTATTTTTCACGCATATGAGGAGGCTTCGGGGCAAATGATTAACTATAATAAGTCTACTTTGACATTGAGCCCTAATGCTCAAGAGGAGGTGAAACATTTGGTTGTGGAGGCTATGGAAATTCCGTTGGTGGTTTGCCATGAAAAGTACCTTGGTTTGCCAACAGTGGTGGGTAGGGGAAAGAAACAGATCTTCGAAGCTACAAAAGAAAGAATGTTGAAACGTATGGGTGGGTGGAAAGAGAAATTCCTTTCCAAAGCTAGAAAAGAAATTTTAATTAAAGCCGTGCTTCAGGCTATGCCCACATACTCGATGCACTGTCTTCTCGCTAAATTTTGGTGGTCTAAATCACATAATGAAGGTGGTATTCATTGGATGCGTTGGGAAAGATTGTGTGCCAATAAATCAGATGGAGGATTGGAATTTCGAGATATGGAGGCTTTTAACCAGGCACTTTTAGCTAAGCAGTGTTGGAGGATTTTTTGTAATGGAAACTCGCTGGCAGCAAGGGTTTTTAAAGCCCGATATTTTCCCCAAAACAATTTTCTTGATGCGGAGGTGGGACGGAGACCTTCCCATATTTAGAGATCTCTAATCTGGGGTAAAACTTTGTTGTTAGAAGGGTTGCGATGGAGAGTGGGGAATGGGGAGTCAATTTGAGTATATGGTGATCAATGGGTACCATTACCAAGAAGTTTTCTTATTCACTCTACTTCTCAACTACCAAGTTCTTTATGGGTGAGTCAGTTAATCACAAGTGAAGGAAGGTGGGATGCTGAGCTACTATATGGGAACTTTTGGGAGCAGGAAATCGATGCCATCCTCCAAATACCAATTGGGAGAGGGGAGGATAAGAGGATATGGCACTATGAACGAAATGGATGTTATTCTGTGAGAAGTGGCTATAAGGTTGCTTGGATGATAAAACATTTCTCAATGGGGATGGAGAGCTCTTCGGGTAATGATGGGATGCTAATTTGGAAAAACGTCTGGAGGTTGTCTGTTCCGAACAAAGTGAAGCACTTTCTTTGGCGGTGCTTACAAAACTTTTTATCTTGCAAGTCAGAGCTATTTAAAAAGAAGATTGTGAAAAGCATGGTATGTGAGCAATGTGGTAGAGATTTTGAGACTGCATTGCATGCTTTATGGGGGTGTAAGCAAGTCAAAGAGGTATGAGAATTTTCTCCATGGGGTGAGTCACGACGGGAATGGAAGTTGGAATCTTTTATAGATCTTTGGCACACAATTTTATTGGTATCCAAAGTTGAGGAGCTTGACTTATTTGCAATGGTGTGTTGGGTTGTGTGGAATGAAAGAAATGAGGCTTTCCACCAACAAAGAGAGTTTCGGAGTCACGACCTGTTTGATCGGGGCTTCAGTTTTTATTGGATTTTCAAGCAGCTAACACTGCAGTGGAGAAATCATAGATGAGGTTAAATGGAGCGATTAGATGGCATCCTCCTCCTGGTTTGTTCAAAATCAATGTTGATGGGGCTGTAGAAAAAGGGGGATCAGTCAAGGGTGTGGGAATGGTGATAAGAAATGAAAATGGTGAGTTTATGGCTGGTTGTTGTAAGCAGGTACAACAATATCTCAGTCCGCATACAATTGAGTTAATAACTGCAAAAGAAGGATTGGAATTTGCCTGGGATATTGGCTTTTTTGATATTGTTCTGGAGATGGATGATCAAGGTGCTGTCAATGGTATAAATTATGTAGATGAATGTTTTGATCATGAAGGGTGCTTGGTGGAGGAGATTAAGTTGTTGAGTCGACGTTTTTGAACCTTCCTGTGCCGATGGCAGCGTCGAGAATCCAATAAAGTGGCACATGAACTTGCTCAATTTTCTATTCAAAATTGTATTTTTCAGACTTGGATTGAGGAAGAGCCACGTTGGCTCTCTCCGTTCCTTTTATATAATGTAACTGTTGATTCTTATTTTTATTGAAAAAGTTTTCTTATAAAAAAAAAAAGAAACCAAAACTAATTACTACAATTGTACAACACTTCTATTTTTTTTCCTGGTGTATATTAACTTTGTTTTGTTGTTTGTAACTTTGTATTTGTTACATTCACAACACAAACACGGCAAACTCTAAAATTAGTGATGAAATTTCATTAATCATGTTGCAAGAATCTGCATGGTACACGCAAAAGCATCCTTATACTAAATTTATAACCAACTGTTTCGAATATTCACAAATAAAAACTCCACAGCCTCTGTATTTTAATAGAACAATTATTACGAGAAATTTAACTAATTTAAATTAGTGGCATGATTGAGGGACAATTAGCGCTCACTTTATGTACAAAAAACATATAAAAAAAAGATGAGATATGTATAAAATTACTATATATTTTATACGTTTCTCTTGAGCATGAGGTCACTGAACATGTTCATTGGATATAAGTACCTTATATGAAGCAGCAATTTCTTCTAGTAATAATTACGATGCTCGGCTTTCTTTGGCAACAAATAGAAATAAGTGGCCAGCTTTTGATTAAGGTGCGTGTGACATTGTTAATTACCAAATCCGAATATATATAAATAGTGCTGAGTGCAGTTCTAAGCGTGATATAGCTAGTAAGGAAGTGATATTACATCAACATAATAATAATATCAGGCATTAATTAGATTGGGCAATCAGCCTTTCACATTCCCACTTAGTTTGTTTACTTCAAATCTGGACAAGCAAACTCCGGCAGGAAATATTGCATATCTTCTCTCGATTTGGTGCAATGCAGCAGGCATAACATTTAACCAACTAGCTAGATATCTCAGTAGAAAATCGAGTACTATGAAATATGTTTGTGAGAAAAATTGAGCACGAAATGACAGGTGACAAAAATTTGAGAAAAGAGTGCGATCCATGTGTACAAACATAATTAAGTTTCTATTTAAACGATAAATTGTGCAACACCCAATTATCTAATTTTTCTCATGCTTTGATATATGCATGTTAATTTCTTTTTTTATCCTAATGGGGCGGAACCATGTGTCAGACTATATTTTCTGTCTTTCTCCCTTGGGCTTTACCCATGATTACTTGCAAATTTCTTTGATCGTGATTGCAGATCTGAGTTTCATTAAGAAAAGGAATACCTAGCTATGAATATGTAAGGAAGATATGTGAAAGAAAATGAATGAAACAAAAATTATTTGGAATTGCTTTTGCTTTTTTTCCCTTGCATTTCCTCTATCATTTCCTGAAATAAAAAAAATAAAAAAAATTAAGGAACTATTGTTGGAGATATCATGTATTTGAGTTGAGGTTTCCTTCTTGTCCCACATTGGTGGTGGAAGGAATTTCACAATGCTATATAATTAAGTATCAACTCTCATACATAATTAAATTGGATTAAAGCCTTACTTGGGCTACTTGGTTAATTGCATTTATAAATAAATTATTCAAAGATTAGGGCTCTTGGGCTTTAATGACTTAGTTTAATTTTTAATTTTTGGATTTAATTAGAAAACTGTTTTTTGAACGGTTGCACTGTTTGAATTTGAATCAAACAGAAGTGTCTTCATGTGGAAAGGCACAATACTGCTTATATATTTAAAGTTTCTCTTTTGGAGGTTGATCATCATCAATTGCAGCCCTTAGTCATACATTCTTTGGGAGAAAAACACAAAGCGTTTGCCACATTTCAAGCCCTAGTGCTAGGACTTGAAATATAGATAGTTGAATCTTGGGAGCTAGTCACCTACAAAACCTCAAGTACCGAGAATGGGTGAAATTACTGTCTTTAGGACATTGCAATATTCTACAGGCCTCTATCTCAAATACCAAGTCAATTCTTTCAATTCATAATATAACATATCTATATTTGTTGTTGATTAATTTTGAATTCCTTTTGACATAAATTTAGTTTATATATTTGTAGTATTTGAATTCTATTTGTATACAGTTACTTATTATTAATATTATCGATTGTTGTATTTTCCAACAATTATTTGATAATTATTTTAAGTTTTAGTTTTAATCTCTTTTTTTTCTCTTTTTGCTTGAAATATGGAGAAATAATGGAGATCAAATGGTGGATAGATCGAAGATCAAATTGAAAGGCACAAATCTGGCAACAAGATTTGAGCTTTGCAAATTTGTGCTTTGAAGAAATAAAGTGATACATGTGGTAGGACTTTCACATAGGAAGATGCACCTATTGGCCAAGAGGAGTGACTTTAAGGAAAAGATGTATTGGTTCATAATGAAGAGATATGTCACTTCAAATGTGAATCGGATACAATGAATGTACAAAGAGGTACAACTCTTGAATAAAGGGTTACACCTCTTATAGGGGTTACAACCATTAAATAAGGGTTACACCTATTGAATGGTACTCTTTGGTTGTCTATAAATAGGGTTGCAGTCAACGCATTTCATTCATTCCAATTCCAATTCACTTGCATGAGAGAGTCTAAGAAAGTATCTATCTTCCTATGCAATCCTCAGTTTAACCACGACCATCACTAGAGATCATATTTCCTTCATGCTTTGATTTTCAATTTGGGCTCATGACATGCCATTTCGATGAGAACAACAAGTTAAACAAGACTCTTGCTTTGCCTTGATATACGGACATTTTTGGTTAAATTCTAAGGGAAATTTAGTTTAAATATCAAGTTATAATTAAGTTTTAAATAAAAATACCCATTTTAAGAAAAAATACCAAACTTTGTAAATAAATGTATAAGAGGCCATATTTTGTGGGTCCAGCCCATTGGGCTTTGCACTGAATTTACTTTTTAACCCTTAGGCCTATTAGGTACAAATTTTTTTTTTTTCTGTTTACACATAAACAGTTCAAATTTGGTTCGAACGGCTTCTGTTTTGTCGAAGTCGAACTACTGCTGCTTCTGTTTCAAACAAAAGCACTGTCCGAAACAGAGAAACAGTCGGGCATTCATCGATTTTGTGATTCGAACCTCCAATTCAACTTCTCCAGGTATGTTCTTCATCAATATGCTCAGGAAATTAGGTTTTTCTTGTTCTTGTTTTGAGTTTTTTTTTTCTGTGTTTTATACGTTTGTTCATCAATCTTTTGTTTTTGTTAATTGCTTTGTGTTTCTTCTAATCGATTCAGTTTTGTTTGAATTGCTGTGTCATTGTCGTTTGATTTGTTCTTTTTTTTTTTTTTGGCTTGTTATAATTTATGATTTTACAGTAGATATTGATTCTTTTTCAGATGGACAGTGATGTGATTAGGCGATGTTGTTACGGATCAGACGTAGTTATTGTTCGTTTTGGTCCAGACTCATCATTCCTCTACCTAGTGAAGCAAATTTGTCTACGTTTTCAGTTGAAATTGGGAAGTTTCAGTTTGAGGTACTCAATTGGAAATTACAGTAGCTGTTTTTTAGAATGTGATGATGATTTTCAACTTATGTTGGCCAATATTTCAATATCAGTTGTTAGATTTGTTGATATATTGGTGAGGGATTTAGGTGAGGATAATGTGCATGGTAGTTTGAGCAATAGTATTGTAGTGTTTGACAGTGGTGCTTCATCATCTACCAGTACAACTTCCAGCACTATTACTGATTCTAATGAGTTTTATGGTAAGTATAAGAAGGCCAAGACAAAAATTTATTTGTCCGATGAGTGGAAGGATTACATTCATAGTGTTGTGCAAGGGTTTGAGAGTGTAGTTGAATTTCATGACAAATTGAAAAAATATGCATTGGAGCTTGGATTTAAAATCAAGTATGTTGATAATGAGACAAAGCGTGTGATTGCCGAGTGTTCTAAGAAACAATCTGATGGTTGTTTGTGGCGTGTATATGCTACACGTTCTGGTTGAATGATCATTTCTTCATTAGAACATTGAACAATGTTCATACTTGCTGCAATTTGATTCGTGAGGAAAAAAATAGTATGATGAGCAGCAACGTTGTTTGCTCTCTTTTTGTTGATAGGATTCGTTCAAATCCTACCCTTAAGCCAAAAGATATTATCAAAGAAATGAAGGAATATTATGGGCTTGATGTATCGTATTACCATGCTTGGTTTGGAAAGGAATTGGCGATAGCTGAGGCTCATGGGGAAGATGCAAGTTCGTATAATGAGTTATGTTGGTATTGTCAAGCTGTTTTGAATAACAATCTGGGATCTCATTGTGTGCTGGAGAGTGATCCTTCAACACATCGGTTTAAGAGGTTTTTTATTTGCTTTGCAGCTTGTATTGCTGGGTTTCCCTGTTGTTTGCCCATTTTGTATTTGGATGGAAGTTTCTTGAAAAGTAAATATAAGGGAGTTCTTCTTTGTGCAACTGGAAGGAATGGAAATCAAGGGAAGCCTCTGCCATTAAGTGCTACTATTATGATATTGCATGGTTTGTTGAGATTTTGAGTCACATATTTACTGTTCGCTAGCTTCAAATCTTTATGTTTTAGTGTTTTCATTCTAAATAACCAACATATCAATTAGTTACTATCCGTCAGTGACATTGCTGTCTTCCGTTTCTATGAATTTTGTGTTTCTTATTACATTTTATTATTAATTTTTTCCAGGTTTTTTTTCCCTTTGCTGTAGCAATTGTTGATGCAGAGAATAGGGAAAATTGGAATTGGTTTGCCAATGAGTTAGCAAAGATTTTGGTCCCACAAAATAGGGTGATTACATTTTTTTCTGATCGTCATGACGGTTTGTTAGATGCTATTTCTAATGTATTTCCAGGCTGGCCACATTCGTACTGTTATCATCATTTGGTAGCTAAGATCAAGACGAAATATCCAGCATCACATAGTAAAACTTTGCGAGAAACTGCTCTGGATTTGTTCTCGAAGTGTGCATATGCTCTTACTGTAGCATCATTTGAGATGTATATGGCAGATATATTAGATAAGGGGGGGGGGGGCCCCTGATATGGAAAGGTTTATAAGAGATATTCCCAAAGAGCATTATTCAAATGCATTTTTTCAAGGGGATAGATGTTGGAAATGTGCCCTAAAACCAATCATATGATGATACTTTACGGACATTTCAAATGTTAAACTAATTTAGTTTAATATGAAGGGCATAGATTATTGTTTATAGTAGTCTCATATAAATGTTATATGCTTAAACAATAAGTCCAAGGAATATGTGCTTAGTAGAATGTAATCTAAACAAGTTAGGTTCATGAGACCATTCTCGATCATAGACATATCCTAAACGTTCCTGATGAATAGGATTGCCAATTGGGCATTGACAGTCCGTTAAGATCAGTACATGTTATGTCTTCTCTCAGGGAGAGTGACTAGTCTCGAGTCATTGGTGTAACTGACACCAAGACAAGCATGTAGGTGCTCAATATGGAATGAGTTCACTGAACGCGATCAACGATGAGTTTTCATGATCATGTCACATGAGAACTCATAGTTGGGATAATGCAAATTAGTCCTTTGACCTGAGGCATCACAGTTGTCTTGTGGTGAGGTCCTTAATCTTTGATTATGTCAAAGTCACTCCATCCGAGGGTGTCCACGGCATAGTTGGGGTTAAGCTACTTAGCCATGGAGGCAAGTGAATGCGCAACAAGGGATCTCTAACCTTCAAACCGTTTGAGGGAGAATACTCTATGATATGATTAAGAATCTCTGGCCAGAGTATGAATAAGATTTAGGAAGTCGTTCCAAATCATATTCAAGGTAATCATATAAGTAAATGAATCACATTGGATAGTAGACATGAATAAACTATCAAACCAAACAATGTGGTCGAGAGTATTGTATTAGAGAAGGACCGTATTGCATTGCAATCCTAACTGAATAGGTTCTCCACCTCTTCTGATTAGCTTGGTAGCCATGACATGCTGCTAGGTGTCACTCATGGTTTGTGGATGCCCTATAAGTGTATAATCACTTAAGGGAGAATTGAAAGTATGTTTCAATTCAGAATTGATTTGAAAGAGTTCTAATCCTCCACTGCCTCGCTAAAAGGAACCTAATGGATCGTACACCGAGTAAGGTAGAGTTTGATGAAACAATGGAGATGAGTAAGAATAATTAAATGGTTTAATTATTTATGGCAAGGATTAATTAATATGTTAATTAATCAAACGAATAAGTTCGTTATAGACCTCGGGTTAGTTTTGGGCCTCAAGGCCCAATGGGATTCGAACGTCAAGCCCATTGACTTAAGTTGTATGACAACTTAATGACTAATAATACATTAGGGCCCAAAAGTCCAATGAACCCAACATGGCCGGCCATTTGGTGTATGTGTAGCAAACTTGCTTTAATTGCAAGTTTGCCACTACATTGTGAAAAGGTTATAAAGGAAACTTTATAACATTTCATACTTAGTGGTTTTTTTTTGGAGAATTGAGAGAGTGAAAGCTCTCTCTTCTCTCAAAGAGGCCGGCTCCCTAGAGGAAAATAGCTAGCAATCTCTCTTCCTCTAGGGCACTCATCTTCTCATCAAGGCTCTCCTTGGTGTGGAGACTTAGAGGTTCCCTACTTTGGGAACTTGGAGAATCCGATTCATCCATCATCATCCAAGCAAGGAATGAAGGCCCTCTCCATGGGTGATTAGCCTTTGCTTAGGCAAAGAGGAATCTACAAAGGTATTTGATTTATCAACTCAAAATTTGTTTTGATTTGAGTCATGGTTCACCATATCTACTAGGCTTTGAATTTTCTTGGGTAAAGTTTCGTTTTAAGTGCATAGAAGCATGTTTCCGCCTTTAATTGTTAAATGCATGCTTAATGATGTTGCTTAATGAACTTGGTTAATCCACAAATTTCCGTTCAATAGATATGGGGATATGGCAAATAGTATTGCTGAGTCGTTTAATAGTTGGATTAATGATTACCGTGGGCTGCCTGTTTATCAAATGATAGATGATATTCTGAAAAAGTTGATGGTTATGATGGCAGAAAGGAAGCTTATTGCTGAACGTTGGACAGGTGTCATATGTCCAAATATAGAGAAGGAATTGAAGAAGGACTATAACAGTGGTAGGCACTGGACAGTTTCTCGTTCGGGTCCAAAGATTTTTGAGGTTTAGGCGCATCATTCTTACAGGGTTGACTTGGAGAATAAAAATTGCTCTTGCTACATTTGGCAGCTAAATAAACTACCATGTGCTCACACACTTGTTGCGATCCAAAATGGTAATGAGTATGTTTATAACTACATTGATCCCTATTTTACTGTTGCATACTTCAAGAAGGCTTATAAGCTTCCGATTCATCTAATACCAACTATTGATAAGGAAGATATTTTTGGTGATGGTGGTGATCTTCTTCCACCAGCTACTAAAAAACAATCAGGAAGACCTAGGAGTAGTAGGATCAAGTTTGCTAGTGAAGGCAAAAGGAAAATGACGTGTGGTCGTTGTGGTTTTTACGGAAGACACAAGAAGAAAAAATGCATGATTGAGATTTGAAGACTTGGTGACTGTGCAGCCTCTACTTACAATGAAGATTCAAGTCTATCAATTGTACAAAGTGCACTATACGTGGAAATGTGGATGGTCATATTAAGAAGACTTGTAATGTGTGAATTTAGTCTTATTTTCATTTACTTTTCAGCTATTCACATGGTTTTTATGTGAGCTTGACTGAAGCTTAAGACATTATATTTAGCTTGTTTACATCTTAAAGTTTTAGGAACTTATTTGATGAACTCAGATTTGAATATTATTTTGAGCTTCTGCATTTTTTTTCAGTTCACGATCATGTCACTGTTCAACAATGACTTGAACTTTTTTTTAGTGGATTCAAGTTTTCTGTTGCAAAAAACATTATATTTAGTTTGTTTACATCTTAAAGTTTTAGGAACTTATTTGATGAACTCAGATTTGAATATTATTTCGAGCTTCTCCATTATTTTTCAGTTCACGATCATGTCACTGTTCAATAATGACATGAACTTTTTTTTAGTGATTTTTAAGTTTTCTGTTGCAAAAGACATTATATTTAGTTTGTTTATATCTTAAAGTCTTAGGAACTTCTTTGATGAACTCAGATTTGAATATTATTTCGAGCTTCTGCATTATTTTTCAGTTCACGATCATGTCACTGTTCAACAATGACATGAACTTTTTTTAGTAGATTCAAGTTTTGTCAACACAAATTTAACCAACCACTCATTATCTCATGCAAAAGTTATTATAGAACAAAGAGGGTTGAGGGTCATGGAAATATATTGTAGTCAAGAATAGATCATTATTTGACAACAGTGACTAAAAAAAAAAACACTTTCTTTTATAAGTGACTGTCATATGAGTTATGGATTGATCCCAATCGAACAATGAAATTCGTTTGGATATTAACAAGTCAACATCCCAAAAAGGTTAAATGGAAATAAACTAAAAATAAGTTTTGCAGTTGTATAATTGGGAAGTACCCTTACTTAATAATATTACAGAACCATTACACAAACATTCCAAAGTTGATGACACAGTTCAAATTCAAATTTCAGCTTCTAAGTCAACGATGCTTCTTGCTTTCTGTTCTAGCTTAGTTTGTGGCGAATAAACCGTGCAATCATTTCTGCCCGATATTTTTGCATTTTCTGTTTGCTCACTCTTTTTGGCAGCACTTGCTCTTTTGATGTATTGTCCATGTAATACATCACAAAGATGCCACAATCCAATCTATATATTACAATGAAAATGTAAGTTATAATGTTCATGTTATTCAGTCCGAAAAATAGAAATGATAAGTTATATTGTTCATGTTATTCAGTCCAAAAATATAAATTAAATTATTACTAAGATTTGATAATAAAACTTACGAGTTGTCAATTTGTTGAGGGCACTCCATTTCAACTTTGAGATCAAAGTCATTGAAGTTTGCAGTACTGATCCACTTGATGGTTTTAATGTCATCATCAGTACGTTGCACTTCAGTGAATTGCAATTCACCTTCTTTGGCATGTCGCTTATTGACTGCCATTCGGCAACCTTGTTGCAACATGTCTTCAGCTTGATCTTTAACAACAACCATCCATTTACGGATCAAATTAACCTGCATTGTAAGCAAACATGTTAGTGTTTTTTTTCTTTTTGGATTATATAATATGCAAGTCATGTACACTTTAATAATTATTTACCATATATTCAGCATCCTTGAAGGTGTCGTCTTGTTCGGGTCTTCTTTTCCTCATTGAGTTTAAATGGAACCATCCATGAGCATCTTTGTCCAGCACCAAAAGTGTATGGTGGTATGCTTTTTTGGTGTATATTGGTATTAACAACTTTTCAGATTTTCCCAGTTTGTGAAAGAGAGGTTCAAATAGAGATTGATGGATACCCTTCACATTCTGGTTTTTTGTATGAATCTGTTAAGAAATACAAAATATTTTAGCAATATTGTTATTACTTTGACGCGTCTGTCTCGCAATGACACACACATTACACTTAATAAGTAAAAGTGAAACTAAACATATACAAAGATCATGCAAAAATGTAGAATCCAATCAATGAAAACTTTTCATTTTACTTTGACATCTCAAGTCACTGTATGACAATGAGAAGGAAATGCAAAGTGATATTGTCATTTTTTCAACTTGGTTTCTCATTATCAACTATTAGCACAAGAAAAAGCCCAACAATTAGCACATGGCAGATACTTTTTTCATATCACTGTTTGCCAATGACATGATACAAGCAAGCATGTGTAATTTTAGATCAACATGTTATTCCAGATTTACCCAGACACGTACCCAGCTCCAGTTTTCCAAAAATTCTATTCGACATGGAGGACTTGACTGATGTTCTGTCATCTCATACTGCAACAGTTCTCCATATGCATTAATTGCCTGAAATGCATTATTACAATGAATTGTAAGCAACCAAAATTAACCCGAAAAGAACTATAGAAATAACATTTTGAGATATATCATTTGTTCCTTTACATTATTTGCTATTGCAGAATTAGATAGCAACTTCTTGATGTCTTGACGTTCCATGTAGTTGTTGCGAATATCTCCTCGCCAAAAATAGTCACTGCACATATACAAAAACAAAAGCTGAAGTCATACCATATAGTCACTGTATAAAATTTTACAGAATTTAGATAAGCAATGAGTCAAATTTATTACCTTCAAGTGGATTTGTCTCATAAATCTTTCAATTGAATTTGAGTCCCCGAATCCATAAGTTTGTAGACAGTGTTCTTATCCCAGTTCATAGGTTCATCTGTGTCAGCTCGTTCCTCCTCTTCTTTGTCTTCCACATCATCAACCAATTGGATTGTACCACCAGGACTTGTATTCAATATATCGAAAGAGAACGGAATCGTGTAATCTGATTCTTTATTATTTTGGAGTCTTCTCTTTTTCCGTCTTGGTTCTTGATATTCGAATATGTCATCCTTTTTGCTGATCCTTTTTTTATTATTCAAGCGTACAACGTATGAGTACAGGATGACATCTTGATTTATGCAATGAGGAGACATATTTTGAGGAGTCTTAGGATGAGGGGAACGAATTCAAACTAAAAGAACCTTGGGTGACTCGGGTGTGAGAACATTTTGAGTCTTCATTGTCTCTTCTTTGCATTCATTGGCTTCGTCAGACAATCTGCTTGCTTCTTTTCCTTTTTCATACTCTTCATTTTTTTCTCCAATTGCACTTTGCTGTCTTCAGAAATGGTCTTTTCCAATTGCTGGACCTTTTCATTCAATGCTTCGTTATCGAGCACTAGCTTTTCATTTTCTTCTTCCAGTCTTATTGTGTTTCTTTTTGCTTCTTGCAGTGCTTCCTTCTTCATATCTGATGCCGTCTTCATTGTGCTTTCTTCTCTTTTCAGTTTCTCATTCTCATTCTCGAGAATCTGAATCGTCCTTCTTAAATTTGTAAAACTTTCTCCGTTTTCGTTATTTTCAAACGATGGATGTGGTCTGTTGTCTTCAGCATCAAAGCTTTCTTGTGAGTGTTGCCTTTCGAAAAAAATCTGTAGTGAAAAACAAAATTGCAAGAAATTAACCAAAGTGTAGACAACTGAATTAGATTGGTTTAAAATTTGAAAACAAAATTGTGATAGAGTGATACTTACTTGCAGATCAATAGGATGGAGCCTTTGCAACATGTTGTGCAATTGGGGCAAACTCCATTTAGCAATTCCCAGGGCTTCTTCTTTCCTTCCTTTGATTGGAGGTATCATTTGCGTTTTTTCGCAAAGCCAAAACTGTTATAATTAAAAAGTAAACACAATGAATATTTGTTATGGCATGTAGTGATAATTATAAATATGTTAGTGTAACTTTTAATTTGCTTACCAGAATCGCTACTTGGCAGCCACCAATTGAAGTTGGTTTTTCCTTCTTGCCCTTTAATACTTTGTGCAGGTAATCATGGATGGCCTTGGCCCATGCATATGTTGATATCTTGTCCAACTGCTCGCAATGCTTAACACAGTCGCACGATATGTGGTGTCCAGAATTTGAAAACAAGAGTGTGATGAAAAGGATGAGCAGTATCAAACGTGCTACATTCTTTTCAAAATCTCTCTCCTCTTCCACTTCTTGGGTTTGTCCTCTTTTTCTCTTTTTGTTCTTGCTTGTTGATGGCGCATCCTCTTTCTTTCTTGGTGACTGTGCAGCCTCTTTCTTTTGTCTTTCGTGATCATTAGCATCTTTGATCGCCTTCTTTAGAGCCTTATCAACCATTGCCTTCTTTATGGTTTTGGAATTGCCAAAGTAGCCTCGGACAAATGATGTCGCTTCTCTTCCTTTTCTTTCCATTGGAAGGGTCGTGCCATCTGTGGGTAGTCCAAGTATCTGGGAGATATCACTAACTGTTATCCCTACATATATGCTTCCAAAATTGAAGCTCCGAGAACTTGGATTGTACACCTTGATCAACTTTGTTAAGTCTTCATTAGACTTTGTTGCATCATTTCTGTTGATCTTTCCACGCATGTAGGCATCTATTATAGGCCAAAATGGTGTAGCCTTGAGCCACTGAAGTGGTCTTCCTCTAATGTCAGTTTTGTCCGATTGTATTGTCTTTAAGAAAGACAACATGTTGCTTCGATACTGGACTTGTTTATCTCGTTGTGTTTGTTTTGCTTCCTCCATTTCTTCCATTTCTTCCATTTCTTTTTCCTGATTATCACTGCATTCAGGTGCTATTTCCTCCTTGTCCATTTTGATCCTTCCTGCCTTTTTCTTTATTCGTGCCATTTGAGAAGTTTTACGTCACTGCCAGTGAATGACTAGAAATTTATGTATGTTCATAGCACAATGAAATCTTTTCCAAATACAATGAAGAAGACATAATGATGCAAGTCACTGTCAGTCGGTGACACAGTAAAAAACACATGTCACTGTTGTCCAGTGGTATGTGAGTCATGTAATGTGATCATTGTTGAACCACTAAGGAAACTATACATTAGTAAGAGAATTAAATCTATCACCCACATACATGTTTCATATCATCACTTAGTATTATTCTTAATGCCTAACAATTCAGATAATTGAATGGGAATGCAGCAACCAGTGACCCGAAAAGGTTAATAACTAACTGTGAATTGCATTGTTGAGATACTATTAATCGATTCAATTCCACAACAAGGATTGTCTGACCAAAGCCAATTTAGTAGAAAATAATTGATTCTGAATACTGACATTTATGCTATGAACAATAATAGGCTAATTTGTGTATCAAATACCTAAAATCAAACACAGGAAAACACTTGCAAATACTATATCTCCAATACGTAAATTCCTGAATTAGAGACCAATTAATCTAGAATCCCTAATCCGCAATTAATCAAAAAACTCTAATAAAAATTAACCAAGAAGCAGCAGTCAACAAGGAATCAAGATGCTTCAATGAAAGATGTATAGCAAGTAAAAAAATCAGTTCCGATTTTAAAAAATGCAAAAGGGAAAAATGATTTACCTATGCAGAGAGAGAGTGATTTGCAGGTCACGGTTGAATGAAGGGAGCGACAGGAGGGAGAGATGGAATGGTCGGGTTCAATTTGAGCTGAGAGCTAGAGAGAGAGCCGGAAATGTGAAATGCTCGGGTTGAACTTGATCTGAGAGCGAGAGATAAAGCTCGGTTGAGCTTGAGCTGTTAGAGAAGACACGTTGTTAGAGAAGACACAGAGAGAAGAGAGAGAGAGAAGAGAGAGATGAATCAACAGGAATGGCAATTTTTGTAATAAAGTTGAATTTTAGTCCTAGTTTTAATTTGTGTTCATGTTGACTTTTCAACTGGTATTTAATTTGAAAATGGGGTATTTTAGGTTAAAATTGTCTAGTAATATGTATTTAAATTTAAAAACCCCTAAATTATATCTATTAATAGCCCAAAACAAAATTTTACGATTTTTGGACATTTATAATATTTAGCTAATTGTCTAATTTGTTTCCTATTTGTAATCTAAAATGCAAGTTTTTTAGTGGGCTAATTTCCTAAACTGTACACGATACATGTCTGTAATAGCTAGTCTTTAATTTCGTATTAGTTCTAAGTTTTAGGTCTAGGTGCAAAAGACTGACCTCATATGGTAAGATTCATATATGCATTCATTTAGGGATCGCAAATGAGTAATTGAGTTATATTAGGATTATGAGATCAAATCAATTTCTTTAATAGGAATATATCATTTAGTTATTTAAGGGAAAGATAATTACATATGTTTAATATAATTATGTAGTCCTATTTCTTATGCTTGTGCCCTTTAAATAACCTGGTTTACATCTTCGGAAACTCACTTTTGCAGAACCTAGAGTTTCATATTGCATTTGAGAGCAGAAAGTGAGTTTCATTGTAGTTAGATTTTGGGAGAAATCTTTGTGAGGCTTTAGGAAATCTAGCAATCATATTCATTCATAAACAATGATCTATGCGATGAGTTTGTGTACAATCTCTTTGCTCACTTGAGGAGGACTTATTGTGTGCCTTGTGTTCATCCAAAGAGACCAAAGGAAGGACAACATGCTACGAACAAAAGCACAAGAGGAAACTTCAAGTATAGTAAGTATCTGTGTTGTCGAGTCTTGTATACGTCTTTATTCCTTAGTGGATTATTTAACCGGCTGTGTGCCGAATTAGTTTTCTCCATTATGTATAAAGTTTTACCACGTAAAGAAATATCGTGTTTTCCTCATATCTGCACATTTTTTGTTGTTCTTCACTGATACGTAGTACGATTGAAGCGAAGATTTAATTCTACCACACTTGGGATTTTCATAAGGGTTGTTTATCTATTGAGTTTGGGTTGTATGGTCCATCTACATTTCAATTGGCACCAAAGCCATCTCTAGACACACCTAGAGAGATCCTGGGGTTTTTTAGGATGGATCGTGGGTTTTGGCTCAGTCACTTATTCACCATTCTTGTGGTGAGAAATATGAGTTTGTTGGAAAGCCAAGATGAAGGCCTTCCTTTAGTCACTAGATGATAACGTTTGGGTCACAATCGTTCATGGTTACACTACACCATTTATGACGATAAAAAGAAAGGGAAACACATAAATCAAAAGACAGGACAAATGAAATTAAGTCATGTCATGTGAGATAGTTGTCTCTAAACCTAGGACAGACTGGTCTCTTGAAGAGAAAACTCTTTGCATTAGTAATCAAAAGGGATTGAACGCCTTATTCATAACTATGTCTGATGACTAGTTCAACTACATCTTTTCATGTGAGACTTCCAAAGAGGCTTGGGATATCTTACATATCATACATTAGGAGGATAGAAGATGTTGTAGTGTTTGGAGTTATGGACATGAGGCAAAAGTGTGTGTGCAAATAGTACTCTTGAAAAACTTAAATCTAAAAAGAGGAAAGTCATGAAAGCCATTCAGAGTGGTAGTGAGTCAGATTCTCATAATGAAGTTGTTACTCTTGTTGTTTTTACTGATTCGTATGAATCAGATGAGTTTGATGATGAGAGAAAGGTCAATGATGAGAAGATTCTTGTGAAATACAAGGAACTTCTTATGGCTTCTGAGAAAATTAGGAAGAATAGTCTTAAGTTCAAGTGTTTCAACTTGAATCTGAAAACAGAGGAAATGGTAAAAAACTTGATTTTCTCAGAAGTAGTCAGTCTGATGTAAAAGTGTTAGTCATTAGACTTACTTCAAAAGAGACTCACTCGGTTTACAAATTAGAGAGTCAAAGAAAGGTTGTTAGATTGACTATTGGTGCTGAAAAAATAGATAGAATGATTAGCATGGGAAATCTCATGGAGACAAAATAGGTTTGGGCTGCTTAATCATTCTTCTGGCTACATTCAGTTCAACATCTAAATTTGTTAAGACAAGTACTTCTCCTTGTTGGAAGTATTCCCACAAAGCCACTCATTTGATGTAATAGCTTTTGGAATACTTGTTGTATTAAACTATTATTTGTTTAATAAAAGGAGCAAAAGCTTATTGAGAATCACTATTTGTTGTATCATGTGTTTAATCAATAAGAGAATCCAAGGAATGTATTTGATCTAAGAGAGAAGTGATCTAAGTAAGTTAGATAAGCGAGACCTCTCTCTTATGTTCATTCCTAAAGCGTTCCTAGCCATAGGATTGCCAATTGGGCATTGACAATCCAGCTAAGGTTAGTATGTGTTATGTTAACTCAATATTAGTATGACTAGTCTCAAGTCATTTAGAGTGTTGGACATTTGAGACAAACACATAGGTGCTCAAAAAGGTAATTGAGTACCTTTGACTGACGATCAATAGGAGTTCGTACATACATGTCAGCTATAAGAACTTTCTAAGTTGCAATATGCAAAAGTAGTCCTTTGACACGAGGCATCATTGATGTCTAATGATTGGGTCATGATCTTTGATCATGTCAAAGGCATTCCATTGCGAGTGTCCACGGCATTGTTGGGGTCAAGCTATCTAGTCATGGCCAGAGCATATGAATGCACAACAAGGGATCTCCCCAGCCTTCCATGGTGGAAGGAGAATACTACGAGATATGATTCGAAAGTCTTTGGCCAAAGCATATGAATATGATTTAGGAAGTTTGTTTCAAATCATATTCAATTGATTCATATAGAAGAGAATCACATTGGATAGTAGACATGAAAATAACTATCACTCAAACAATGTGATTAAGAGTATTGTATTAGAGAAGGACCGTATTGCATTGTAATTGCTTGGATAGGTTCTCTGACCACTTCTACTTAGCTTGGGTAGCCGCGGCATGCTGCTTAGGTGTCGGTATTTCATGGTTTTGTGGAAGCCCTAAGGATTAGCAAACACTAATCATCTCATCAAAGGGAGAATTGAAATGTGGTTTCAATTCACAATCGATAAGATTAAGAGTAACAATCGCCTTTACCCCATAGCTAATTGGAACCTAATGGATCGTACAGAAGTAAGGATGAAAGTGAAGAGAGATAAAGGAATGGATAAGCTTAAATTAGAATTGTTTAATTGAGAATGATCATGATTAATTAATTAGTTAATTAATTATACGAGGTTCGTATTTGGGCTTTTAAGTTGGTTTTTTTTTTTTGGTTTCGGGGCCCCGAAGGGTTTTGGTCGCAGGCCGGGTTGAGTTTAGGTTGTATGACAAGCTAAGCCCAAATGGAAATTAACCCAAAATAAAAGCCAAAGGCGCCCTAGAGTGAGTGGAGGCAAACTTGAGTCATTTTACAAGTTTACCACTCACATGTGATGAGGCATAAAGGGAACTTTATGGCCATAATCTGTTACAACGATCCCAAAATTTATGTGAAATTACCAATTTACTAAGGTCAAAGTTGACTTTTGTTGACTTTTCGGGACGACTTGTGAAAATTATTTTCTTTACATATTCTTATTGTACTCGTGGACACGGCTAGCGTGGGCTCAGCGGAACTCAATTTGGAGTTCGAATGAACATTTTTACGGGACTTTTTAAAGTGTAGGGGCATTTTGGTAATTTGCCACTCACGAGGTTGAAAATTAGGGTTTTGGCATTTTGGGGCAGTGCCTGACGACGGAGCCCCGTCTCCCGATTTTCACGTCCAAATTTTCTTCCCTTCTCTTTCTCTCTCCTATTCTCTCTCGGCCACAATACCATCAGAAAGCCACCATTCTTGAACGAATCACAAAACTACCAAACCAACGCCCAAGAATCATACCGAGAGTGTTCCTCTCGTCATTTTGGACGGGCGTGATTTTAGTTTCAAGTCGACCCCGATTGTTCAAGCCCAGAAGCGTCGGAACGGTTTCGAGAAAGCGAGCGTCAATTTCTGTGCAATTCCAGGCCAAGGTAAGCCTCGAGACCATTACCATTGGTTTAGTTGGATTGAGTAGGTTCAAATTGATATAAAATACGTCAATTTTGGTGCGGTTTTGAAGGAGATCGGAATTAGGGTTTCCCGAAGCTTTCCGGCCAATTTCCAGGCCATCTCCGGCAATTTTTCCGGCCTCAAATTGGTATGAAAATGTTCTACTCCTCAATACCTTTAATTTGACATATTATGCGTCCAATTTGGCCAAAGAACGAAGAAGATATGGACATTTTAAGTTTAGGGACTTAACGGGTATTTAATTTCCCGATTTAGGTGAGACGGACGGCGGCGAAGGTATATTAGTTAAACTTAACGGTGCGCGTCGCGGGCGCGTGGGGCGCGTGGCGGCGTGGGGATGCAGCGCCGGCGCGTGAGACACGTGCGGCCCAGCGTGGCGACACGTGCGGCGCGTGGCGACACGATGCCGGCGCGTCGAAGCCTCGCCGGCGGCGTGAAAATGGTTTTTCGGCGCGCGTGAGGGCGCGTCAGGGTTTCCGGCGCGTGCGGGCGCGTGAGAGCCACCTCTCGGCGCGTGGCGCGTCACGCCGTTTCTAGGCACGTGGCGCGCGTGCGGCCCGCGCCTGCAGCGCCGCGGCGGTGGGCAGCGCGGTAGGAGTTTCGGAGCTCGAATCGTTTTTGAGCCGTTTCTCTACAATAGTATTATTTTTGGGGTATTTTTCTATTGGGCCTAATTTTAATTATTTGTAGAGAAGTTCTAATTTATCTATAACTTTAAATAGGTAATTCTTCTGACTCACTTTACAGGAGGCAACAGGGAGATTTCACTCCGTCCTGTAGTGGACATTTTATTTGATAAATGTTTTATATGATTTAAAATGGTTTTATTTTGGATTGTTTATGGTTTTAATTGGCTTTTAAAGCGTGTTTACTTATATATATTTATTTATAAATATATATACTTAATGAATATAATTTGTGCTACCTAAGTGATTTATTTATGGTAAATTTATATTGATAAATGGATTTTTTTGGTGATTAGAGATAATTTATCATCTATGATCATATAGTACTCTGAAATGGTTTTATACTATGATATTTCTCTTGCATAAATACGAATTGATATTTTATTATGGTTTTGGGAGAATGATTATTTATGCAATATTTGATATATAGGTTTATAAATGGGATTTTGGTTCCTATTTACATATGAGTATGTATATATGTTTTCAAACACACTTGGTATGCTTTCACTACGTTTTAAGTACCGTTCTCATGGCCATAGGACATTTCTCACATGTTTGGCTCACACGCCTTGTACTCCCGAGGGTATTGTCGGTAAATACCTTAGTGCAAGCTTGTCTTACGATTATTGTTGTTGTTTATGGGAAAAGGCCCCGCTGCGTAAGGACTTGGGTGTGACGGCGGCTATGGCTACAAGCACATGTGTGTGGTACTAGGAGTACAAATGATTTGGATAACGTATTGAGCTTGTACGGTGATTGAGAGCGAATTCCTCGGCCGTACTCGGGTGATCGCACGCTTATACGCTTTGTGATGGTTTCAGCGCCTTATGATTATATATGTTTTGACTTATGAATTGTGATTTATTGGTTATTTTAACTTTTGATATACCGCAGTATACCTTCAAGGTATCTTTTGAATTATACTATGTTAGTAGTTTCTATGATTATATTGGTTTCAAACGGGGTTAATATGTTGAAAGAAGGTTTACGAAAACTTTGTTTTTGTCCACTTTCAATATTTTTGTTTTACGCCTTCGGGTCATGGTGACAGCTTTGCTCTCGCGAGGTGAGGATGCGTGGCGGCTCGATCGTTCATCCCAGCGTGTAGGGATCTTTCTTTATCTTCGGCGTTCTATAATAATATCCATCCTGTTATGGATAGAGATTGTAGGAACTCGGTTTACTTTTATTTTCATTGTTCAAAATTAGTACGCTGCAGACCATATGCATATTGTCGTTGGATTTTATCTATTTAATACAAATTATTTCTTCTCCATCAAGTGTTGTCATGCATTTAATGGCTTCGTCACTTACGAAATTTCGACGGCACGCTCGCACTCGGTATCACGTGGGTATCGAGGGTGGGGTGTCATAATCACTCAAGGGAGGTTTCTTGGAAAATGAGTTGAAATTCTCTCAATTTCTTCAAGAGAGGCCGGCCATTTAGAGAGCTAATAGCTAGCAATCTCTTGCTTCTCTAATCATCCATTTCATCTTCACCTCATCCTTGGTGTGGAGACTTAGGAGCACACCAAATCTTTGGTGTTTAGGAAATCCTATCCTCACACCCTCAAGGAGCAAAGGAGGAAGCTTGAAGGCCCTCTACTTGGGTGAATCCCTTGTGCAAACAGGATGAGCTTCAAGGGTAATGAATCTCAAACTTCACTCTCTTTAATTTTGTTAAAGAGTCTTTTGGTTCACCATATTCTAGGCTTTGAAAGTCATGGGGTTTTATGAATTATTTTGAATGCATGCCTACTTTAAAGTGTTATTAGTTTGCATATGTATTCAAATGTTCTTGAATTGTTCTTAGCTAGGACAAGGCCGGGTATGGGCCTAGAAAAGAGGAGACGGCCCGAGCGAGACTGGTTGCTTCTTTGGCAGGATCGACTACATGCGAAGCACGGAGGCAGCATCGGAAGTAAATCCGACCACCTAGGAGCGGTTGGTGGACTTGACATCTTTATAACACGAAGCCCCAAAAGGCGAGAAACTACCAACACTAACTCTAAGCCACGCGTTGGCAGCCATCAACGGGTACATGGGTCTATGAGAAGACATAAAGGTTGTCGAGATGCTCACTCGGTGGAAGATTTTTTTTGACCACTCATAGGCCCAGGAGTAGGGTGGGGTCGGTATGTGTTAGTCTAGAAGTTACAATCACTAGTCTGGTGTTGCCACTCCCCCTACATGTGTCACTTGACTAACTAAGGAGTAGCACAGATGTTATACTGCGTGGTAAGTTCATTTAATGTGATAAGAGCGAGAAGTGTTCAAGGAGGGCGAGTCTTTTGGACTCATTGATAGCCTATATAAGAGGGATGAATCTCTCTTATAGGGGGGTTAGACAAAAAGAGAAGATTAAGATTTCACTATATACGAGCACTTTTGTAAGCAGAGCTCTTATATATAAACGAGATCACTATAGTTGATGTAGCTAGTTTTAGGGTAGGAATACTTACATCTCGTTGTTATTCATTCACCATATCTCAAATTGAGTCTGCAAGGTCGTACTAGTTTTTTGTTGACCTTCTAGTTTGTCAGTTGCCGGTTTGGCTGATGCATGGGAAAGCGCCAAACTGAGTGATCTTGAAGGCTGGTAGGGAGAGGGGAGAAAGGAAGACAAAGCTAGGCTAACGAGCTTAGAAGAGAACATAGAGGCTATCATCACCAACGAGATGAGCAGTAGGAAATCTTCTCCATGCCCAAAATACTATATTGTAAGAGAAGCATGCCCGACTTCTGGGGGAAAGCGGATAACTTGAGACCAAGGAGAGGATAGAGAGTATCCCATCGAAAAGTGAAGCTACTCGAGTGATTAGTGTTAGCGAGCCTTCCACACATCTCATTGGACACGGAGCCATGGTGGGAGCGAAGATGCTTGAGAAATCATAACCAAGGTTCAAAGCGAGAGTAGAAGACCGCTCGAGCAATAGAAAAAGGCCTAGGCGAGCTTAGCCAAGGGGTCCAAATTTAAGGATCACTTTGAAGGAGATAATGGGGCAAGGAGATGAAGAGCGTGTGGGATTAGCTAGGAGATATCGAGAAAGCTTATAAACCTAAGGGTTTTGACCATTAAGGGAGGACTGTCGGCTACCCTACTCCAAGGAAGGCTCTATTGTCAGAGTCGATGAGTTGCAACACCGGGGTTTTAAAGATGCGGAGCTATGAAGGGCTCACCCCGGCCACCTTGACGGAGTTCATTTATGTAGTTAAGGGTAGAGGGAACAACAATGCAACCAAGTGTCGTATATTTTTTACCACCCAGAGGAGCCACGAGATTGGTTCAAACAACTTCCTCTGGGGATCAATCACCTTGTTCTCAGAGCTCGGACAACTTTCCTCGGCACACCTACATGATCATCTCGAAAGGGCGGTACACCTCGATTGATCTGGCATCGGTGAGCGAGTGCAGACTAGTCCTTGAGAGGGAGGCTACATCTTTCGTTTTAACAACCGGTATCTTAGGTACAAAGGATGCGATGAGTCTCTTTGCTCATAACGCTCTCATAGGAGGATTACGTAGAGGTGACTTCTACTTTCACCTAACTAGGAACCTTAAAGACATTTAAAGATTTCCTAGGCGATTAGCTACTCTAGGGCCGAGCAGCTGAACGAGACTAGGACTAGGATCGTAGCACATTCCGGCAAGGCAGACAACACGAGCATCCCCCACCAGGCAAAAGACAGAAAAGTAAAAAAGAGGAAGTACGACAACTACCTGAGCCGAAAGCTGATTTGAGCAGTTTGACAAGTTCAACTCCTATACCCCTTGAGCATCCCTCGAGGAGACATGTTCTCCTTCGTAGAGTGACAACCCTCAAACACCAGGAGATCCCAATCGAGTACCACAGAGATCATGAACACCTCACCGATGATTGCCTAGACCTGTGGGATGACATTGAAGCACTTATTTGGCCAGGGCGACTCAAGGAATTTGTAGTTGAGTCTTCTATAAGTCCTTATTCCTTAGTGGATTCTTTAATCGGCTGTGTGCCCGTAGATTTTTCCCATTGTGTGGGGTTTTATCACGTAAAAGAAATATTGTGTGTTCCTCATATTTGCACATTTCTTGTTGTTCTTCACTGTTACGTAGTACGATTGAAATGAAGATTCAATCCTACCACGTCTGAGATTTTTATAAGGGTTGTTTATCTGTTGAGTTTGGGTTCTACGGTCCATCTACGTTTTCATAATCCTATTAGGTCTAGGGCTAAGAGGCATTATATAAGCAACATTGGGGGTGGTAGAGTTTGTTAGTTTTCATATTAACAATCAATAAATTTTGAGGGTTTTTTTTTTTTATATTCTATATTGTGGATTCTAATTTACTTCTTCTTTACAGTAATCATTTGATACCTTCAAGAAAGTACATATAGGAGATTGGACCAACGGTCTCAATAAACAAAAATATCTAAAGTGAAAACAACTTAAAAATAGTTTTTAGTTTTTGGTTTATAGATTCCTCATTTATTCTATTTTTCTCTAAAATTAAAAATAAAAAATTAAATGGTTACCAAATGAGTCTTTTTAGTTTATTTTTATGTTTATTTTTACAAAAAAAAACGATATTTTATACTAATTTACACTATGGGAATGTAATTTAAATCCAAAACGTAATGAATTGAAACCACCTCCTCCACTATTTGCATTACCAAACGAGTCTCAATAAAACAAAAGTGTACTACCGAAGCAACCCTAAGGTTACAATAAAACTGTCATTAGTCATTACAAAAAACAACTTATTATAAGAAGTGGGCCTGCTTAAAAACATTATATGAGCTAGCCCTGTACTATGTCGTTACTTGCACATGACTGGGGTCGGCCCGTAACAAAGACAGTACACTACCTGGTAATACTATGTTGTGTTTGTTGAGACCGCTGGTCCAGTCTGTTTATGTAGTGGGCTCCAATGGTGTTTATATGGTATACCCTAGCAATTCTGCATTAGTCGGTAGAATATATCCTATTAACATCCAGTTCTTGAATTTTCTTAGATCATATGCAATTACATATATGTAGGTTTTCCAGCTTTTCATTGTTTATCTTTATAAACATATAATTTTCTTAAAAACTCATTCGATGACCATTTCAGTTTTTAATTTTCAGTGTTATCAAACCCCCTAATTATATGGTGTTCATGCATCTATAAATCATCATTGCTTCACATTGAGTGCTATAGATCATGCTTCCATGGTATTGGTAGGCCTAATAAACAATTGGTCAAAGACCAGTTGTAGACCTCATGATCTCACTAACCCATGTTTTGGCACTTTAAAATGATTCGACTGTGCTATATGGAGATCACAGAAAAATCGATTTTCGGGTTTCTTGTGGTTCAAATTTCTTTCTTCTTGTTTGGAAAAGAAGATTTTGTGGACTTAAAGAGGATGAGGGTCCAATAATTTACTAGGCGCTTTACCTCTGGCGTGTCAAATCATGACATTCTAATTTTCAATCATGGAAGATGTGCAGGTGAATGTTTGTTCTTTACTTCCCTTCACAAAAGGTTTGAAAATTACTACTCAAATGTTTTATATATACATGGGTATCTGGCCAGATAGAGACTTTGTCGATTGCATGAGGCTTTTTGGGGAAAATTATTGGACAAATTACTAGGTTCAGTGGAGCTTAGTGGGGTGGGTATACCCCTACCCCATTTGGTAATTAAAAGGAAGGCCCATTTATTCATTGGAATCAACCTTTTCTTTTGTTTGGATAAAAACAACAGGAGAGCAATGGTGAAAAATAGTGGTCAAATCATATGTGGATATAATGATTTTAGAGGAAATTAGGATTCAGTATCTAGCCACTAATGTTTTTTTTTTTATTGAATTCTTATTGGTTTTCGGTTTTTGAGTTTGTAAACCTCATAAGTCTAGCATAAATATAGCTATATAATTTTTTGAATATAAATTTGTAATTGATTTAGTGTTTTTGACACAATGACATATACACACACACACTAAGGGGGTGAGGGAATAATTGGTTGTGAACTTGTCATTGCAGAGATTCGAACCTAAGACCTCTCATTTATAAATGAAGATGAATACTACTAGACCGTAGTACTAAGTACCAAATCATATGGGAATATAATGATTTTGAGTAAATTTGATTTTACCCCCTCAGCTTTGGGTCTCATAACAATCTCATACCTTATCTTTTGAACATTGCAATGTCATACACCAACTTACAAATTCGTTGCAATGTCAAACCTCCGTCCCCTTTTCTGTCAATTTGTCAGTTAACTACTGACATGGCAAGTGCGGAGCCCACTCCCTCGCTCAACTAGAATGCTTCGTACTTTAGATGACCGACATATAGACAAAGTTTTTTTTTTAATTTTTAAATTTCATTCTTTGAATCACCCACCCTGTTGGAACCAAATTTGCTCACATCCGCGGACTGAGGCCAAACTCGATTAGAATTGCCAATGAACACCGGCAAAGGGTGAATGGGGTTGATTGGGGGGTCTGATTGAATCCGGATTGGACTGCCTAAATATCTCCTGGGATAGAGAATCAAATCACAGGTGTAGTTCTAAGAAAGAAGTATGTATGATGTGTGTTACATTGAAATACATCCTTGACGATAAGCCTATGGTAGGGCGTGAGGAGATGAGTTCTCCATGGACTTGAGTCTACACGTAGACGACGACGTATATGAAAGTCTCAAGATCTCGTAGAGGATATTGGATCTCTCCTGATAAATACCTAGGCTTGTGTTACAACCCGTCCCAAAATTTATGTGAAATGACCAAAATACCCCTAGGGTCAAAGTTGACTTTTGTTGACTTTTTTTGGGACGACTTGTGAAAATTATTTTCTTTACATATTCTGAATGTACTCGTCGATACGAACGCGTGGGCGCAAGCGGAACTCAATTCGGAGTTCAAACGAATGTTTTACGAAGCTTTAAAGTGTAGGGGCATTTTGGTAATTTGCCACTCCGTGTTGAAAATTAGGGTTTTGGCAGTTTGTGGCTGACTGCACAGCAGCCAACCCATTACCCCAGTTTTGCTGCACGTTCATTCTCTTTCTCTCCCATTTTCTCTCAAAGCCAAAATACGAACCGAAGAACCCTAATCCTTGTTGAATCACAAAACCATCAAACCGTCGCCCAAAATTCATACCAACGTGATCCTCTCGTCATTTTGGACGGGACTGTGATCTTGGAATCTTCAAACTCGAACCCGTTCGTTCAAACCGAAGTCGGAACGGAATAGGCGAACTGTTCATCGACTTTCTGTACAATCCGGACCAAGGTAAGCCTCGAGACCATTACCATTGGCTTTGTTGGATTGAGTAGGTTCAATTTCATATAAAGTACGTAAATTTTGGTGCAGTATCGAAGGAGAACGGAATTAGGGTTTCCCGAAGCTTTCCGGCCAATTTCAGGCCATCTCCGGCCACTTTTCCGGCCTCAAATAGGTATAAAAATATTTTACTCCTCAATACCTTCAATTTGATATATGGCACGTCAATTTTGGACAAAGAATGAAGAAGATACGAATTTTTGAAGTTTTGGATTAATTTCGGAAAATTCCCAGAAATTCCGGCGAACCAGACGGCGGCGGACGGCGGCCGGCGGCGGAGCTCCGGCGACCGGCGAGAGGAAGGAGGAGAGGGAATATTCTGTTAACGGTAACGGAATATTCCTAACGGCAGGGGAATATTCCTAACGGCGAAGGTATATTCCGTTAACTTTAACGGTGCTGACGTCAGCAGGCGCGTGGGGCGCGTGGCTGACGTCAGCAGCGCGTGGAGGTGACGTCAGCAAGGCGCGTGTGGGCGCGTCCGGGGGTTTCCCGGCGCGTGCCGGCGCGTGCAGGCGCGTGAGGGGGTTTCCCGGCGCGTGGAGGGGTTTTTCGACCGTTTCCCGGCGCGTGGCGGCGCGTGCGGCGGCGCACGGCGGCGCCGGCGGCGGTGGACGGCGGCGGTAGGGATTTCGGGCTCCGAAAATCGTTTTTCGAGCCCGTTTTCGCTACAACATTCATATTTTTGGGGGGATTCTTTTAAGGCCTATTTTTTATTTATTTTTAGGGAAAGTCTAATTTATTCCCTAACTCTAAATAGGTAATTCTTCGGCTCCGCACACCCAGGAGGACAACGACGGGGGAGATTTCACTCCCGAATACCTGTGAGTGGACATTTACTTTATAAAATGGTTTCTATGATTAAGAATGATTATGTTTATGATTATATATGGTTTTAAAATGGCTTTTAAAGCATGTCTACTTATATATATTTATTTATAAATATATATACTTATTGATTATTATTTGTGCAACCATAATTGTTTAATTTATGGTATATGTATTGGAAAATGGATTGATTTGGTGATTTGGGTTTATTTATCAAGTATGATAATATGTTATGAAATGGGTTATACTTTAATATTGCTTTTGCATAAATATTAAATGATATTTTATTATATGGTTTTGGGAAAGGATTTATTTATGCAATGATAAATATTTGGGAATTATGAAAGGGATATTGCTTATCATACCTATACACATGAGTATGTATGTATGTTTTCAAACACACTAGGTATGCTTTCACTACGTTGTAGTACCGTTCTCATGGCCATAGGACAAGTCTCACATGTTTGGGTCACACGCACTGTACTCCAGGGGTATTGTCCGGTAAATACCTTAGTGCAAGCTTGTCTTACGTTTATTGTTGTTTATGGGGAAAAGGCCCCACTGCGTAAGGACTCGGGTGTGACGCGCTGCGGCGCAAGTGCTTACATGTGTGTGGTACTAGGAGTACAAAATAGTGGATAACGTAAAGTGCTTGTACGGTGATTGAGAGGCTGTTCCTCAACCCGTACATGGGTGATCGCGCAAATACCCTGTGTTGGTTGTTCCATATTATATTTATATATATTTGTTGACGGAACTATGAACTGTGATTTATGTTATTATACCTTTTGGATATGTTTCCGTATAATATTAAAGTATCTTTTGAACTATACTACGATGGTTTATTTATACTGGTTTTCAAACAGGGGGTTAGTATGTTGAAAAGAGAAAGGTTTGCGAAAACTTTGATTTTTTTGTCCACTCACACTTTTGTTTTTGCGCCCCCTTCAGGTCATAGTGACACTGCTTCTGGCGAGGTCGAGGATACGTGGCAGCTCTGATCAGATATCCCAACCATGTAGGGATTTATCCTTCTGTTATTCAGTTTCTATAATAATATCCATCCCTGTTATGGATAGAGATTTTAGGAACTTGACTCATTATTATATTTCCGCTGTTTCAAATTAGTACGCTCTGAACCATATGCATATTGACATTGAATTCCGCAACGTTTATTACAATTTAATTTCTTTTTCACAAGTGTTGTCATGCATTTAATGGCTTCGTCACTTTCGAGTGTCGGCCAGCACGCTCGCACTCGGTATCCACGTGGGTATCGAGGGTGGGGTGTGTCAGCTTGGGTATTTATGGAGATCTTGAGAGTCCTTGTAGGAAGAGTAATCCCTATTAAATCGGGAGTGTATCTAGGAAGTAATCTAGGATAAGATATCCAATCCTTCTAGGATTATTATTACGTTACCTAATCCCCAAGAGATCCTAATTTGACATGAATTAGGGTGTCCTTACTCGGGAGACAAGTAAACTCCTCAATGGGCTTGGCCCGCCTAATTTAGCCTGTTTGACTAGGCGCTCCGACTAGTCAGTATGCCGGAGTAGCTTACTCTAATTCTGACTAGGAGCCTTGAGTTGTTCGATTACTTAAGCACCTTGAACTATGGGAATTCCAGTCATTCTCACCACCCGAGGTGCCATGTGTCAGGGGCCCAAAAATCATGGTCCCACAAATGCCCCTAACTATACTTCTTAAAGTGTACTTCACTTGAGGATGCATAGTTACCAACAGACCATGAGAAAATGTTTCCAGAATATGCATAAGAATATCTTCTGAACTGCTTATTTGATTCAGAGTTAGCCAAGTCCGGTTAGTCTTACTTCTTTGTCTATCAAAAATATGATATTTCGGAGTTCTGAACCATATTGTAGACTATGGTTGAAAAGCTGGATGCAAGGCGGAATACGCCAATATATTCTTGGAAAGACTTAGACCCCTTAGGAAATATTTTTCTTTTGTGCACTTTACTTAATTTAAGCCTTAAAGTAAAGTTTAAGTAATCATCCTTTGCTTCCTTGTTGTGGAATGGAGTTTGATCCGCCAATCTTTTCAGAGTAAACAAACTAGAAGTAAGACATGGGGTGTGTTGATTGGATTAAGGATGGTACTTGTCATTGGATTAAGGATGGTACTTGTCATATGTATCCAAAATAGCCTCCAGATCTGATGTCACTCTTGACATGCTTGTTTGAGTTTGTTGTTGTAGAATAAATGTTTATTGACAGCGATATGCATGACTTTGATTCAATTTATTCTTTCACCTTGCCCCATTCCGGGTCTAAGGATTTTAATAATCGCAATGAGCAGCCAAGAAGGGGCTTCCTTCCTAGTCTGAATTGCATGTTCGTCACTAGGAAACTCTAAACGAAGAATTCGTTAGTGACATAGTCGCTTACACGCAGGATCGAAAACACTTTATGAATCATTTTGTCAGACCCTTTAATGCATCGGACATGAGTGTTTCTGATTGGACTACACTTAGTTGACTTGTCTAAGGTACTTGTGAGAATCAGAGCTCCGTCGGAATAAAATTCCATCTTGAGGATTTCCTACTTTGGATGCCTCCTTCGGACCTACTGACGTCTTAGACATAAAGGCTGCCACAGAACATACTTGACTTAGTATGTTGGTCCAGGATAGAAGTAATCGTACTTTGGGGGCGGAGTTCAAAGCCACTATCTAGGATGAGTTCTGTATTGCCCTTTCGATTATTCCCTCGAATGGCTGAGAGCCCGAGTTTGAATGTTATAGCCCATAACCCTTGGGTTGCATAAACTTTCTGGAATCCGGAATGGTGCACTGGATCTTCCAGAGTAAATGAGCCATGTCCCAATGTAAGTGGTCCTCCAAACGTAACTGTGCTTAATACCGCTCGAGTCTCCTATGCTGCTAGCCGGAAAGCCATGTGATGGGCAATAGGAGGCTCTAAGTGCACTTATACTATGAGTGTTTTAGACTTGCAATTTTTGCATAGTTACAAAGTATAAGGCGTTGATTTGTGTTTGGTAGGGAATTTTGGGTATTCCCTAGGGGTACTCCGATACCACAAAAGATAGTGCGAGAAAGAACAAACAAAGTCATGTGAGAATCAAAACATCCGTACCCTTGCAAGAGACGTTTTGGATTTTGATGTGAAGGTGGCAAGGTTGCACATTCCTTGGCTGACCGCAAAAAAGATCGAAAAAGACCATACCTAGTCTTGGGAGTAGTACCACACACATGTAAGCACTTGCGCAATAGCGCGTCACACCCGAGTCCTTACGTAGTGGGGCCTTTTCCCCAAAAATAAACATAAACGTAAGACAAGCTTGCACTAAGGTATTTACCGGACAATACCCCTGGAGTACATTGCGTGTGACCCAAACATGTGAGACTTGTCCTACGGCCGTGAGACGGTACTACAACGTAGTGAAAGCATACCAAGTATGTTTGAAAACATACATATATGCATCATGTGTAGGAGTGAAGAATATCATATACTTCATTATTTTCCAAATATTTAATCCTTATGCAATCGAACATATTCATGCGTAGAAGCCATTAATTAAATACCGATAAATCCATATAAATATATTCAACCCTCAAAATCATTTCATAAAATATATCCATGTATATAATCATATCTCAAACCATTTTGTAATATATAACCATAAATAAATACTATATGGTTGCATAATTGAATACCAACACACACACACACACACATATATATAAACATGCCCCAAAAACATTTAAATTCATGTAAGAAACCCATTTCATAAATATTTTCAAGCATATAAATCATTTAATAAAACAAAAGTCCACTCACTGGTGATCGGGAGTGAAATCTCCCTCGGTGTTGCCCTCCTCGAGGTGTGGCGCCGAAGAATTACCTATTTAATATTAGGGGAAAAATTAGAACCTCCCTAATATAAATTAATATAGGCCCTATAGAAAAATATTCCAAAAATAATACTATTTTAGCGAAAACGGGCTCGAAAAACGATTTTCGGAGCCCGAAAACCCTACAGCCGCCGTCCACCGCCGCCACGGGCCAGGAAACGGTCGGACGCGCCGCCACGTGCCGAGAGGAGCCGCCACGCGCCGGCTACGCACTGGCACGCGCTAGCACGTGTCGCCACCCACTAGCACGCGCTAGCACGTGTCGCCGCGCGCCCTGATGACGTCACCCCACGCGCTGCTGACGTCAGCACCGTTAGTTTTAACGGAATATACCTTTATGATGGAATATTCTAACGCCGTCAAGAATATTCCGTTACCGTTGACGGAATATTCCTTCTTCTTCCTCCTCTCGCCGGTCGCCGGAGCCGCCGCCGTCCTCCGCCGTCTGGTTCGCCGGATTTCTAGAAAATTTCCCGATTTAATTCCAAAACTTTAAAAATTCATAACTTCTTCGTTATTTGGTCAAATTCAACGTGCCATATATCAAATTGAAGGTATTGATGAGTAGAATATTTTCATACCTTGGGGCCGGAAAAATGGTCGGAGATGGCCTGAAATTGGCCGGAAAGCTTCGGGAAACCTTAATTTCGTTCTCCTTCAAACTGCACCAAATTGTACGTTCTTTATATCTATTTTGAACCTACTCAACGTAATAAAACCAATGGAAATAGTTTCAAGGCTTACCTAAGTCGGGATTGTACAGAAAATTGAAAGGCAGTTTACTGATACCGTTTCGACGTCGGTTTGGTCAATTGGGTTTGAGTTTGGATATTCTGAAATCACAGCCTCGTCCAGAATGACGAGACGATCTTAATGGTATTGGTCTTGAGCGACGGTTTGACGGTTTTGTGATTCGTCCAAGAATTTTAGGGTTTCAGTGTTTTGGAAGGTTTTGGCCGAGAGAGAGAAGTGGGAGAGAAAGAGAGGGATTCGTGCAGAGTGTATGGGGAGTTGTGTTGCTGCACAGCAGCCAACCCACAACCCAAAAACCCTAATTCCAAGTTACGGGGTGAAAATTACTAAAATGCCCCTACACTTTAAAGCTTCATAAAACGTTCGTTTTAACTCCAAATTGAGTTCCGCTTGCGTCCACGCGTTCGTATCGACGAGTACAACATGAATATGTAAAGAAATAATTTTCACAAGTCGTGTCGAAAAGTCAACAAAAGTCAACATTGACACTATGGGTATTTTGGTAATTTCACATAAAATTTTGGGACGGGTTGTAACAAATTCTGTGAACATCGAAGTTAGAAATGTGAGCTTCCACGATGCATGGGTCATTATGGGGATAAATGATGCCCCTCTCTTCCTCTGGATAGAAACATATTGGATCCCAATCAGACTTTTGACATTTGCCTCCTCTGATGTCTTCCACTTGAAATACTTGATGGTCAGACCTTAAAGCTCGCACCTTGTTCTTTAAAGCCTTATTGGAAGATTCAGATATGGGTGTCCCATCGCTAATTGAATATATCACATTCAGCTGTCGTTGGTTACGATTGTCCCTTGGTGGATGGAGGAGGAATTGGTCAAGTTTTCCTTCACGTATCAAAGCTTCAACATGGTCACGGAGGGTAATACACTTCTTGTTGTCGTGGCTGTTGTATTCATGGTAGCAACAGAACATTCCGGTCTTCTTTGTGGACTTATAGTCTGGCTACCTTGGCTTCGGCTTTGGTATCAAGTGAGCTACACTCTGGTAAACAATAGTGTAAGTAGTGTTTAATGGTGTGTAAGGTTCATACCATGAGATAGGGTCTGGTTTGGATCGTGTTTGATTAACAGCATTGACCTGCTGAGGGTGAGCGTTGTCGTGATGGTACCCTAGTTTATCTCGATAGTGTCCCTTACTCTTTTTGTTGCAGCGAGACTGTTGAAGGTGGAAGCCTTTCATCTTGCCTTGGGATTGATAAGTCTGTTGGTCTGACGAGTTGCTAGGTAAGGCAGGAGGGGATGTAACAGCTGTGTGAGAAGTTGCAACCTTCTCGCTTGGTAGGATGTGACTTTGGCTCCCCACAAGCTGATAAGGGGTAGCTATATGGGGGTTCCCTTGATATGTCCTTGCCTCGGCAGATGCATGATTGTAAGCTTGTGTCATTACCTCCGAATAAGTCTTCCATGTATTGGCATTGATCATGTATTTGAAGAAACATTCACGCATGCACGCTGTGAAGGCCTTGAGGGCTGTCTTGTCATCAGCTTCAGCGCAGCGAGAGTACTTGTGGCTAAAGCGATCGGCATATTCAAGTAATGACTCATCAGGCTTCTGGCGGATGGTGTACAAGTCATCTGTAGAGTGCAAGCGATCAGTCTGGAAGATGTGTTGAGCCATGAAGAGCTTCCTCAGTTCGTCGAAGGAATCCACCGTCTCAGGTTGAAGACGACAATACCAGTTAAGGGCTCCACCAGAGAGAGTGGAGGGAAAAAGAAGGCATCGCTCCTCATCACTATGCATGTGATACGCCATAGTAGACTCAAAGAGGTTAAGGTGTTCAATCGGATCTTCTTTTCCGGTATACAACTGTAAGCCAATATTTTATTTCGTCTTTGCTTGGAGAGAGGTGCTAAGGATCCTTCTTGTGAACGGGCTAAGCCTAGGGTGGTTCCAATCGGGTATCTTGGGCTGGCGCTCGGCCTTCAACTTATTTATTTCCTCCAAAAAATGTCTGATTATGGGATCTTGCGTGGAGTCAGGCACCAAAATAGCTCTTCCTCTCAAGTGTCTATCGCTGTTTGGTGGTGGATAAGCTTGGTCAAAGACATACGCCATTTCTCTGGACTCAAAGTACTGACTTTTAGAATGCGCCTGTTGGTAACCTCCAGAGTCTCCTACACCCTCTTGTCTTCCAAAGGTTTGTCATTCCTTCCTCAAGTTGTCGACTCGCTTAGGGGGAGGTGTAGGACCAAGTTTGTCCAACGCCAATGGGTCGTTGATCTTCGAGCTTATTTGAACAGGCTCCTTCCTACGCTGATCTAGGAAGTCTTGACAATCATGATACACGGCTTTTGATCCTTCAACCCCTTCTGCAAGAAGATGTCTTTTTCCGCTTCTCCTGCTTCAGGTTGAAACAGCTAGGTTGAGAGAAGTTTTGGGTTGAAACAGCTACCTTCCAAGTTGAGGCCAGGTGCCCCTCCAAGTTGGCGAGTATCGGGTTGCCGATCTATAGCTCGAGAGGTTTCATGATGCCCAGCAACGGGTACATGAGGTTGAGCTTGCCTTTCATCCTGGAGCATCTGGAAGACTTTCATGTATTGTTCTTGAAGGACTTCATTCCTAGCCACCATTTTACTATTTTGTGCTTCAAGCTCCTCGACTCTGGCATGAAGATCAGCAAGTCTCTTATCCTTCCTCTGCCTCGCACTTCACATGAGGGGTGTATTGTGCTGGGTACTTTGGCCTTCCTCGCTCCCCATGTTGGAAAGGAGTACTCGGCCGAATGGGAAGGTCTGAAAGATAAGACTCAGCTTCTTCAAGGTGGTGAGAGTAGAAATCAGTGTCGTTTCCCACAGACGGCGCCAAATGCTGATGCACAAAATTAAGTGGACTTTGGAACAATGTAAAGTGTCGAGGTGAGATGACCTTCGCTAGATTGTTCAAGTCATCGAGTGAATATAATGTATGAAGGGATAGAGATGGGGAAGCAAACACGAGATGTACGTGTAGAGGAGTTCTCATTAATAATGTAGAGTTTACATGATACATGGGATTAGATATAATCATCATTAGTGAGTTCTAATAAGGGATTAGAGGGTCTAAGATCGTGAGAGCTTAATAGTGGGAGAATGATCTTTTTTTATAGTTGAGAAGAGTCCCCTGTTTTTGTCTGCGGTCGGTGTGGGACTCTAGGAGCTTTCTCTGGTGTTGACATGTGTCATGTTGTGATTGGCCTGCGGGTGTCCGCCGGAGTTTTGGGCCGACCCAATTGCTTTAAGCTCCGGATCTTCGCATCAATGGTTGCAGAACCTTGGATTTTGAAGATGGGTAACCAGGTGAGCTCCAATCTCAAGCACGCTTTTCTTCTTCAACCTTTGAAGAAGTCATCAGTCCCCAAATCCCAACCCGCCGCCGCCGCCAAAACCCAAAAGCAGACCGTTGGCATTCTCTCATTCGAGGTCGCCAAATCTCAGCCCGCCGCCAAAACCCAAAAGCAGGACGTCAAGCATCTCAAGGACGCACGAAGATGGAGAGAAAGAAAGATCAATTGAGAGAGAGGTTTGCCTGTTTCCGGCGTTGAATCGTTGAATTGCACGAAGATGGAAGCTTGGGCTTCAGTCGGACTCGCCTCTCCAATTAGTACTGTTCTTATTTAGCGACACCCTTCTTCACCTCGCTATAAAATGCGAGCGAGTGAGGGGTTTTTGATGCACGGGGACTATACAGTCCCACTTAAATTAGTTCGGCTTCCTACCAAACATGGGTTAGAAATCTTATTTAGCATAGTCCAGTCCAGTGAGGCCTACCAAACATGGCCATAGTGTGCATAACAAGTCTTGAATGCTGTCTTGGGTACATCCTCTCTCTGAATAAGTAATTGACGATACCTTGATCTCAGGTCAATTTTAGAGAATACCTATGCACCCTTAAGTTGATCAAACAGATCATTAATACGAGGCAAAGAATAACAATTTTTCACTATCACCCGATTGCGTTGCCTGTAGTCAATACATAGCCTCATACTCCCATCACTCATATTAGCCTGCTCAAGAGTTAAAAATTCTCTCATATTTCTGTTTTTGAACTCCGGAGTAAAGAACTTGATCTTGAACCTCGTTTTGAAATCATCCCATATGAGTGTAGTGTTTCTTGGGAGCATGCGCATTTTAGCGTTTCACTAGGATCTTCCACTCTCTATGAGGAAAAAGGTGGCTATGGAGACCCAATTGTCTTTTAGGCAGTTATTCATGGCTTGTAGAACACTCTCCATTTCCTCCAACCAATTCTTAGCCTGATCTCCATCACCAGTTCCATCAAGGGTTGGTGCTCCCATGCTTCGTGCTATTTCAGAGAAAGTGCGACCACTACCCCTTGCACTCTGAATGGCCTGTGCAATAGCATCCCTAAAAAGATCTAAGCTAGGTAAAGTATCCGCTAGAGCGGCTGGCTGACGTCGAGGCGGCATTGCTCTGACAACAAAACATGAGATTATTTAGCACATAACACAACACCAAATGGTGCATTACTATTATAGTATTTTGAGGATCATACCGGGGAGTATGACGTATTTTCAAAAACTATACATTTTTTCCAACGAGGGGATAGTATGCCCTTGAAAACAAAGGTTTTATCAAACTTTGCTTTTTGACCCACTCACCTTTTTATGTTTTGCACCCCTCCAAGACTTAGTAGAGGTTTCGATTACCAATGAGACGAGGGCTTGCTTCGACTGTGGTTGGTGGATCTGATGCTTCCTTCAGTTTATGTAGGATTCGCTCCTACTTTTAGTTAACTTTTACTGATCCATCCTCACGAGGATGTGAATGTTTATACTCTATGCACTATTTACTTTGCTCTGACTGTTATGCACCTGTAATAATGGGTCTTTACCATCACCACACTCTGACTTCCGCATCCAACTCTATTTCTACTCACTTTTTCACTTATACATGCATAATTAGCTTTAGTCACTTAACACGTGTCGGCCAGCACTTCCCGACACTTGGCGTGTCAGGATCGAGATGTTTCATTAAAACCAACCTGTACAAAGAGTAGTTCACATTTATTTAACAATAGAACATCCCTAAAGGGCCATACCTAAGGGTCTCAGACCCCCCACTACATGCATTTTCATAATTCAAAGCATAAGTACAAATAAGCATGCCAAAGCTAAAGTACTCAAGAAAGTCTAGATATTCTAATCCATACGTAGATGGGTTTATTACAAAGGTTCTACATAAAGATAAGTCTCCCTACACTTTCGGGAGTGTGTTAGAGCTGCCCATGTCAACTCGATCACTGCTACTAAGTCCTGAAGGGGCGCAAAACAAGAAAATCTGAGTGGACAAAACGAAAATTTTGTAAAACTCTCTCTCTCTCTTTTGTTTGAACATACTAACCCCCTTGTTTTGAAAACCATAAATATATGGAAAAACATACTACACATAAATATATACAAATATACATACTTCAAAATAAGTAGAAATCAATAAGTATCTCAAATCCCATAAGTCACAAGTAGTTCCAAAACCATAAAACATCGTCATCATAGAGCAACATCACAAACATAATAATTCGAAACATAAATGAGTACCTCATGCAACGTGTAAGCTGTGTGCCAAAAGAATGACATGCCTGTGCTGAATAAGTCAAGACACAGACAAGCTGGGCATGGAGCGCATGGCATGCCTATGAGTTGGGACTTTAACCCAAAACATAGACAAGCTGTGCACTAATAACATATAAATAAATTGAGAATAGGTTAGTGCAAGCATGTGACATACACGTGCAAACTATGTCATACGGTCGTAGGCAGAGAATACTAAGACCTAAGGGTGAATGCATACCAAGTGATATGAAAACCATGGTGTAATACAATAGTCGCATCAAAATGTTTGTGAAACACATAATCATGCCCATGAATAAATCTCTAGATTCATAAATCACAATCGTCAAGAAATCACGTTTCTTTAAATAAAACCATGCATGAGCATAGTTATAATTATTCAAAAACTCAATTATGTAAATATATTACGTCAACCAAATTCATTTTGAAAACAAAAGTCCACTCACAGGAACTCTGATTTGTCCTCGTTCTACGGAGGACACTTTGAAGCGTCTAGTCGATTTGGAAGAACTTGTACCTACACGAGTTAAAAAACTTGAACTTCGAAAATTCTTCAAAATCCTAAAGTTGGAATCTAAAGAACCCAGTTACATAGGTAGAAAGCCCGTGAGGAGAGGACCAACTTTCTCTCTTGGGCCGAGACCCAATTATTACAGGTTTGATTAGAAAATTGACTTTTTCGGTGAAGGTGACTTATTTCCTCGCCTTCGATCCGCCTAGTCTGGTGGTTTTTCAGAGATATAAAGGTGACAAACGTGTTGGGCTCGACGAGGAATTGGATTTTGATATAAAATTTGTTGAAATCGGTGTCTGAATGAAGGAGATATGAAAATTGGAGCTTAGGAGAGAAAAATGGGAAGGAGAAGAAGAACAGCAGGGAAGTAGAAAGGATGCTAATTGGCTTCTAGAAAACTCTCCTTGAAATTACCAAATTGCGTTTTGTTCTGGAATATTCATAACTTTTCCGTTCGACCTTCAAATTCCACTCTGCGTGTGCTCCCGGTTCGTAACAACAAATACTAATCGAATAAATAAAATGTTGACCACCACGTGTCTTGTACTCAAAGGTTTAGCAAAAGACGGAATTTACCCTTTGAGGGGCATTTTAATCATTTCAATTAAAAGGAACTATTTCATAAGGATAATTTGGGACGGGTTGTAACATCATTCTCATAACCACTCGGCATTTTAACGCCGAGGCCCATGAGAATGTTTTTTGGGAGGGGCAATGTTTATACCTATATTTTGCAGTCTCTACATAACATGATCACCATCTTGATTTGTGGTCAATTAATGACTATAATTGCCATTGAGATTTTAAAATATGTAATTGTTGAAAAAAATGAATCAAGGCAGGAGGAAATCAAGGGAAGACATAAAGAAATAGATGCCCTCGACTACTATAAATACAGCCCTCTAGCTCATTGTTAGAGGTCCCCGACAAAAACATTCAAATCATCTTTTAAGTTTCTCTGCACCCCGCGTGCTTTTGTCTTATTTTTGTATTCAAAATGTAGCCCTACAAAGCTTTCTATTTTGTTGCAATTTATACCTATATTTTGTTCCATTGAGAAAGTAATTTTTATTTTATTGCAATTTATTTTATCGCAATTTATTTTCTTCCAATTTACTTTCTTGCAATTTATTTTATCGCAATTTACTTTCTCGCATTTTATTTTATCTCAATAGGAGCATTGTAATGTAATTACTTATCAATTCTATCCATTCAACAAGTTCGTTTGGGTTGATTTGATTTGCCTCCTCATACATTCCATCTCACCATATCAATCACCAAATTCGCTTCCACCCATCCATTCACTCATCATGTCTGCACAGACAACGCCCATCTCAACGCTCCATCAACCACTAAAATCCATTTCACTTCACTTTCACAAAACTTGAACTTCTCGTAACTGTATCAAAATAAAAAGAATATTTTCGTTTTGAACTTTGGGTTCAAATTTCTTTTAAAATAATATTGTACAATGTAATAAAATAGTATACTAATAAAATTGAATAACGTGAGTCCAAATTTTCAAAACTTCAAGTACTAGAAATGATGCATTGTATCCTACATTATAGATTAGACATAATCTGAACTTCATATTCTACGATTTTTGAAAAATGTGTAGGACTTTAGGTCCATGCCTATAAAATATTGAAATAAAGCAAGGAGTTAAATTGTAATAATACAAGTAAAACAATATTGTGATAAAATAAATTGTTGGAACTTCTAGTTCCAAAAAGGAGCTACTTGATTTTATGATGACTAATGATCTTCAAGTTTTTAGTTATATTACAAGAACGAATAAATCTCAAGTCTTTGTTTGCGTATAAGGTATGAGGATCTTCTAGCCCTCAAGTATTGTATAGGATTGAAAAACACTTTTTGCTCTTAATCATATGTTTGAGATATGCTTGTTGGGTTTTTCTAGCCCTCAAATAAATTAAATGTATAATACATGAGGATCTTCTAGTCCTTACTTAATTTGGACAATCTTTTCCTCCAAGTCTTTAATTTTACGTCTTCATAGTACGACAATAATGAAAATCAAATGACTTCAAGTCATGATTTAATATATTTTTTTAATTTAAGAATGATAGATAAACTTCATGTTTAAATCTTTTTTGTTATTTTTTTCATTCGTAATCATAATTGAGAAATTTCAAGTTCTAGCCTGATGCGAACAAGAACTTTAGGTCCTTATCCCTTTTATTATAATATCTTAGTAATAAATCATCATAATAATATGTATAAAGAACTCAATACACATGAAATAATTCGAATGTGTGATTTACTAATGAAATAACACGTTTACATATTCAAGTACTCGTAAATGTAGGTTCGAGTCCAATTCCAATTTTTAGAACTTCAAGTTCTAAGACTATTATATTTTTCCAACTTAGACCTTCGGGTTCTAGAGTATTATATTCTTTTAATTAGAACTTCGGGTTCTAAGATTATTACAACTTTTTTAAATCAGAACTTCGGGTCTAATATGATACTGAACTTTAGGTTCATATAATGATATGGAATAATACTATATAGTCAACAATAAAAGATAAAAACATAATTGATATGCGAATTGAAATAGATTGAGCTACCCATTAACGTTTTTGGTATGGTGAGATTGTGACCAAATTAAGCATGATAAAAACTCCATCAAGACAAGAACCCACGAGTGCCTCAGCTAGTTGCAGAGATTCGTGTTGATAATGTGTGATAAAACTAATAGAAAAGTGTAGAGAGAGGGATATGACAAAGAGAAAGTTTTTCATTCGAACTTGTTCATTCCATCTTTAGTAGAGACACCTATTTATAGGTTTACATGATATAAAGTTAATTACAATCATTTACAACATTTAAATAACTTACATATTACATATTACTAAGTGCATAGGTTACAAGGAATTGAAAGGTTAAAGTTAATAAGAGGTATGGTGGTCATCCACCAACTCATACATTTACAACATAGTTACTATAATTATTAAAAGGAATTTTGGGTTTCTTAGATATTTTTTACTATTTACATGTAATTGCACTACAAAACGAATTGTCATTTGTCAAATGCTGTGAAAAAGGCATTTTGTTGTCACAAAAACTTATTTTCGACGGGAAAAAGACCTCGCTGATCGTCAAAAATTCTTCCATTGGAAATGCTGTTTTTCCCACCAGCCATCGAAAATACTTCATTTCTGATGCACGTGACTCGTCTTTACTAGTTATCTTTTCGTAGGAAATGAATTTTCAAAATGAAAAGCTTATTTTATTTTCGACATGTCAATGTAGTCCCAAATACTTATACAACTGTTGAAAATACTTTCCAAACGACGACATTTGCGATGATTTTTTTCGATTAAAACATTGTGTAGAAAAATCTTTTTCCAACACTGAAATGTTATTTACGAGGACCCAAAGTCGTCGTAAGTACAATAACCGACAATAAGAAGTTGTCGGAAGTATATACCACCTTGTTAGAAATATGTATTTACGATGATCAAGTGTCGTCGAAAATATATATTTTCGAACATTTTCAGTAAATATTTTACTTCTAATCATGTTTAGTCATTAAAAATCTTGTGGAAAATAAAAAATTGTTTTCGGAATGTATACATGATCGGAAATTTTTTGTCCGAACTGTGCATTACGGAAAGGAAAATGTAGTAAAAAAAGTTCTGTAAAAAAAATAACATAAACAAGATCAAATGACTTTATTGATAACTATATAAAACAAAAACCATACTTATATCCGCAAAAAGAAAAGAAACTTAATCAACCGACAATATGTCTAAACAAGTTACATATAAATTATTGTAGTACTGATCTTCAAGGTGATCATTTGACTAACTGTATACATATCCTGTCAGGTAAAATAACTTTTACCTTCCTTTTGGCTTCAACCATTTGGCAAACCATTAGACACCAAACATCTCTAGATAGCTCTGGTGGGCAATTAATGTATCTCCCCTCAACAATCTTGTACTTGCGGAAAACTGAATTCCTCAATGTTGTCATCCAATTAAGGTATCGAATTTTGGGGATTGACTACAGTGCTCGCAAGCATTGAATGCTTACACCGATCTCACCCTTCTTTCCCCCCTCTCTCCTCCCTCCTCCCTCCTCCCTCCTTTTAACGGTGAAATCGGTGTGAGCATCTAATGCTTGCGAGCACCGTAGCCTACTCCCGAATTTTGATATGATTTTCGAATACTTCCCTCATCTCATCTTCACAGCTTGTGTATGTGTATCTAGTTTCCTTAAAACGATGATACAGTAAATTGATTTGCTCCTTTGGATAATCTTTAAATATTGTTTATGGCCCACTGATAGCTAGCCTGATTACATAGAATTTCTATGGTTCGTGTAGCTTTAGCGATCATAATCCTGAAAAACTAAAATTAAAATAGAAAACATAATACATATCTAAAATATTAAAAATAGCTAACTTCAATACAAGTTGTTTTGACAAAAAAAAACTTTGGTATAACTTGTATGTCGTTCCAATTTTCACACTTAGCCTTCCCTCTACATTTTTTTTTTGGCAGGACCTAATCACAAAAACAAATAATTTTTCTTTTCTTGAAGTATAATAAGTTACAAAAATGCACTTATAAAAGTTACCTTCTACGTTTGATGGTTGAGTCCCAAAAGATGTTTGTTGTGTCTTTTGCATTTCGCTATGATGTGATGACACAACGGAATCATGTTGGTCTAAATAAAATGAAGAAGGAGTAGTAATGTGTGATGCTCTATTTGGACTCCTCCTTATTGTCATGGCTGCAATATATATCTAAATACAAAGGCAAACTGAATAAGATATAATCACTATTGAGTTAGATATACATGTTTAATGAGAAGTGTTTATACATTTAAAAATTCACTTACATATAAAAGTTACAGACAACATATTTCATCTTATTCGGATTGTTAATAAAAAAAATTTCAACTTTGGTACATTACCTAATTGAAAAAAAAAGAAAAACCTTTTTCAACTTCAATGAAATCAAGATGCAAATGTCATTGCAGGTTCAACAAGTGAGTTTTGCAAAACTATTGTTTGTTTAAAAAACAAACTTGCAAATGACATTACAACATGAAAACTGCAGATCAAGTTTATTGTAGTCCTTTTTCATACACAAAAAAAAAATGTATACTTCAAATTTTCTTTCTCTGTGAAGCACAATGATGAAATAGAAAACCATATGGAGAATTTCCAAACCCTAGATGGAAAAAAGGGAAAAAAAATTTCCAAACCCACAAACCTATAATTGCTTCATCGACCCATCTCTCCTTCTCCCCACTTAACCCTACATCAAACCCAAACCCTAAAAACCCAATTATCATACAAATCATCCCCCTTCCCAATACTATTATCCTACGAAATACTCTAACCCACAAATCCAATTATCACACACATCAAAGAAACAAATCGAAGATAGACGTCATAGACTTCTTACCTCAGTCCTTGCCGTATGTTATATTGGACTACACTATTAAATCAATCAAAACTCTAATCCGCACCCTCATACAACTAACCAAAACAGAAAACGAGAAATCATAGTGAAGAAGACGAATAAAATAATGGTAGAGTTTTGGCTACTAGGGTTACCTATGGTTTGAGCGTGACTGCGTGAGAAGACTGAAGGTGGAGAGTTTTTGTTTCCTACTTTGAAGATTTTATATGTAGATAAGGAAATTAGGGTAGCCAAAAGCCCAAATGAATCCAACGCGCCATAGGTCTTTTCAGCGTCCCCACCTTTTTTTTTCTTAAGAAAATAACTTGGCTGCTGACAATTCAGCAGGAGCTCCTGCTGAATATCCAATCCCGTGTGAACACGTGTCTAAGTTTTGATTAAAAAAATCAAAACGTGGACACGTATTCACACCAGAATGGGTATAAGCATAAGTGACTGCTGAATTGTCAGCAGCCAAGCCTTGTTCTTTTCTTAATTTCCCTCACGGCGGGAGTTTAGACTTTTGCAATTGTGTAAAAAACAATGTGGGGCCTAGGGATGGCTAGAACTTTTGTTTTTGGTAAAATAATATTCCATATAATTAAAAAAAAAAAACCTTATTTCATGAATATATAGTCACTACGCATTCTCCGTACCTCAAAGGTACTACGGACTTCGGCTTATTCTATCATTATGCATCTCATAATAGATCACACCTCCTTGGTCTTCGAAATGATACTTGCCTTGTTAGATATGTTGACACAGGTTACTAGTCTAACCTGTACAAGGTACGTTTCAAAACGAGTAATATTTGGATGTTGAGAGTATCAATCCCATATTGAAAAAAGAAGAGACCTTGCATGTGCTTATAAGTAATTGAGCTACTCCTCATATTGTCAATTGGTGTTATGGTGGATCCTCAACATCCATGTGTGAAGCCCAACAACCACACATGCTCCACGTCACCCAATTTGTGTTGTCCACGTGATAGGCTTGAAAATTCGCTACACGTGAGGAGGTGTGTTAAGAGTATCAATCCCACATCGGGAAAAGAAGGCACCTTACATGTGCTTATAAGTAATTGGGCCACTCCCCATATTGCCAATTTGTTTTATGGTGTAACCTCAACTTCCTTAATTGGAAATCCACAAAGCGTATTGCGCCCAAATTCTTCTTCTCTCATCAACAAGAGCATCAGAAAATTGAAGTCAAGTAAATTCAATAACAAGGCAACCTCGCTGATCTTTTCACAAAATCACTACCAAAAGTGAACCTTCCGAACTGATGTAATTCGTTCGCCAATGTTGTGGTTCGGTTTGCAGTTTAACACGGATCTATTACTAATTGAAAAATTTAGAGGTATGTACAAGTAAATATTAGAAAACAAATTTGTCAACCTATCATTTTATAAAAAATTCATCGTGAAACCGTCAACTTCATAAATTAAATTTGCAATCCCATAACTTAAAAATACGTAATCTCATAATTCAACTAAAAGTCTTAAACTTCTAATCTCATTACTCCAAGATGTTAAGTAAACTACTAAAATATATAACATTATATATATATATGTGTGTGTGTGTTCTTTATATAATATTATACATTATGTATTATTTTATATATTTTATTATAAGCGATTTGGTTCAGTTAACTCATGGTTTGTAAAAATCAAAACCGCATATTAAACCAAATACTTCGGTTTAGTTTTGTTTATTAAACCAAATGGACCAAAAAAAGGGGAACCGGTTAGTTTGGTTGGTTTTTCAAGTGTTTGGTTTATTTGGCCACCCCTACCGGATACTGCTAGAAGCTTTAATACATATAAATTTTGCTTCATGTTTTTTATATGATAAGAGAAATCGAACCATAAAAAAATAGACATTTTTATTTTCTTTTTGCAAATAATGATATGCTTACATAGAATGGCCCAAGTAGTTTAATTTTAAGAGTAACCTTAAACCCAAGAAATAAAAAACATTGGTGTGTTCGGTTTCTTTTTTAATTGGACGAATTTGACTTTTTTTTTTCTTCTTAAATACAAGTCCATACCTTATGACCTTCTTCTCCACAAACCAAACCCTACCTCCAAATGGAAAAATTTAGGCTGTGTTGCTGCACCTCTTGAGAGGCTGTCTAAAACATCAGGTTCTTCTTCTCCTTCTAGTTTTTAAATTTTTATTTATGATTGTCAAAAAATTCATGGGTTAATAAGTAGTGGGTTGTGTACTTTTAAGTTATTGGTTGGTATGGTCATCTTGGATTCTTGCAATTGTGAATTTTTTTCAATCAATCAATACAAAAATTGTTAATCGAAAAGATAAAAGTTTATTTGTACACGGTTGAAAGTACATAGAATGATCAAAAAAGAAAAAAATTACTGCTGGCAACTCATGGTGGTAAGAACTGAAAAACCTCTTTTGACAAACAATATATTTGGTCGGAACAAAATATAGTCACTTCCGACAATACCAAATCGCCGTCGGATATATGATTGCATTACCGAGAGGACATACTTTTCCTCGAAAATAGTCAATTAATTCCGACAACATGAGTACGCCCTTGAAAATAATGATTATATTTCCGACGACAGTTACGTTTGTCGCTAAAGCAAATGGCGCCATGTCTTCCCGCCAAAAAAAATATATTTCCGACGGCATTTGAAACCTTTTTCGAGGGAAATCTCGGAAAAAAAATTCATTTCTGTGACATGCTTTTGATGACCAATGTTTCGACTGCGTTTGAAACCTTTTTCAAGGGAAATTTGGGGTCCCTCAGAAATTGTTGGTCGGTAATGACCATTTTTTTTGTAGTTGTGAGTACCTTGTATTAGGGTTGAGATTTTTGTACCGAAATATCGAAATCGAACCGAATACTAAAATCTCCAAAATCGAAAACTCCCAAACGGTTCGGTAATCGATACCAAAAAAATACCAAAGTTTAGGTACGGGGATCGGGGTGGTATTACCATATATTTGGTAATACCGAACTGAACCAAAAAAAAAAAAAAATATATATATATATATATATATTATATTATTATATATATAAGTCCCATTAATATTAGCCGTAGGATTGGTTGAGATCTAATTTCAACCGTTGGTTTGAGTGGGAAGGAAATAAAAGTCTGAAAGTTTTCAGACTTCTTCTCTCTCGACTTTGAGTGACCTTCACTCCCTGCATTCTTCGTTGCCCAACCACCAAGCACCACCACCATAAGACTTCGTCGCGCAGCCACCACCAGGATCACCACCACAACTCGATCTAGTCCTTCTTTGATTTGATCTAGTTGTTTCTTCTTCTTTCTTCACACCTCAGCCGCTATCACCACCACCCATCCCTTCCTTCCACTACCTCCGGTCGTCCACACTCCGTCGCCCAACCACTACGCCCACGGGTCCATGACTTCTCTCTAGTCCTCACGGATTGAATTGGTATGTCTACTGTCTACAAATCCTAAAATTTCAAATTAGGGTTTTAATTTGTCAAATTGGGGATTTGGGGATTAAATTTTGATTTAGAGTTTTAATTTTGAAGAAATTAGAAGGGCAGGCAGGGGATTAATTTGATTGCATTAGAATTTGTGAATCAATGAATGAGAATTAGTTTCGTTTGATTAATTGTGAATCAGTGAATGATAATTAGTTTCGTTTGATTAATTTTTGACTTCTCTATGTTCTTTACAGTTGAAGTTGTTGCTGTTTTCGGTATTACCCGAGGGGCCCCAAAACCGAAATTATTTTCGGTATTACCGAAAATTGGAATCCCGAACCAATCGGTTCGGTTTTAGTATCAAAAATTCCCATACCGAAAAAATCGGTTCGGTATTCGGTTTCCCTGTTTCGGTTCGGTTCCCGAACCGAAACCCAGCCCTACCTTGTATACTACATATATATTGGTATTTCTAGCTTTTGCCTTGAGTTTCCGTGTGATACACTATAGCTTCTCATATATACACATATATATATATATATATATAACTATATATATGTATATATAATATAGTAAACTTCAGTTGGAAAAACACTGTTCATAGATTTGTTTACTTTCCAATTTTGCCCTTGCTTAGTTTCATTTATTACAACTCTGCCACTGCCTCTTTATTTCCTTTTCTTTTCTTCCTGTTGTGTTCTCTCACTTCTTCGTTCCTCTCTCTTCCCTCCTGTTCTTCCTCTTCCCTCTTCGATGAGAGATCTTCCTCCGGTTCCGAGAAATCGCGAATATGCAAAAGGGAAAAGGCAGTTGTATTTATATCTTGGTCGTCGCTACTACTTGTAGGAAAAAGATCCCCAAAAAGGTGCAGAAATCCAAGCCCATGTGTGTGACGTTTTCCGGCGAACTTTCAACGATTCCAACCAATCCCGTCGGAATTGGACCTCGACCCAAGAGATAAAAATGGTCGTCTCCTCATGGGCTTTCCTCCAGTGTAAGTGCTTTTCTAAAATTTCAACTTTCAGTTTTAGGATCGAATCTAGATTTTAAATTTTAATTCCGTTTTATGTATGCATGTCGATTATTGGGGACGAGGAAGGTGATTTCTGGGTTTGTTCACCAGAGAAGTTTTCACCCTTTTTACTTTTTCACCAAAGAAGTTTATTTCTGGGTTTGTTCAATTTTGATCGTTAGAAATTTGCAATCTTGATTTTGGTGTAATTTTGTGGTGTTTTAGGTAAAAACAACAAATCCCAAAAAAGTATTGTGTTAGACCAAACACTGGGTTTGTGTTGCCAAGGTCCACATGTGATATTATAGGTATGCTCTTCACACTGTATTTCAGGCTTAATTGCTAATTATTTGTGTAATTACGTGTTATAATGAAAATGTTGTTTTTGTGTCTTTTTTTTTATTTGACTTTGGTAATTTTGTTGTGTTAAGCTATTTTGTTATAAATTTTTGGCTTATGGTTCTGTTTTCCAAAATGTAATCTTCAGTCTGTGTTGCAGTTTTTTTATGTGACGAGTTTCATTAATTTGTGATGTATATGAACTGTTAAGAATTTAGATGCTACACCTAAATTTTGAATGTTTTTGTTCTAATGAAAATCAAATTGTCATATCTAGGTTGTGCTCTTTTTATTATGTGAACTAAAAAATGGGCTCAGAGATAGAAGATGAGAAAATTTCATATTAAACCCAGAAGAGAAAAAGGCCTGTCTTAGCTAAAAAGAGTGAGCATTTTTGACTGAAAACTGCAACAGGGGAGAGAGAGAGATCCAAAGAGTTTAGGCATGAAGGCAGATTATTGTAGATATGAGATAAATCAGGGGTTAATTAGGAAAAAAAATGTGAGAAATGCATTGAACTCTTAAACTTCTAATGGTTTAATGGGTTGAGTAACAACTCATTGAACTTCTAATGTTTATCAATTCTGTATGGATTGGATTATATGAAACAATGTGAGAAATGCATTGGTTGGTTGTGCTGTCAATGTGTTTTGACTGTATGAAAACAAATGGAATTGTAAAGAAGAAAACTTTGTGCATTTTTTTGCTCCATTTCTTTTGGTTTTTACTGCATATGTGCCAATTTCTGTATCCAAGCCGACCCTGTTTTCTATCACTTTGGTATTTTGTGTTATATATCGTCATTGAGGGACAACAAATTGTGGTTGAGTCTGTTCTCCAAATCTATTTGCTTTTCTCTCTTTTTTTATGTCAAATTTGGTTTTCCTCTCTCACTTTCTCTCTTTCTCTCACATTGCATTAGCGCTTTGAAACCGCATTATCTCAGTTTTGGTTATGTTTGTATTTTTTTTTTTTGACAGTGTCAATAGAGGCTGAGAGTTCTTCTTCACCCATGGGTTTACATTGAACTTCTTTGCCTGCAATATCTTTTTTACAATGTTCAGTTAAAGTCAAATGTTTAGCATGTTCCCCTGTGTCCCATAGTTTGAAATATCGCGCGACATCACGCAATATCGTGCGTTTTGTCGTGTAATGGAACCAATTTCGCGACATCGCGTAAAATTTTCACGAATGTCTTCAAAAACGTATGCGATAATTACGCGATTTACGCGAAATTACGCGATGGGAACGCTATTTGTAACTTTAAAAAAAAAAAAAATTAGCCCAAAAGGACAAATCCCTAGTTTTGGTTCGATTGTTCAAACCCAGTTCTGTCTCAGACTTCTCAGTCACTTCTCCACAAGCGACCTTCCTCCACAGACGACCTTCCTTCCTCCACGACCACGAGTCCACATCCAGCCTTCCTCCCTCCCTCCACGAGTCCACGACCGACTTCCTCCACACGATCGGCCTTCCTCAACGCCCAACCTTCCTCCACAATCGGCGTCTCTCCTCCCGTCCTCCGTGCCTCTATCAGCCTCATCCAAAGGTAATTTTGAATCTAAAGTTCCTTTCCACAAATAATTGAAATTCAATTTCTTGATCTGTATCTTCAATTTTTGGAAACTTATAAAGTTCCTCTGTTAAGCCCTGCTCAATGAACGGTGAACCTACAAAACCCTTCAAATTCTATCTGATTAAATATAAGTAGTAATCCTGAGTTGAGGATTCCATGTGCTGCTTAACTTTTGTTGGTTTTGCTGGTATTGTACTAGATTAAATTCTGCATATACGGAGGGAACAACAGAAGGATTCGATATGGCAGAGGGCCATTAGGAAAGGGCACAAATATTTTGAAATGTTTAAATTTTGAGTGAGAAATGGGGGAAATAATCTTTAGGAATAGGGACTATTTGAATCGGGGAACATTGTAAACGGAAGTCTTTAAGTGGTAATTTAGGATATTTAACTCACAGATATTGCCTTCAAAACCCTTCAAATTATATCTGATTAAATCCAAGTTGTATGAGATGTGAGTCATATATGATTACTCAATTTGTCCTTTTTCTTGTTTTTCTTGTTTTTTTGGCAGTGGGTTGTTTATTTTGTGAGGAAATATGTCAGATTTTGCTCACAAATGGGCTAAGAAAGTTGAAGGTCACAAGACACACATAAGGTGTGTTTTTTGTGATCAACTATGCACCAGAGGCATCATTAGGCTTAAGCACCACTTAGCTCAAACCCGTAAAGATATGAAGCCTTGCAAAAATGTTCCACCTAATGTGAAAAAAATGTGTGTTGATGCTTTGAGTAAAGTTTAGTTTTTCTCTTTGTAATTGGTTTATGAATATTTTGTAACTTTGTGAATGATCTTTAACATAAGATCATCATTATGTTTGGAATATTTGGATTTTTATTGAAGTGTTTTGTGTTGTTGAACTTGAACAATATGTATTTTGATAGTTTATTATGCATTATTGTGAAATTATATGTGTTTTGGTGCAAGTATATATATATATGTTTATTCAATGTTCATTACTATTTTACGCTATGCAGGTCTCAAATAGCTTACGTGAAACCGCTACATAGCGCGAGATTGCATAGCGAAACTTCCCACGCGACGCCTTACGCGACGCGATTTCAAACCTTGCTTTGTCCACATTATTTCATTTTGTTTTTACAGTGTCTGTATAATTTCATTCATGTGTTAGTTTTCTATTTTTTTGTTAGACTCAGTTTTCGTTTATCTCTTAAGTTCTCATTGTTGTTACTTTTTTTTTTTTTTTAAATCAATATCAACACACGCTCTGTTTGTTTTCTTCCTTTAATTCGATATAAGTATGTAATGAGGTTCTATTTGTTATCATTTTGCTATGATATTGAATTGTGAAATAGTCTGCTGAAATTGTTGCCCTATTTATGTTACAAGATTTGCCAGAGAAAATTCTTCAAGTTCAAACAATTTGAAAATATGTGAAAAAAAAATTGAACTCAACGATTTACTTAAAATTTATTTGAGTAATTTAGGGCTACATTGAATTGCTAGATATTCAATGGTTTAAAAATATTGTAAATTGCTAGATATCCTAGGCCGAGTATCACAAATTGGACCCCTGGTTTAATTTAAGATATAAATTTATGGTTTTGAGAGAACTTACTACTTCTCAAGGCTTGATTCTTTTTTTTTTCTTGCATGCAGTTTTGAAATAGTCTAAATTATGAATGGAAATGCTTAATTTTTGACAACATTGTTCAGAGTTATTATATACACTAGTAGAAAAAACAGCTTGCGCGACAAAACTTTAGGCGACGAAGGAAATTTTGTCGGGCAAGAGGACTTTAGGCACCTAAAATTTTGTCGGGCGACGAATAAATACATACGTCGTGCAAAAGATGGAAAAAGTGGCGACAAAAGGAGAATTTGGCACCAAATTTTGGGCGACAAAAAATTTCGTCGCCTAAAATACCTTGCTCGACGAATGGTTCGTCGGGCTAAAGGGTGACTTTAGGCGACAAAAATAGTACTTTAGGCGACGAATATGTTCGTTGGGCAAAACCAAGCTGATTTAATCCCCTTCCTTAGACCTAAGAAGCAGTTTTTAACAGCTGCCTCTCAATCTCAATCTCTCCCTCCAAATTTGTCCCTCCAAATCTCTCACCCTATCTCCCTCATCTCCATCTTTCTCTCCCTATCTCATCATCTCCCTCTTAATTACCATCTCACTCTCTCTCCCTCTAGATCTCTCTCTCTCCCCCAAGCTAGCTATCATCTCCTCCTCCACCACCACCGAGCCCGGTAATCGTTAACGATAATTTTAATTTTTTAATATTATTTTATTAGTTTTGAATTAAAATTAACATAAATTAATTAATTTTTTATAGGTTTGTTGCATAGGATTGTTGTTGGAGGACCAATTTGAGGTATTTTTTTTTATCATTTTATGTTGTTGACATACGAATTTATTTTATATGGTTTTGTATTCAAAATATTTGTATATCTTGAATGACTTTATGTTGCATCGTATGTACGTTAATAGTAATTAACTTTGTACGAATTTATTTTGTGTTGTACGTACGAAGTTAATAGTAATTAATTTCGTATGCATTCTTTTAACAAAAACTTAGTTTCCTGTTTGAGAATTAATTAGATTTCGCCCATGGATGCGAAAGCATGACTGGGATCCAATTGATTCTTGAATTGCCCCATTTTTGGACAGTTTGGGAGTGCACATTTGTTTGTTGTAGTTTGTGGTTCACCGATTAGGTTTCGATTGTGGGTTTTTGGTAACATCTTCTTACGTTCTTCGAGTGCATAGTAGGTATTTGATATCTACGTTGTTCACTTGAAGAACTGTAGGGAGATGCTACCAAAATTTTCCCACGTCGAAATCTAATCTTGGTGGATCCGTAAACTAGAAGACACAAATGTGCACTCCCGATGGGATAGGGCCTTTACCGGAGGCATAAGGTGACGAGACATAGTTGAAGTTGTTCTAATGCGCCCCTCTCTCTTTAATGTGGTAACAGGAAAAATTGACAGACAGTGGATACAGAATCCGAACAGATGTGCTGATGAATATTTAGAAGGGGTAGATAAGTTTATTGACTTCGCAATGAGACACAACCGGGGTTCAACTGATATCAAGTGTCCATGAAGGACATGTAACAATCATATGTGGGAGACATTCGAAAATGTTTGATATCATTTGGTAAGAAATGGGATGACGCAGACCTATACGAGATGGAATCATCATAGGGAACCATTACATCATGCTTCGTCTTCGTACCAGTCACAAGCAGAGACTGTTGAAGGAAGTTTATCTGGTAATCACCAAGTCATGGGTATTGTAAATGACTGTTATCCATACGCCTCGAGCAATGACAATGAGGAAGTGGGGGATGACGTGCCTCCCACCATGGACAAGGAAGAATTCGACAAGTATGAAAGGCTATTGAAAAATGCCAAGCAAGAATTATACCCAGGTTGTGAAGAATTTTCGGTTCTTACGGCGATTGTGGAGTTGATGCAAGGCAAGATGAAGTTTCATATGTCAAACCGGTGTTATGATTACTTTATGGGAATTTTGAAGAGGATGCTTCCAAAGGACAATTGTTTGCCTAAAGATCATAAAAGTGCCTAGACGGTGTTGAATGGTCTGGGATTAGGGTATGAAAAAATTCATGCATGTGTAAATAATTGTATATTGTTCTATAAGGAAAACAAGGAGTTGGATAAATGCCTTGTTTGTAATGAGCCGAGATATAAAATCACACCTAAAAATAGAACGACGAAGATTCCACAAAAAATGATGCGTTATCTTCCATTAACGCCTAGATTGTAGCGCTTGTACATGTCGACGCACACTGCAACCGACATGAGATAACATAAGGAAGAACGGGTTAATGATGATGTTATGAGGCATCCTGCAGACGGACAGGCATGGAAAGAATTCAATCAAATGTACCCTGATTTTGCAGTAGACCCACGCAATGTCAGACTAGGACTTGCTACTGACAGATTTAATCCGTTCGGAGTTCTGAACCAAACCCACAACACTTGGCTGATCGTTGTAGTTCCTTATAATTTGCCGCATTGGAAGTGCATGATAAAGGAATTTACGATGATGAGTCTATTAATTACTGAAGATCCAGGAAAGTCCATTGATGTCTATTTGCGGCCGTTGGTTGATGAGTTAAAGAACTTATGGGAAAACAGTGTTCGTACATTTGATAAGTCTACTGGAAGATGTTCACCTTGCGAGCAGCAGTGATATGGACGATACATGATTTTCCCGCTTATGCAATGATTTCCGGTTGGAGTACAAAGGGTTATATGGCGTAACATCTGCTTGGCACGCTGGAAATGTTTGTTATATGGGTCATCGTAGATGGTTGTCGTGGGATCACGAGTGGCGTACAAACGATATATCCTTCGATGGCAACATAGAGATCCGCCTCAGACCCAGAGAATGGTCGGCATATGACATTTTGGCGAAGTTGAACAGTTTACAATTTGGTCCATTGGGCAAAGGTGTTACTGGGCCCAGACCATCTACACATCAGAACTGGACGCATAAGAGTATTTTGTTTGAACTCCCATACTGTTCCAAGTTAAAGCTTAGACACAACCTTGATGTAATGCATCTTGAGAAAAATGTGTGTGATACATTGGTGGGGACAATTCTAGACATTGAGGGAAAATCAAAGGACACGATCAAAGCTCGCCTAGATTTGGAACGAATGGGCATAAGGCGACCCTTATGGATGAAGAAAGTCGGCGGTGTACTAAGAAAAGGGCATCCGTTTTTCACAGTTAAATCAGAGGGGAAGAAACAATTTTTCAAGTTTCTTTCTTCTGTACAGTTTCCATATGGGTATGCTTCGAATATCTCGCGTTGCGTGAACATGGAAACAAATCGATTTTCGGGATTAAAGGGCCATGATTGTCATGTGCTAATCCAACGCCTTCTTCCGGTTGGTATTTCAAGCCTGTTGCCTTCTGATGTGGTGAACCCGATAGTGAAGTTGTCGAGATTTTTTGCACAGTTGACTGCAAGATCGTTGCGTGTGTCGGATGTAAAAAAGTGCGGAGATGACATTGTACACATCCTTTGCAAGTTTGAGCAGATTTTTCTGTCAGCTTTTTTTACCAGTATGATTCATGTGATGATACACTTGGCGGATGAGACATTGCTTGGTGGACCAGTCAACTATCGGTGGATGTATCCAATAGAAAGGTAACGTTGACCCATGGCTTTTGTATGATTCTTCATCAATTTATAGATGTTAAATAATTACAACCATCACTTTTTGATTTTGCAGACTTCTTGGGGAGTTTAAAAAATTTGTGCGCAACAAGGCAAAGCCGGAAGGATCCATTGTGGAGGCATGGATCGCATATGAGTCGCTTAATTTTTGTGCAATGTATCTAACTAATGTTGAGACGACTTTCAATCGTCCTCAACGCAACAACGACGGTGGTGTTAGAAAAGAGAAACTTTATGTTTTTGCACAAATTGCACGACCATTTGGCGAGTCACCAAGAGGCGAATAGTTTTCTGAAAAGGACATGGAGGTAGCGCATTGGTTCATACTCAACAATTGTGACGAGATCAGGCCACTTCTGGATGAGCATGAACAGTTGATCATGAGTGTATATCCTTCACATTTACATGCCGAGAAACACCGTGCATTGTTTCCTCGTTGGTTGCACGAACATGTAAGTTTTGTACGCTTTTTAATCATCACATTTTAGGTTTTTCTTCATTGTCTCAATATTTTCTTCAACTACAAAGTATACAAATTACTTTAATGTAATAGGTGTTGAAACTGAAGAAAGTGAATTCACCGTCATACACCGAAGAATTATATAACTTGGCGGTCGGACCGTTTCGCGCTGAATTGTACTCAGGGTGTCATGTCAACAGCGTTAAGTTTGTGGATGCTCAGCGTGATGACAAATTGTTAACTCAAAATAGTTGGGTCTTCGTACCGGGTGGTGGCGACAGTGCCGATATTGAGTTTTATGGCAAACTAACAAGTGTTGTACAAGTGCTTTACAAAGACCGATGTCAAGTGATTTTGTTTAAGTGTCATTGGTTTGATACAAATCCAAATATGAATGGGAGTATTAAGTGGGACGAAAGGTTAATATCAGTGAACACTAACACACAGTGGTACGATGAAGACCCTTACATTTTGGCAACTATGGCGAAACAAATCTTCTATCTTGATGACCCGAAGGCCGGGAGTGGTTGGAAAGTTGTTCAGAAAATTCATCACAAAAACATATATGATATTCCTGACGGAGATAATAATGACAACGACAGCGTGACTGACCAACAACTTTTATCTTCGATAGATTTTGGTATGGAAACGCCTCTTGATACCAATGTAATCCAAGATCCGCTTGAGGTAGCTGGAATGCCTGAAATCGAAATACCGATTGATTCCATTACAATTGACCTCGGTGATTTGAGATGCTACGATCCACATCACCTCGCACAAACCGAGGATAGTGATGATGAGGACTCTTATGCAAGCACCAAATCTGAACTACAAAGCAAAAATGATGAAAGTTATGCATTTTATTTCTGATTCAGACTAAGTTCGGAAGTTAGGAAACTGTAAACTTGTAACATTGAAAAATAAATGAAAGGGAAGATTGTCAATTATTTTATTAAATGTGAAGATTTGTTGTGCTAACAATTAATTACTTCATTTACAGAAAAAAAAAATTGAATTTTTTTTTGTAATCATGTACAAAACAATTACAAATACATCTTGAGCGATGAAATATTTCGTCACGCAAACTTTATAAGTTTAGGCGACGAAATGTGAATCGTCGCGCAAAATTTATTGGTTTTAGGCGACGAGATATTCGTCACGCAAAACAACTTGAGGCGACAAAAACTTAATAAATTGCTTCCGCACCGTTCTTCTTTTGATCTGCTAAAGAATGACTTATTCATTTCTGAATGAAGTAATTTTTGTTCAAAATGATCTTGAAGAAGAGGTCTACATATTCAACGGTTCAGATTTAAAGAAATAAATATCTATGTGTGTTTACAAATTAATAGTTGTATGAAAAATTAACTTACAGTGGAAAATTCATAATAAGTAATTGAGAAGTGGGAAAAATTTGTAAAAAATATACAAATGCTCGTAACGACAAGGTGTACAACTTTCATTAAGGGGTCATCTCCAAAATCGAACAATAGAAACCATGAAGGTTATATTATTTTTTAACCGTTGATAAACGTTTACGTTTACACTCCGTTATTATATCCGTAGTTTGTTTTTTCATTATGATTCTTTTTTGAAAACATGATCTTTTACTGAATGCAATAAGATGAACGTTTCGGATCGTTCATAGAATGTCCGCATATTTACAGTTTATTAAAATTTGTATAGGACGTTATAAAGTTTATAGAAACTATATAACAACATCACACTTTTCAATAAATTGTAAATATGGGGACATTCTATGAACGATCTGAACCGTTCATCTTATTGCATTCAGTAAAAGATCATGTTTTCAAAAAAGAATTGGGATGAAAAAACAAACTACGGATATAATAACGGAGTGTAAATGTAAACGTTGGTCGATGGTTAAAAAAGCATATAGCCTTCATCGTTTCTATTGTTCGATTTTGGAGATGACCCCTTAACGAAAGTTGTACACCTTGTCGTTACGAGCGTTTGTATATTTTTTACAAATTTTTCCCACTTCTCAATTACTTATTATGAATTTTCCACTGTAAGTTAATTTTTCGTACAACTGTTAATTTGCAAACACACATAAATATTTATTTCTTTAAATCTAAACCGTTGAATATGTAGACCTCTTCTTCAAGATCATTGTGTACAAAAATTACTTCATTCAGAAATAAATAAGTCATTCTTTAGGAGATCAAAAGAACAACGGCAGGGAATTTGTTAGGTTTAGGTGACGAAATTTGATTCATCGCCTCATGTTGTTATGCGCGACGAATTATTTCATCGCCTAAAACCTATACATCTTGAGCGACAAAGCTCATTTTGTCGCCTAAACCTAATATTGCGCTACGACACTTTGTGCGACAAATCGTATTTCGTCGCCTAAAATCTTAAAATTTGCCCCCAACAGCCGCCAAAATTTTTTGGCTCGTTTTAAAATTTTTAATAAAATGTTGCGCAACGAAATGATACTTTGAGCGACAAAAGTGGTTTGTCGCGCAAAGGCTTTGGGTTATTACTTTTAGCCCGTGCCTTTTCTTTTTTCTTTCTTCTTGCTTTCCTCCATCTGCAGACAGTGTACAACCCAGAAAAACCTCAGCTCCTCCCTCTCGAACCAACCCCCTTCGTTCTTCCCTCGCTCTCTCTGTTCCTCCCTCCCTCCATCCCAACCCCTGTGTTCCTCCCTCCCTCTATCCGTTCCTCCCTCCATCCGTGTGTGTACCCCTTTGTTCCTCCCTCTCTCTCTCCGTTCCAGTCAAATCTGGGCACGTCGTGGGTCGAGTTGACCACCAATCAATTTCTATTCAACTCAGGTACATACTACAACCGTTCATCTTTAGAAAATTTCAATTTTTTTTTCGGTATTTTTCAATTTTTTTTATAGATTGCTTTTCTGGGTTTTGATTGTTGTTTGAAGTAGAAATTGAAGAGATGTTAGTCATTTTTTTGGCTGATTTAGGTTTGTGGGTTTAGGTTTGAAGTAGAAATTGAAGTAATGTCTGGGTTTTAATTTTTTGTTTCCGATTAGGTTTTAGGTTTTTGGGTGAATTTTTGACAGTGGCTGTGAGTATGTGTGTGCTGTGTTTTTGGGTGAATTTTCGTTAAGCAGTGTGTGATGTGTGCTCTGTATGTGTGGGTTGTGTGTGTGTGTGTGTGCTGTATTTTTGGGTGAATTTTCGTTAAGCAGTGTGTGATGTGTGATCTGTATGTGTGTGTGTGTGTGTGTGTTCTGTGTGTGTGCGTTGCGAGTATGTGTGTGTGTGTGCGCTGTGAGTATGTGTGTGTGTTTGCGCTATGAGTATGTGTGTGTGTGTGTGTGTGTGTGTGTGTGTGTGTGTGTGTGCGTTGTGAGTATGTGTGTGTGTGTGCGCTGCGAGTATGAATGCTTCTCCCTCTATAAGACAAATATTTCTTCTAATAAGTTAGATTCTTATTTCTTATATATATATATATAAAGTTTTAGTAAGGGTTATCCAGCATACAAAATACTGAATTAAAGACTAATATATCTTTGAAGCCAGTCATAAAATAAAGATTGGTGCTTGCATTAAAACTTCAATTCAGTTATATATTTGTCCCTGCAATTCTTTCCAATGCAAACGACAACCATATTAGAGATCCATGAGGCATAAAAAACTGCAATAAAATAAAGATTGGACACATCACGATATCAGCATATTTCAATGCAAACTACAGACCTTTTTCAAATCCTCCAGAACTGAACCCCAGTAATTGAAGAAACTTAAAAGGTAGCATTTCTAGGAATCATCTTTGTGTAAGATTTCTACAAGTAGACCTTTTGCAAATTTGTAATACACACACTAATAACATATATTAAAAATAATATGAAAGTAGGCACGTTTCCTATGTTAAAGGACTAGTATGTTTGATGCAGTATTAATTTGTTGTTTGATATACAAACTGTCAAAAATATACAAATTTGTTGTTGGATGTAGTATTGATTTTGTTTGCTTAATATACAAATTAGTTTTTACCTAATTTCAAAATAAGAAAATAAATATACAAATTTGTTTAAATGTTTAAAGTCCAAAAATTGCAAGTACATTAAATGTTTATTTAATATTTATTTATTTAACAATTTGTAACTAGCTCAATTTACAGATGTCAGGTTTGATTTATACTCACCGCCGCTCTAGTGCAAGTTCAGCTCCATCACGGGCGGTTAATGCTACAGAGCCCACGTTGGCCGCTCCGGATGTCTCCGGATGTCTCCGAGGCTTCTGTCTTGTCCATTGCCTCGGTGACCCATCCCCCAGTCAGCGCTCGTCAAGCTCACCAGCGACGTCGTCCCAAGGACCAAGCCCCTCAGGCACCTGGGACATCCACAGTCGACGACGAGGGCTCACAGACAGGTAATATATCCCTACCCCCAATCTTTTACATTTTTGTTGGAATGTTTATTACTATATTCAAATGAATTGATTGCATGTTCCAACTATTGGTAGTTGTGTGGATGTGGATGTGTTGTATTATTGTTTGCAGGTTATGGGAAATGTTAGACTTTTAGGGCAGGTTCTGCCTAATTTTCTGTAAAATTTTTAGTACACGTTTTAACCATGAATTTATTCTTTGTTTTAGCAAGGAAGAAAAAGACCCGAGGCCCTTGTAGACAGCTGAAGTATGCGCAGATCACACGTGCGACTTCTGAAAAGATCGCCATCACCTATGCTCCTAAACACTGGGCTTCTTCTACATCTGACCAGCACAGCACCCTGGTCCATGACATAGGAGCGATACTATGTGCCCATTGCCCTATGAGATGGGAAACATGGAGATCAGTCCCAAAGCAAGCGAAGGCTGCGATGTGGCATGAGCTGTCGGTGAGTGTATTCAATACTTTCTACTAATTTTTCTAATGAAGTCTAATATTTTTTATATTTTAATAGTATTGTTTCATATTTGTAGATCAACTTTAATACTACGGACCTTGATGCCGACCGGACAGCCTACATAAATGAGCTCTTCACAAGTCGGTACAAAGAGTGGAAGAGCGACCTCCACAACCATTTTAAGTTGTATCCGGACGTGGAGACTGCTTTAGCCCAAGGATGCCCTAAGGAGTTGTTGGAGCGGCCTTAGGATTGGGAGTGGTTATGTAACCACTTTCAAGATCCTAATTTTTTGGTAAGTTTAATAATTTATTTTATAATTGTACTCAACAATTAATATATGCACTAACAAATTTTGGGTTTACCAGAAACGATCTCGAGCCAACCAGATAAATAGGTCGAAAAAGATACTTCTACACCACTCCGGTTCGAAGTCCTTCTCCTACAGATTGGAGAACCGACGAGAGGTAAAACTACTTTACATTTGTCAAGTTTAATATAATTTTATATTTATGAATTTTAAATTTTAACCTTCTTTTATTATTTTTTTAGGAAGGTGCAAAGTTTCCGGAGATTGACATGTTCGCAAAAGTTTATGTCCTCCCCAGTGATGAGACGGCTGAGCAGCCCCATGTAAGTTTATCTAATTACCTGTTACTTTTGTTCTTTTTTTAATTATTATAAACAATAATATTTATTTTCTCGAAGAAGTGGAGAAGAGAAATGCTCTTCTCGAAGAAGTGGTTTCGCAGCTTCCCCACGAGACCCCGATCGAGGATGCTGGTCTTCATATACTAACTGAGACGCTAGACCAGACCCTTGGTCGTAGGCCAGGTAGGGCTTACCGGGGGATGGGGAAAACGCGACTCCGTGAGATGGGTGCCTCATCTTCTAACAACAATTCAGGAGAGGTCACCTCGTTGAATGAGCAAGTTCAAGACCTGAGGCGGCAGCTCACGACTCAGGGCAACCAGATGAGCCAAATCTTACACACCCTCCAGTTGTCCGGCATTACATTGAATATGCCATCATCCGATTCCCAGCCATCGAGTTCCCAGCCCCCTCCCTCACCATATTTCCCGCTGGCATCTCAATAGCCACTTCGTTTTAGGATTCTAATTTATTTTTATTATTGAATATTTTGTACGTACATTTTTTTATATAATATAATTTATTTTTTTACACTGTTTGTTATATTTTATTGTTTTTTAAATACCAATTAATTCATTACATTATTTAATTAATTACAACAATTAAAATAATTAATTTAAAATAATAAATTGAAAAAAAATAAAATAATTCAATTAATTAAATTTAAATTATTAAACATTTTGCGCGACGAAACAAACACCGTCGCCTAAACCTTTGCACGACGATAGAATCATTGAATATTTCGTCGTTGAAAACTTAGGGCAACGAAGGATTTTCGTCGCCTAAACATTTGTCCGACAAAATTTATTCGTCGCCTGACCTCTATGGCCACGCATCTTTTCGTCGCCAAAAATCGTCGCGAAAATGTGCATTGCACGACGAATGTATTTTCTTCGTCACGCAAATCCTTGCTCCACAAGCTTTGCACGACGAATTTGGGGCAACGAATTAATAGTCGCGCAAATGATTAGGCAACGAAAAAGGACCTTGCATGTCGAAATTTGTTTTGTCGCCCAAGTACTTTTTTCTACTAGTGATATCTGATCAGTAAATTGTTTGAGATTGTTCATGGAGCATGAGAATTTTATTGTTGGATTATCCGAGGACGAAATGTATGGCACACGGGGACTTAGGGCAGAATGACCAATTTAGGGGTCACGTTGTGAGCAGTATATTATGAAGGATAACCAACACGTGAAGAGACGATGTGATATGGCACTATGTGTATAATGATTTGATATACGTATCATATTTGCTAGTGTGTGTAAAAAGACATGGCTTCACTGACATATTACATATTCTACTCATTGGGCGACAGTGGCTGTTGCTCACCCGTCATCCTTTTATTTTACAGATAGTTATTGGCAAGACAAAGGCTAGGCGAGATGAGGTTGTGTTAGACGAGGAATTTTAGCGACTGTATTTATTTTGGTACACCTGTAAGGAATTTTCGAATTATTTTTGTTATTAAGAAAAAATTATTTATTTCTTTTTAGTCTTATTTTTATTTTTATTTGTGCACCGGGTGCGGGTTTTTTTTTTTCACCGACTCTGAGTCCGGAACGTGACAAAGATATCTAATCCTCTTAGGATTATGATTACGTTACCTAATCCCCAAGATATCTTAATTTGACATGAATTAAGATTTCCTTCCTTAGGAGACAAGTAAACTCTTCAATGGGTTTAAGCTTGGTCCGACTAATTAAGCATGTCTGCCTAGGTATTCCGACTAGTCACTCCATCGGATTAGCTTACTCCGATTTTGGCTAGGCAGTTTGACAAGTCCAATCGTCTGAGTGTCATGGACTATCGGTATTCTGGTCATTCTTGCCAGCTGAAGGTGCCACATATCAAGGGCCCAAATATCATGGTCCCAAAGCTAACAAATAAGGAAGACACCGTCTTGCACAAAGAAATCTTGGCATTCGGGGCATTATTTCACAAAATCAGCGATCTCTTGGCCTTGCATGGCAGCGTTCTCTTGGCCTTCCCGCCAAGCCCACTTCGATGAATTTCAACAAGGGTCCTACTCTTCCAAAATCAGTGATCAACTTCCCGTACCGATCATTGTCCCGGGCAACAAAAGCAAGTGAAGTTGCTGCACATCGAATTATAATATTTATTTTACTTTAAGAATCCAAAATTATTATTGGGGCTTAATAGGTCCAAGTACTTGATAGTTTAACGCATGTGAACTAATAATAGTAATTGATTAGGATGAGTATTAATACTTACCGTGTAGTAAAATACAACATTAGTATGGGCGAGCCTGCACTTTGAAGCATCCTCCATGAGCAATGTATTATAATTATTTATGATATACAACTTTTAAATAATATGAAATGCATAAAAATAAAGAAGAAAAGATTGTAAGTTTTCACCTTTGCGCACACTTAAATGTATTTCCATGCGCACCAAATTGAAACCGCTTGATAGCATAATCGTTACCATCCATCAGGTGCTAACATGCCACAAAAAAACCCAAATGTGCCTTTTCCTATTAACACACAAATAAGTTGATTCCTAAAAATATCATTATTCTATAAAACAGAATTTACGAAGGAAACAAAACAAAATTAATTCATTCAATTTAACCTCCAAATTAATTTCTTTGAAACAATTAATTTTAGAATCTGTATAATAACCCACCGTGTATAGATCATTAGCCTTCAATCTCAATATAATAACATTCCCCTCCTAGTTCCGTAGCTAAACTCATATTAAGTTGTCATTGAGTGCCTAAGGAAGCTTTCGAAATGCATAGGAGGACTTAGAATTGGTTGATGAAGATGAAGTTGCCCATGAAGATAATGAAGATAGAATCGCAGATGAACATCCGACTTAGATTATTGATGAAATTCTTATAAATTTATTTGGCGTTGTATTCCCCAATTGATAGGCACAATTCAAAAAGAATTCGCTACACTGAATTTCGATCTCCCCCACTGTCCCATGGTTTTACACATTTGCAGTCATTATGACACAGATTTTCAAATTCACGACACTTGCAATCGATCCGTTCGCAGTATGACTCGTCTCTATAGTTACACCGAGGTTGCTTTGAAATACTCTTACGCACCGACATTGGGTCTTGGTTTCCATTTTGGGATTTTGGTTTCCTTTGGAGAGATTGTGGGAGTAGTGACGCAAATGGCGGCAAGAATGTCTGATGTGGATGTTTAACCGAGCGAGACAAGGAAACCTTTTGCGCGAGAGAGAAAGAGCAAGGTGACGGGTCAGCCTTTCCCGTGTGTAAACTCGATGTGTGTTAAAAAATGTTAAAACGTCAAAAAAATAATAAAGAAAAGTTAAAACGATTTATTTATGGGATTTACCTTCCCTCCAATCTACTGGTAACTTAAAATGATGTCATTAAACAGTGGACAATGCATCGGCTCTGTTACAAACTGGAAATTTAGTCTTCCCTATGTCCTCTTTTACCTTTTCAAGATCAACAAATTCTTCTCATGAAAACTTAAATGTATTGCCATGAGCCCCAAATTACACATGCTTGCACAGCATACTCATTGTCATCCATAAGAGCACTTCTAGCGGTTGAAGGAAGGCAAACGCATGGGCAACTAAGATGCCCTCCAGCCAAAAAAACCTCTTCTACCAGTCCAAAATGAGGAGGGCAAGTGGTGGTCCATCCAAAGCCCAACCAAACGCCGAAGCAAGTTTAGCCCGACCTCACACCAGCGGGCAAGGCTACCGTCTAACGTCAGCCACGATCTTTTTTTTTTGTGTCTGGCGAGTGCAACACATGCGCGAAAGGGAGCGTAAGGTCTACTATCGTGGGCCCCACAACAGCTACAAAAACAATAGCCCCAATGGCTATGCCACGTGGTGTATTATTGGTCGTTTGATCTCCAACGGTCAAGAGATCAAACGGTGTAAATTTTTTGAATTTGAAAATTAAAATTAAAAAGAAAAAATAACTAAAAAAAGTTAGAAAAATAGCAAAATTAATTAAAAAATCAGAAAAAAATTGAAAAACATAATTTTTTTTAAAAAGTATCTCAATTTCATGTTTTATTTGACGTTCGTGTGAATAGTATTCACAAAAATTATTTAAATAATTTTTGGAGTCATATTTCATTTTAATATGCATTTAAGAAAATAAAAAAATATATTTGTCCTTGCCTTTGCTCAACAGGTGGAGTTGCACAAAAGTAAGTACTATTTTAGAGTGACAAGTTAATGCCCTTGCCCTTACCCTTGCTCAACGAGTGGAAATGCTCTAAGGTGCTAACAGCCCACAACAAACACAAAATGTGTATTTTCCTATTATCCCACAATGGTAAATTTAGATTTCTAGAATAAAATATATTTCATAATTCTACAAAATAAACATTACAAAGTAAACTAAAATAAAATTAAGTCGTTTAACATTAGGGGTGCAACTTGGGTTGGGTTAACCCGAGTTCGTCCATGTCCAACCCAATTTTAAACCCTATTGGGCCGGTTAGAATGAAATAAAAACCCGCTCAAGCCCAATCCGATCATTTATTGGGTTGGGTTGGGTTGATGTCTTGTCCGCCCACATCAACCCAAAAAAAACCTGATTTCTAACCCAAAGTCACTCATGCACATATTACCCATCCCGCTTCGTATTATAAACTAGGTACAAGTTATGGGATGACTATAAATAAGGTTTGTTGTTTTGTTATTTGAACAATGATGATGATGTTGCTTTTATGTTTCTTTTAATTGAAGCTTTGGTATTCTTTTGTAATTTTATTTCAACTTCGATCGTATGGTTGAAACATTACACTTGGTCTCCACACTATTTGGATTTGGTTTACTTTTGTGTGGATGATGTGCAATATTGAATTTTAACAAGTATTGGCATTGTTCAGTTCTAAATTTAAAAAAAAAATCTTGCAAAATAAGGTGTTAGAATATTGAACTCGATAAAGTTGGGCAAACCCAAACCCAACCCAAGTAAACCCGAACCCAATTGAAACCCGAACCCGAATAAACCCGTCCAAACCTAAACCCAACCCGAACCCAAATTGTGAATGTTGGGTTAGGGTTGGGTTGACCATCTAACCCGCCCAACCCGCCCGAGTTGCACCCCTATTTAACCTAAACTAAGCCTCCATCGTGTGTAAATTGGATGACATGCTTGGAAGACTTTATGGGAAAAACACCAAAAATAAATGTGTTAAAAACATTAAAACATTAAAAAGGAATACACAAAATTGCCTATTTACCCTTTGTTGACAGTCCAAAGGAATACACAGAACGCACCGTGTTGGAAATCATCAGATCGTATTTGAGTTATTTTTAAGTTTTTATTAAGAAATTTGATTACCGAAAATGGGGTTGATTAAAACTAGGCGCCCAAAAGGAACTCGAAAGAAGGAGGGTGTATTCAATTGGGACTTTGAGGGATTTTAATTCTTTTAATAAATTTAGGGGTATTCAATCAGGATTTTAAGTGATTGTCTGAAAATCTAGGTGTATTCGATCAGGCTTTTAAGAGAGAGTATTAAAATTCTTAGAAATTCAGGTGTATTCAATTAAGATTTTAAAGGAGTTTATAACATTCCAGGTATATTCAATTAAGAATTGATTTTAAAGGATTTTAAAAAGTTAAGGAATTTGAGGGAATTGGAGAGATTTCATTGTGTATTTTAAGCATTCACAAATCTCACCTCTCCCCCTGAGATTTCGAGGGAATTGAATAAAAATTTTACATGAAATCTCTACAAATCAATTAAACTCCACCAAAATCCATGGATTTATAAATCCGTTAAAATCCCTCAAAATTCCAATTGAATACACCCCTTTAGTGAGTTCGTCTCAAGGAATTCATTCCAAGAATCAAGTGATTAATCACAATAAATCATTGAAAATTGAAGGCAGAAAACAAAGTGAAACTTTAACTCAAAAGCATACGATGATAAGATCCAGATTCAAGAGAGAGAAGTAAATTCTATTTTTTTAGAATTATGATATTTATTCTGTTTTAGAAATCTAAAATTGTTATTGCGGGTTAATAGGAAAATGATTCAATCCCCTTTGTGCTGACGCTTTGGAACTAATAGTAATTGATTAGGATGAAAACCTCCAAACTCAGCTCTGACAGACCCAGAGCGTTGTAGAGCTGGTCGTCTTTCATATCGAGCCATTGAAGCAGCGCGTCGGGCGTCTCAGAGATACTCATCCTAATCTAGAGAATGGTTCACGTTTGCAACTTTTACGCGGCCGATTTTTTCCAATCTGCCTCTTTTTTTGTCACGTCTGGATGATCATGGGAGGTGTTTACACTCAAAATTGTCATGTTTGCACCTATTTAGGTCTAAAGCCAAATTATGGCATTATGTAGGGGTTATTGTGAAATAAGACCAAACTTACACCAAGATATTTTGGTGTAACTACAAGTTGACATATTTTGGACAGCAAGGATGACACTTTTTCTTGTAGGCAAGAGGTGTATTTGCAAGTGGATAGTTAATTAATGTTATATATTTTTATGCAAGTGGAATTAGGTTGATGTGTGTGCATCAAGTTGGGTTGCTTTCACATTAGTTTTGTTCTCTATATATTAGAAGCAAAGGCAGAGAGCTAGGGACACTCAATCAACCAAAATTCAGAACATACATGTTCTAAGGAAAGCCAACCTTTCAAACACTAAAGAGGAAAATCTCTCTCTTGAAAGCCAAGAAGTGGCATTCATCAGTTTATACAACCCAGCAACAAGCTTTCATAAGCCTACACAAGGCTTTAGCAACCATTCACAAAGCTGCGACAACTTATGTTAAAACTTTTAGATCAGGAAACCCCGATCTTAGAATTAGCTCTGCCACTTCTCTCTGTGGTATCGATTAAGCCTGGGAAAGAATCTCCTTTAGGCTGTTCTCTTTTTCTAAAAGAGACAAACTGGTAGAAAAGCCAATCCGATGGCCTTGTCTCCAATCCGATGAGCAGAAAAGCCAATTCGATGGCCTTGTCTCCAATCCGATGAACATAAAAGCCAATCCGATGGCCTTATATGCAATCCAACCACACTTTGGTTGATGTTTACAACTTTATTTACTTACTGTATTCACTTATTCGTAAACTTTCAATTCAGTTTATATATGTTTACTTTGATGCAAACTGTATTTTCTTTATTTACTGATTACTGTCTTTACTACTAAAGCTTTCTGATTGAATATAACCAGTTTTTATTCAATCTATATTCCAACCATATAAGCCTTGTTATATATATCTACATAACAATTAAAGTCCTTAACAAGCAAGGCAAATAAAGAACTTAAGTTGAGCCTCTCACTTAAAGGCACAATCTTTTGGTTATAAGTTAAATAGCGCAATCTCAAATCACCCAAACACACCGTCTACCAGCGGTACCTAGTAGTGGCACCCTCGCAATCTCCCAATCAGTGTTCATATAAATCACCAGGCCTACAACTAAGCGCCATGTGAATTTATTTGTCGAACAGGAGGATTCCATGCACTGCACCAACTGTGTGCAATAAGAGTTTCAAGAACATTCCTGCTATCAAGGCTCCTTACAAGAGTGTGCAACAGAAAACTAGAAAATTAGAGGGCCAACCTTGTCTGAAATGGTCCTTGCAATTAAAAAAAAAAAATATATATATATATATATATATATATGTATATGGTTAGAATAAAAAAAGGGATCCATAAATGTTTGTTTTCTTTCTTAATAAGATGAAATAATATTGGATTTGGGATGGAACGTGAAAAAATTACAAAATTGAATGCAGGATTGACGGTAAGTATGTGCTTACAAACAAGTAAAAGGGTACAAGTAAAAGGGCACAAACAATAGGGAAACTTTATATTGGAAGCCATAGTATTGTTGAAATCATCTCAACGGGTTAGTCTTATATTCGTCGAGATGGTCATCTCATCGGGTTAGTCTTCTATCCGTCGGGATGGTTTTGTATCCATCGGGTTAGTCTTGTGTTCATCGGGTAAGAGCTAGGGTTGCAGGTCTTTATCTCCTCTAGCTAGCTTAGTGCTAGGTCTCTGGGTTAACCACCTGCACACTCATCCGGGTTAACCACCTGCACACTCATATTTGGTGGCTGTTTGTCTTGTAATTAGTTCCAAGACCGAAATTAGGGCCTGGGTTAACGGTGAAGGTCCATGGCTTGTTACCATTGAACCTTACTTTCTATGTAATCCTCTATATATGTCTCTTTCATTGTACTTACAATTCATGATGAAATAATATATTCAATATCAAAATTTCAACATCGTATCAGAGCGGGAATCTTAACCGGTCCCGCTTCTGTATATCTTCTTCATCTTCGTTGCTAAAATGGCGGAAGAAAAACCTTTCAACATAGAGGTTCAGAGTTCTCAAGCTGCCAGTGCTTCAGCCATGCCTGAAGCAGATGTCAATCCAAATCCAAACCAACGATTGAGTTCCGTATTACTGAACGAGTTCAATTATCTTCCTTGGTCGAGAGCCATATCTCTAGCTCTCGGTGGTAGATCAAAGCTGAACTTCATCAATGAAAAAAGTGAAGCTCCAGATGTCTCTTCGCCAAGCTATGAAACTTGGGTGTCACAAGACCAACTTGTCATGTCGTGGCTCCTCAACTCCATGGAACCCAGAATAGCTGAAATATTCAGTGATTCTGAGTCTTCACATGTTCTTTGGAATGATGTCAAAGACTTGTATGAGAACCAGAATAATGCAGCTCGAGTGTTTCAACTTAAAAGAGATTTGGCAAGCTTGGGGTCTGAGTATAAGGGATCTCAGAAACTGAATCGTACTACACACAGGGCCAACCATGCATCTGAAACTCTTAAGAGCTTCACAACAAATCCAACTGCACTCATGAGTGAGTTTGCAGCATACTTACAAAGCAAGAAAGAAGGGATTTGAAGTGATCAGTCTGTCAGCTTTGGAGATGAAAGCTCAACAACTTTGTTAAGCAAGTTTGCTGGATTTCTAGCAAAAAATGAACGCATACCTAAAGAAGACATCCCAAGTATCTTGAATGCATTCAAAACTGCTCTTAATGTAAATATGTTGCATGATTTTTAGGTTGTTGATTCCGGTGCCACAGATCACATGACCAACCATGTTTCTAAGTTTCATAATTTTGAAAAATTATCAAATCCTTCTCTAGTTTCAACTGCAAATGGTGAGAGTGTCAAAGCTTTAGGCAAAGGGAAACTCAGCTTAATGTCAGACACAATTGATTCAGTAGCCTTATACGTTCCTTCCTTTCCATTTCAACTCCTATCTGTAGGAAGAATTACCAATACCTTGAATTGCTTAGTCATCTTCTCTTCTCACAATGTCATTTTTCAAGATTGTGTCACCAAGAAGACGATTGGTCAAGGATTTTACCTAGATGGTCTCTATTACCTATCAAAGAGCAGTCCGAGAGGGTTCCAAGCCAAGTCCAATTTATCCCAAAATAATCAATTGTGGCATCAACGATTAGCACATCCTTCTCAACCTATTTTGTCTACATTATTTCCAAACTTAGCGAAGATTCAATCCAATGTGAAACCTGCCATTTATCTAAGGCCACTAGAGTCTCCTTTCACTCATCCTTATCTAGGGCTAGTAAGTTTTTTGAACGTGTTCACTCGGGTGTATGGGGACCAACTTGTGAATTTTTTTATGGTTATAAGTATTATGTAATATTTATTGATGATTTTTCTGGAGCCACATGGTTGTATTTGTTAAAGTCAAAGAGTGAAGTAATGGATGTGTTTAAAAATTTTAACAATCTCGTTAAGAACCATTACTCTTCACAAATCCAAACAGTAAGATCTGATAATGGCACCGAATACATGTCCCATGTCATGACACAATATTTGAGCAATCATGGTATCATGCATCAAACCAGTTGTGTTGGCACACCCCAACAAAATGGGGTATCCGAAAGCAAAAAATCGTGACATACTTGAAAAAACAAGAGCATTAATGTTACAAATGAATGTACCAAAGAGATTTTGGTCCCAAGGAGTCATGGTTGCTGTCTACATTATCAATCGACTTCCTAGTCGAGTTTTGGAGTTCAAACAACCCCTAGAAGTTATTAAAGGGAGGAAAATTGATCTTTCACATCTAAGAGTCTTTGGTTGTGTATGCTTCACTCATGTCCAACCACACCATCGAGATAAATTGGATCCTAGAGCACTCAAATGTATTTTTCTTGGTTATTCATCAACTCAAAAGGGATATAAGTGCTATGATCCCCAGTTGAGAAAGATGATTTTCTCTAAAGATGTATGTTTCCATGAAACTAATCCTTTTTTCAGCAAGTCTCTTGATAACACAAGACATGAGGAGTGTATGTTTGATGTGCTTCCTCTACCAACAATCGAGCTCAATGCACCAAGTGCTTCAACAAGAAGAAGTATCAGTAATGATGCATCACCTGCACCACTAGCCGAGAACAGCAGCGAAGGCACTTGTCTAGAGCAAGATGATGATGGATGCAACCAAGATAATCTTCAAAGTGTAGCTGATAGGATGAACGAATGTGAGATACATGTCTCGGCACCACGACGCAACCCTCTACGTGATAGACATCCTCCTACAAGATTTCAAGATTTTGTCACATACAAATCCAAACATCTAATATCCAATTCTGTGTCGTATCAAAAGGTGTCCTCATCGCATGCTGCTTTTCTTAGCAGCATTTCAAGTCACAGTGAGCCTCAATCCTTTCATGAAGTTAACAATCACAGTGTGTGGCAAGAAGCAATGCAAGAAGAACTCAAAGCATTGGATCAACACAAAACCTGGAGTCTCACCAAACTTCCAAAAGGAAAAAAGGCAGTTGGTTGCAAATGGATCTATAAGATCAAGTTTAATGCAAATGGTTCAATCGAGAGGCATAAAGCAAGACTGGTGGCTCGGGGATTTACTCAAACATTTGATGTTGATTACAAAGAAACATTTGCACCAGTTGCCAAAATGAACTCAGTGAGGGTTCTATTGTCAATTGCTGTTAACAAAGGTTGGTCCATGTACCAAATGGATGTGAAGAATGCATTTCTACACGGTGATCTTGAAGAGGAGGTCTATATGAAGTTGCCACCAGGACATTCTCAAAGCCATGAACCTAATTTAGTGTGCAAATTGCACAAATCGATTTATGGCCTGAAACAATCTTCTCAAGCTTGGTATGCCAAACTAAGTTCAGTTCTTAATAGTGTTGGTTTCACAAGAAGCAATGCCGATTCATCCTTGTTTGTTCGTACTGGTGTTACGGGAAAATTGGTGGTGTTGATATATGTGGATGACTTGATAATCACAGGGGACAATGCTGATGAAATTTCCAAACTCAAACAGTCACTCCAACAAAGTTTGCAATCAAAGACCTTGGGGTGTTGAAGTGACACACCCCACCCTCGATACCCACGTGGATACCGAGTTTGGGCGTGCTGCCGACACTCGTAAGTGATGAAGCCATTAAATGCATGACAACACTTAGTTGAAACAAATTAAATTACCATAAAGTTGCGGAATTCAATGTCAATATGCATATGATTCAGAGCGTACTAATTTGAAATAGCGGAAACAAAATAATAGGATAAGTTCCTAAAATCTCTATCCATAACAGGGATGGATATTATTATAGAAACTGAAAAGAAAAAGATGAATCCCTATATGGTCGGGATATATGATCAGAGCTGCCACACAGATGCCTCGACTTCGCCCGATGCTCTATCACTAGGTCCTGAAGGGGGCACAAAAACAAAGGTGTGAGTGGACGAAAAATAAAAGTTTTCGAAATACCTTTCTCTTTTCAACATAATAACCCCCTATTTGAAATCCAGTATAATTGTAAAATCATACTATCATAGTATGTATCAAAACGTACTTTATAAGTATAACTGAAAACATATAACAATATAAAATTTGTAGATCACAAGTCATATTTCCAATAGATCGTTTCATCAAAAATATATCAATTGTATAGATATAGGAAAACCAACACAGGGTATATAGGCAATCACCCATGTACGTGTTGAGGAACAGCCTCTCAATCCCCGTACAAGCACTTTACGTTATTCAATTAAATTGTACTCCTAGTACCACACACATGTAAGCACTTGCGCATTTGCGCGTCACACCCGAGTCCTTACGTAGTGGGGCCTTTTCCCCAAATATAAACATAAACGTAAGACAAGCTTGCACTAAGGTATTTACCGGACAATACCCCTGGAGTACAGTGCGTGTGACCCAAACATGTGAGACTTGTCCTACGGCCGTGAGACGGTACTACAACGTAGTGAAAGCATACCAAGTGTGTTTGAAAACATACATATATACATCATGTGTAGAAGTGAAGAATATCATATATCTCATAATTTCCCAAATATTTAATCCTTGTGTAATCGAACATATTCATGCGTAGAAGCCAATAATTAAATACCAATATAACCATATAAATATCATCAACCCTTAAAATCATTTCATAAAATATAACCATAGATATACTCATATCTCAATCCATTTCATAATAAAATATTCATACTTTTGTACGTAATCGAAATCACACTTTAAAACCATTTAATAATATATAACCATATATATTCATGCCTCAAAAATCATTTAAAACCATAAGTATATCAAAGCCATAATTAAATCAAAGCATGAAAATCATTTAATAAAACAAAAGTCCACTTACAGGTGATCGGGAGTGAAATCTCCCTCGGTGTTGCCCTCCTCGAAGTGTGGCGCCGAAGAATTACCTATTTAATATTAGGGGAAAAATTAGAACCTCCCTAATATAAATTAATATAGGCCCTATAGAAAAATATTCCAAAAATAATACTATTTTAGCGAAAACGGGCTCGAAAAACGATTTCCGGGGCCCGAAAACCCCCAGCCACCGTCCACCGCCGCCGGCGCCACCGTGCGCCGCCGCACGCGCCGGGAGGTGGCCTCATGCGCCGGCCACGCGCTGGCACGCGCTGACACGTGTCCCCACATGCGGCACGCGCCTGCTGACGTCACCCCCACGCGCATGCTGACGTCAGCCACGCGCCTGCTGACGTCAGCGCCGTTAAAGTTAACGGAATATACCTTTCTGACGGAATATTCTGACGCCGTCAGGAATATTCCGTTACCGTTGATGGAATATTCCTTCTTCTTCCTCCTCTCGCCGGTCGCCGGAGCCGCCGCCGGCGCCGCCGTCCTCCGCCGTCTAGTTCGCCGGAATTTCTGGAAATATACCGATTTAATCCCAAAACTTCAAAAATTCATAACTTCTTCGTTCTTTGGCCAAATTCAACGTGCCATATATAAAATTGAAGGTATTTACGAGTAGAATATTTTCATATCAATTTGGGGCCGGAAAAACGGCCAGAGATGGCCTGAAATTGGCCGGAAAGCTTCGGGAAACCCTAATTCCGTTCTCCCTCAAAACTGCACCAAATTGGACGTTCTTTATATCGATTTGAACCTACTCAATCCAATAAAACCAATGGTAATGGTCTCGAGGCTTACCTTGGTCTGGTTTGCACAGTTTGTCGAAACCATTCCGACGTCGGTTTGATCGATCGGGTTCGAGTTTGGAGATTCTAAAATCACAGCCTCGTCCAGAATGACGAGACGATCGTGATGGTATGGATTTTGGGCAACGGTTCGACGGTTTTGTGATTCGTCCAAAGGTTAGGGTTTGTGTAGTTTTGGGTGGTTTTGGCCGAGAGAATGGGAGAGAGGGAGAGAGATCGTGCAGAATGAATGGGGAAGGGTTGACTGCACAGCAGCCAGCCAAAAACCCTAATTCCAACTTACAGAGTGAAAATTACTAAAATGCCCCTACACTTTAAAGCTTCGTAAAACGTTCGTTTTAACTCCGAATTGAGTTCCACTTGCGTCCACGCATTCGTATCGACGAGTACATCATGAATATGTAAAGAAAATAATTTTCACATGTCATCTCAAAAAGTCAACAAAAGTCAACATTTACCACTAGGGGTATTTTGGTAATTTCACACAAAATTTTGGGACAGGTCGTAACATGAAGTATTTTCTTGGAATAGAAATGGCAAATTCCCACAAGGGACTGTTTCTTAACCAACGAAAATACATCATGGACTTACTCAAGGAAGCAAAAATGAGTGATGCTAAGCCTGCCATTACTCCACTCGATTGCAAGCTCAAACTCGACTTGGGAGGCACACCATTCTCGGATATCAGCCACTATCAAAAATTGGTTGGTAAGTTGATTTACCTCACAATTACCAGACCCGATATAACATATTCAGTAAGTATTGTTAGTCAATTCATGCACTCTCCCACAATCGATCATTTAAATCTTGTCAAGAGGATCTTACGACACTTAAAAGGTTCTGTGAGTCGTGGTATCATCATGAAGAAGAATGAAAATACCCAAATCATGGGGTACTGTGATGCGAATTGGGCAGGAAATGCAATTGATCGTAAGTCCACAACTGGTTATTATACTTTTGTTGGTGGAAACCTAGTTACGTGGAAGAGCAAAAAATAAATTGTCATTGCAAGATCAAGTGTTGAAGCTAAGTATCGTGCCATGGCATCAACTGCGTGTGAGATGATATGGCTCAAGGGACTTTTGTGTGATCTAGGTATGTTCAAGGATCAACCAATGAACTTATTTTGTGACAATCAGGCTGCCATGCACATAGCCTTTAATCCTGTGTTTCACGAGAGGATGAAACATATCGAAGTTGATTGTCACTATGTACGTGAACAAGTTCATTCACAGGTGATTAAGACGCATTACACCAGAAGCTCTGATCAGTTGGCTGATATATTCACCAAACCCCTGGCTTCTCATCAGTATCAAAGGCTTCTATCCAAGCTTGGATCCATCAATCTCCTAGATCTAGCTTGAGGGGGAGTATTGGAAGCCATAGTATTATTGAAATCATCTCATCGGGGTAAGTCTTATATCCGTAGAGATGGTCTTGTATCCATCGAGTTAGTCTTGTGTTCATTGGGTAAGAGCTAGGGTTGCAGGTCTTTATCTTCTCTAGCTAGCTTAGTGCTAGGTCTCTGGGTTAACCATCTGCACACTCATCTGGGTTAACCACCTGCACACTCATATTTGATGGTTGTTTGTCTTGTAATTAGTTCCAAGACCGAAATTAGGGCCTAGGTTAACGGTGAAGGTCCATGGCTTGTTACCATTGGACCTTAGCTTGCTATGTAATCCTCTATATATGTCTCTTCCATTGTACTTACAATTCATGATGAAATAATATATTCAATATCAAAATTTCAACACTTTAATAATATTGATTAGAAATTGATATCATCTAGAGTCTCTTGACTAGAGGTTTAAAAATTGCACAATTAGAGAGAGATCATAACATAACTCAATAGCATAAAAGTAATCCTTATGTATTATGGTAAGAGTAGTGCTAGGGAGATTAGATTTTTGTACCATATTATGTGGCAAATGATTCTCTATCTAATAACCAACGAGATAGACTCATTAATTGACATGACATGTACACATCACTTGCCAAATCAAACGGTATATCAAAGATGTGGTATTCCTCATAATTGGTAAATCTAAATCTCCAAGCTTTGTTTCGCATTGGCACGGAATTATTAATTTTTTGTAAGTGAAAGCGGGTATGATCCAAAGGGAAAATGGTGGCAGCATCATAGGAGGGTCCATGTACAAAAGAATACTTCTAATATGAAAAGTCAATGAAAACGAAATGAGATAGAGGAAGCTCCAAACAAATGCAAAGGCCACTGAAAATGTTGGATTTTAAAATCTAATAAAATGCAGGAATGCATAATACTCAACGGACCACATGTAAAGGACCGAAGAAATTTTTGGGTCTCTCACTTGGAATGTCGTTTATTTTCGAAAACTTGATTTGAATTTAAATTTCAAATACAATCTGAGACGAGTTCGTTTTTCATAGCTTTGGGTGACAAGTGTTGTCAATATTTCATCACCATGCTTGTTCTTTGTCCATCTGGCAAGATGCCCTAGGTCCCAATTCATATTTTTAGAGAAGGCAATCAGATTATGTTTAAGGAGCTTTATTGACCCTGAATTTCTGACTCTTTCAATCGATGGAAATAGGGTTTAAGCTAACGTCTTACATAAGCTATCTGTACAATAGAAAAAGAATGATACTAAATGTCACATCCATAAAAGTTCTAAAATAAAAATGCATACACTTATTTCAACTGATCAGCTAATATTTTCTAATTGAAGATGCCACGAACTTATGCTCGTGTCTTTGTTTTTGGTTTTTTTTTTCTCTTTTTCTTTTGTAGGTTGAGATAGCTAGATCTGATATGAGTTTAGAAAGCTAAAATGAAGTTTGAAAATGTCACATCCTAGACTTCTCATTGGGTCACTCATCGTGGGATTGCTCTAGCTCAAACTCGTTTAACTTCGAAGTTCTAATAGAATCCGAAGCCAGTGAGCTCCCAAAAGGCCTCGTGCTAGATGGAGGTGGGCATGTACATATAAGACACATCACCCCCTCTCCGTTGGTCGATGTGGGATGCAACAGAAAATCTTTGGAGGGATTTTGATATAGAGTTTAGACTGTGCAGCCTATTAATTTATAGCACGTGGAGAGATAATAAAAGTGTACATAATATGTTCAATCTCATGTAAAAAGTCATGTCAGACAACTACTAGAAAATTATTTATGAAATGTGTGACGACCCGTCCCTAATTTTATTGTATTTTATTTTTCGAACGTGTAAATTTACCAAAATGCCCTTGAACGGGTTAAGTGGAAGTCCTACGTAGACGTTTGAGCTTTTTATGAATTTTGAATTCTTACTTGTTGTATTCTTGTAGTACTCTTTCCTACATGCACGTGAGCGTGAACGGGATGTAATTCCGATGTGTAACGAAAAAGTTACGTTCATTTAAATATTTATTTCTTGTTTTGGAGGTGTTCTATTACGTGTCACCTAGAACCCCATTTTCCCTCCTAATTTTGGAAACCAAAGCTCTCTTTTCACTTTTTCCCTCAAATTTTTCCTCTCTATGTCACTTTCTTCTTCTTCCTTCCCGTAGAAAAACACTCACAGTCAAATAGTGGCCACACCATTTCCTTCGAACCGAGCCAAACCACTACCACCATCTTGTTCGTTGTAACTCACTGAGTTCAACGGTGCAAGCCGATTGTCTAAACTCCCTACCGTTTGACCGAAATTGCACATGGAAGAACTGGACTTTTTGGGCAAGTTTCTCGAAAATCCCAACCCAGGTGAGGTTCCTAACCACCACCATTAGCTTCCTTTCGTTGAGTAGATGAATTTTCATACTAAATTCGTGCGATTTGGTTGTGTTTTGGAGTAGATCGGACCTCCGGTTGTAGACCGTGACTTTCCGGCCGATTTCCGGCCATTTTCAACCACTTTTATAACTCCAAATTGGTACAATCTTGTTCCTCTTCTCTTTAGCTTCATTTTGACATGTGGATTGTGTAAAATAGTTGAGAAATGAAGAAGTTACAAATTTTTTAAGTTTTTCTCAGTTTCCGGCGAGCTTGGACGGTGGCGGAGCGACGGTAGACGGCAGCTTCGGCGACAGGTCAGAGTTGCAGCGGCGACCGACCTGAACCCGATCCAGACAGGATAGTGACATCAGCAACCAGTCCAAACCCAGTCCAGACAGGTATATTCCTTAAACGCCGTTAGAAATATTCTGTTAGATTTAACAGAGATACCAGAATCTTCCGTTAAATCTAACAGCGTCAACTAACGCCGTTAGTTTGACCGGCTCAGTTTGATTGCCCGTGTGGCGCGCGTGAGGGCGCGTGGGACCAATTTTTCGGCTTCCGTCAACGCGAGGTGACTCGTGACAACGCGTACTATCTCGGGGCAGTACGTATGGTATTTTTTGGAGTGTTTTGGACCTCCGTGTTGAGCAAACAAAGGATTAATGTCGTTTATTAATTTAATTAGTAACCTTTCTGAGTTTAATCATTACTATAGTGATATCTCATATAGGTGACACTTACCACGAGGAGTACTGGGGTCAGGCAAGGTAAGGCGACTACGACCCAACTAGATATCAATGAGTGGGCTTTGTTTTGAGAAACTAATATTATTTATATTATTTCTCACTATGATTTTATAATTGATTGTCTCTATCATGCCATGCTTTTACTTATGAGTTAAGTATAAAGAAATTATATTATGTTGAGACTTGTGAAACTGCAATGGCATGATCATGTGTATATTATCTCCTCATCATACATGCATTCATCGGTGTCTAGTACTCGTCCGGGCTAGGACCAGCTTTCACGTGTATGTTCACATCCGCACCGTTATGCTCACTTTGGATTCATTGTAGGTGCCAGCCTGTACTAGTCTGCATTAGACTACTAAGACTCGTATGTGATGCGATTATCGTCAGCTTCACGTGATCGTAGTACTGAGCATATATCCATTACACCCAGTCTGTTCCATGTAGCTACTTTTGTCATGGACTTGTGTGATTGCATATGTCGATGATCATATCGTATTATATATTTTTATGTTGTTGAGCTTACTTTATGTTGAGAAGTTTATGGTATTTACTCATACCTTTGGCCTTGGTGCCTCTACACTATTTTATTGATATTACCCATATACTTGGCAGTGATGCCTTATATCGTTTTGAGGTTGAATATTTTGTATTATGTTGATTTAAAAGGGTTATCTTTGTCTCCAAAAATTTTCATACTATGCGTAGTATGATTTTTGGGAAACTATACATGAATTTTAAAAGAGGGGTTATTATGTTATCAAAAACAAAAGTTTTAGAAATGTTTATTTTTGCCCACTCACACTTTATGTTTTGCGCCCCTCCAAGACGTAGTAGCTGAACTAGTGGTAAGCGCGACCATTCTAGTGTTTACGACTTACGCACCAGATAAATGTAGGATTTCTTCCTCCTATTAGTATGTTTTATCCATCCTCTTCATGATGGAAATAATACTTTCTTTACTGTATTTATCTACTAGTAAGGGTTCTACCCGTACTTCTGCGTACTCTGCTACATGATTTTAATAATTCCATACTTTGGTTTTATTTTATTCAGAAATTCCACTTAGTCTGCATGACATGGCTTTCGTCACCCTCCGGGGTGTCGGCCAGCATGCCTCGATTTCGATACCCTTCGGGATATCCGGGTTGGGGTGTGTCAGATTGGTATCAGAGCCACTCTGCCGTTCGGTTCGAATGTGCCGGAGACGACGTCGGGTTCCCCTTAAGTGGGGTGGATTGTGACATCCCACATCGACCAACGGAGAGGGGGTGATGTGCCTTATATGTACATGTCCACCTCCATTTAGTACGAGGCCTTTTGGGAGCTCACTGGCTTCGGATTCCATCGGAACTCCGAAGTTAAGTGAGTTTGGACTAGAGCAATCCTAAGATGGGTGACACACTGGGAAGTTGCTCGTGAGTTCCCAAAAACAAAACCGTGAGGGACTGGCCCAAAGCGGACAATATCGTGCTACGGCGAAGTCGGTCCAGAATGTGAAAAAATGTTTTTCAAGCTTAAGGAATTAATTCAGTACAAAAATGTTAAAAGCAAAAGTCTCATGTATGAGATAATTAGATTATTAATCTTGTAGGTACATGCATCTTAATTGGGCAATAAACTCAAAGTCAAACGTAATATGCTTAAATCTTCTGAACTAGAAAAATGAACGTGAATATAAACAAAAGTACCAGATCAATGATGAGGCAATCAACGCGCGCCAATTGGCAATTGCAAACTATATGACACGAAATGGACATGAGAGCTATTTACTATTACATATATATAGGAATTGGAAAATGATATTTATTGATGCTAGGATTGTGAAAGGGAATTAATTTGGCTCCTCAAATTAGAAAGAGTTCCTGCTCAATTCACTATGTAGTCGATTTACAAAACTTCATGCTTATGATCGGAATTGTTCATATTATAAATAACTATGTAAAGATCGTATCTGCAAAAAGTTAATTAAATATGAGATTGTTTGGTAATCAAATTGTATAAAAACAAATGGATGAATTTGGTAAATGAATTATGAACCGTCTATGTATTTGTTACAATTGATTGACTAAACAACCTTAGTTTTAATTGATTTTTTGTAGAGATAATCTTTACAGAGTAATTTATAATATGAATGGTTCCGATCATAAGCACAAGGTTCTGCGAATTGGCCACTAAGTGAATTAAGGAGGAACTCCTTCTTAATCTTGAGGACTAGCCTTTCTCTTGTGAAAGTGATGTGATCCTTTTTAAAAACTTTATTTTGACACTTCATTGAATGAAAGTCAAGAGAGTCATATATATATCACGGTCCCAAGTAAATCCATGGCTTTATTTTTTAATGAAAATATGACTTTAGTCCCTGAAATTTAAGTTTCCTTACATAAAACCCAACATAATTTTTTTACCTAAATAAAACCCAATTATTAGGCTTCACATAAGCAAATTCATTAATTACAATTTTAACGTATACAATTAATTGTATGCAAATTTGAAGGCAGGGATTAAAGATTCTAAAAAAATGCATTAATTTTAAATTCATTGCATATTATAACAAATTGGAGATTAATGTTTCTGGCGAAAAAAATATAAAAACATAAAAGAAGCATTAATGTTGTACTTTCCTTAAGACTTCGTAATTGTTTTCAAATTTGTATAAAATTAGGCCAGTTTAATTTAATTTTTCCATTTTCTTGCCAAATGTGTTACATCCCATTCCTAAACATATCGTATTTTATTCCCCGATGTTGTAATTTTACGAAAATACCCTTAGTGGGTTAAGTGAGTCCTTCGTGGACATTTGATTTCCTCGTCATAACCTCGTACCTTTCTTGTTATTTTTGGCTTGTCATAACCTCGTACCTTTCCCGTTTGTGCCCACGAACTCGTGGACACAAACGGGACATTTTTCGAACTTGTAACGGACAAGTTGTGAGTGAGGGCATTTTGATAATTTTCAATTTACAGTATTATGGTTTATGTGGATTGTTTCCTGTGGTTTAACACAAACCAGGGTGCCCTGCACCCTCTAAAACTCTCAAACTGAAACTTGCATGCGTTTTGACTGCATGCATTTGTTTTTAATTTTTGTATCTTTAAATTGTGGTACCTTCCTATGGGATTTCACCAACCCACACTACATTTCAAATTAGTCTATCTCTTCCTCTACTCCTACTCCCTTTCCCGTGTTCTGTGTTGAGAACTTTGCACACAGAAACCACATGCAAACTCTCACCCACACCAAAACTTGCTCAAGACCACCACCATCACCACTTTCTGGAAATTTTCGAGTAAACACTATCACTATAGTCTCTTAGACCTCCATCCTCACCACCACAACGAGCCAACCTCACAAACACAGTAAACCCAGAACCTAGAAGCTTGAACCCAAAACTCCGGCGAATTCAAGAAATTTTTCTGTCGAGGTTTCAACGGCTTTGGACCTCGATCGAAGCTAAACTCATCACCAGACAACTCCTGGGAGACCCTGGATAACAACCCAGACCCTGCATGCACAACTAACCTCGAAATTGTCAACGTTCAATTTTGGCCGAAACTTTCGAGCCATTTTCCGGCAAAATTCGAGTTCCTCTTGTTCCCAGCTTCGTTTTGATATATGGTGTGTGAAAAATGGCTAAGATTTGAAGAATTTGTGTTTTGTTGAAAATTCCGACAAAATTTCCAGATTCCGGCGAAACTCCGGCTGGCGGACGGCGGTCGGAAAGTGCAGAGGTGACCGGTGAGCTGACGTTAGCAAACCTGGTTCTGACGTCAGCCAACCCGGTCGTGACGTCAGTGGATACGGTCCACACCGGTTGGACCGAAGAATATTCTGAGGTATATTCCGTTCTTAAACTGATGCCGTGATGGAATATTCCCTAACAGCGCCGGCGCGTAGGCGCACGTGGGGGCGTGTGACCGCATGTGGCCGGCGCGTGAGGCGCGTGGCGGAACGTGCAGCCTTGTGGCGGCGCGTGGCGGCACATGAGGCCCTGTGGCAGTGCGTGGCAGCACGTGAACCACTTTTTCGACAGCTTTAAGTCCCGAATTGAGCAAACAAAGGGAATTTCAAGTCTTTTCCTTATTATAATTTGGATTTGACTTGTATAATGATTAGTATAGTAATTTCCCATATAGGTGAGACCTATCCCGAGGAGTACCGAGGCCAAGCTAGGTACGGAGGCTACGATCTGGCAACTTACCAGTGAGTGGGCCCGTTTCTTCGAAGTATATTTATTATATGTTTCAAATGTGTTTTAGATTGTGTTATAACCTATAGTATAGCATGCCATGATTTATGAAAAGTTAAATGTTTGGTTAAATATCTTTATTTTGAGTTTTAGTAACTTATTATTGGCATGACTATACACTTGTGATTATTTACTTATCATGCATACTTGCACGGTGTTAGTACTGTCCAGGCCAGGACTAGCTTCACGTGTATGTTCACATTGCACCGACACGCTCACTTTGGATCCATCGTAGGTGGCAGCCTGTTCTAGTTGCCTTGGCAGCTAGAACTCGTTGTGATGCGCTTAGCGCCAACTTCACGTGTATGTAGTACTAGAGGGTAATTATAACACCCAACCTATTCATGTGGCTACTTTCTGCATGAACTCGTGTGCTTGTATTTATCTGATAAGTAAACATAATTATACACTGCTATTGGTTATTTGATTACTCGTATCCTTTTTGGGCGTGGTTCCCAACACATGTTTTATATAGTTTATTATTGTTATTAAAGTTATATTTTAAAAATTACTACGGGTTTTACAACGAGGGGTTACTATTTTTCCGAAACTCAAGGAAAAGTTTTATTAAACATTACTTTTGGCCCACTCACCCTTCCTGTTTTTCGCCCCTCTAGGACTTAGGGATTGAGCTTGGCAGACGAGAAATTTGTGGCACCTGCTAACTTACATTTCAGTTAATGTATGGAAGAGTATTTCTTTGTTCTTTCTTATCAATCCTTCGGGATGGGAATATTATTCCTTTACTGCAGTTCCTTGCTCTAACACTTAGTTTGTAATAAGGGTTCAATCCCACACTGCGCACTCTTTAAACTCTTTCCTTACTTTTAAATTTTCAACTTTTATTTAAACTCTTCGTTCCTTTCCATGTCATGACTTCGTCACTCCTTCAAAGTGATGGTCAGCACACCTCGATATTCGGTGTCCACCTGGATATTCGGGTCGGGGTGTGTCAAAATGAAAATATGAAAGGGCACTATAAAATAATTTACATAAAAATATACGAAAATTATTTGGACACATGTATTAATAATAAAAATGTGCCCAGTATATGTAATAATACATGCAAAATAATTTACCTACAAAATAAAGAAATGTTATTTGATTCAAATTAATTTACCTATATTTTATATAACAATATATGATACATCTCATCCTTGATTATGTTGTATTTTATTCCTCGACATTGTAAATTGACGAGAATACCCCTGGTGGGCTAAGTGAGTCCTACGTGGACATTCGATTTTCTTGTCATAATTTCGTACCTTCCTTGTGATTTCTGTTTAGTACTCTTCACAATTTACCCGTGGGCTTCATAACGTCGTTCGGACTTGTAACAGACAAGTTATGAATGAGGGCAATTTGGTAAATTGCATTTTCTTGTATTATGTTTCCTGTGGATTGTTTCCTGTGGTTTAACATAAACCAGGGTGCCCTGCACCCTCTAAAATTTTCAGACTGAACTTGCATGCTTTCCTTTAACTGCATGCAATTACTTTGAACACTTTTGCGCCCTTAAATTGGGTGCATCCGTTGTGGGAGTTTACCACCCCACTCAAACCTACTCTGTCTTCCTTGTCTGCCACTCCCTTATGCCCCTTCCCCGTGCCTCTGTGCTTTGCACACAGAAAATGCATGCAAACACTCTCACCCACCATTCACACATCTTTGCCGAGACCACCACCCTCCTTACTCACTGAAATTTGAACAATCACCACCATTTTAGTTCAGTTAACCATCCTCACCATCCAAGGACCAAAACCCAGCCCACTGTGAACCCAGAATAACCACAAACCCAAGCCCAGGACTTCAAACCTCAAACCAGGAAGCCTAGGAACTCCAGCGAGTTCTAGTTTTCTTCTTGACGAAAAGTTCACCAATTTGGACCTCGATCAAACTCAAACTCACCATCAAACGACTTCTGGGAAGCCTGGGATCACAACCCAAGCCCTGAATGTTCGAATTTTGGCTGAGGCTTTCGAGGCTAATTCCGGCCATCTCCGGCCACCTTTTGGGGTACCCCTAGGTAAATTCGAGTTCCCCTCTCTCCTAACTTCATTTTGGTACCTTTGTGTGTAAAAGAGGTTGTGATTTGAAGATTTTACAAATTTTCTAGACATTCAGGCAAAAATTCCAGTTTTGGGCGAAACTCTGGCCGGCGGAAAGTGCAGAGGTGACCGGCGAGCTGACGTCAGCCAACCCGGTCCGGTCCAGATCCGGTCGGACCGGAGAATATTCCAAGGTATATTCCGTTTAAACCTAACGCCGTGATGGAATATTCCCTAATGGCGACGGAATATTCCATAACACCATTAGAATATTTCGTCAGGGTTAACAGAATATTCCGTTAAAGTTAACGGCACGCCATTAACTTTAGCGGCGAGTGGGCGCGCGTGCGGTCGCGTGACCGCACATGCGGGTGCGTGCAAGCGCGTGTGAGCGCGTGTGTGGACGCGTGAGCGCTCGTGCAGCCTTGTGGGGCGCATGGCGGCGCGTGTAGCTTTGTGGCTGCTCGTGGCAGCGCGTGAGCCACTTTTCCAACAGTTTTAAGTCCCGAATCGAGCAAACAAAGGGGGATTTCGAGTCTTTTCCTTATTATAATTTGGAATTGACTTGTATAATGATTAGTATAGTAATTTCTCATATAGGTGAGACCTATCCCGAGGAGCTTCGAGGCCAAGATAGGCACGGCGGCTACGATCCGACGACATACCAGTGAGTGGGCCGTTTTCTTTATAAAATATTATTATATTATGTGTTTTAAGTGGTATTTATGACCAATATAGCATGCCATGATTTGTTGAACTTAGAATTGTTTTGGTTAAATATCTTTATTTGAGTTTTAGAAACTTATTATTGGCATGGCTATACGCTTGTGATTTTATTTACTTATCATGCATACTTGCACGATGTTAGTACTGTCCGGGCCAAGACTAGCTTCACGTGTATGTTCACATTGCACCGACACGCTCACTTTGGATCCATCGTAGGTGCCAGCCTGTTCTAGTTGCCTTAGCAGCTAGAACTTGTTGTGATGCGCTTAGCGCCAGCTTCATGTGTATGTAGTACTAGAGCGTAATTATAACACCCAGCATGTTCATGTGGCTACTTTCTGCATGAACTCGTGTGCTTTTATTTATCTGATAATTAAACATATTTATACACTGTTATTGATTATTTGAATACCCGTATCTTTTTTGGGCGTGGTTCCCAATACTTATTTTATATAGTTTATTATTGGTATTAAAGTTATATTTTGGAAATTATTACGGGTTTTACAGCGAGGGGTTACTATTTTCTGAAACACAGGAAAGTTTTAAGTAAAATTTACTTTGGCCCACTCACCCTTCTGTTTTTCGCCCCTCCAGGATTTAGGGATTGAATTTGGGCAGACGAGAACCTGTGGCAGCTGCTGACATATCTTTCTGTTAATGTATGGTTAACCTTCTGTGTGTGTTCATATCCATCCTTCGGGATGAGAATATTATTCCCTTTACTGCATTCCTTGCTCTGATGTTAGTTTGTGTTAAGGGTTAAACCCCCACATTGTGCACTCTCTTTAAACTCTGATTTTGCTAGTTTTTTTTTTAAATTTCAACTTTTATTCAAATTCTTATTTCTTTCCACGTCATGACTTCGTCACTCCCCCGGAGTGATGATCAGCACGCCTCGATATCCGGTGTCCACCTGGATATTCGGGTCGGGGTGTGTCAATATAGGTAAATTATTTGCACATATATATTAATAATACAATGTGCCCAATATATGTAATAATGCATTGAAAATAATTTACCTACAAAATAAAGAAATGTTATTTGATTCAAAAATAGCGTATCTACTTACTTTTTGTTTATGAATTTTAATTTACCTACAAAATAAAGAAATGTTATTTGATTCAAAAATAGCGTATCTACTTACTTTTTGTTTATGAATTTTAATTTACCTTTTTTTTTTGTACAAAAATAACGTATCTACAATATAATTTGTACAAATATAATTTACCTATTGTTTAATTTTTATACAAGATAATGTATCTATTACCTAAAAACAATATAGTAAGTTGTAAATAATTTATAATATATGTGTATTAGAGTCATTGTAGGACAAATAAAAAAAAACTATAAAAAGTTAATTAGGAGAACTAGTTAGATTTTAATGCCCTATCAATTCAAAATTGAATAATGGTTAACTAATAATGAATGTGTGTGAGAAACGGTTATAGAATGTTGTTGTATAAGTTGTGAATAACTTATAATAGTAGGTTACTTATTTTCTTACGTGGCAATCTATTTAAATTTTGGGTTTTTTTTGGAAGTTTAAACATAGGTAGGTTTTTGTCAGAGAAATATGAGTTGTAGGGGCCTATATCTAAAGAACCTTTTTTTTTTATATTTTTAACAAACCATAATTACATTAAATTCATGTAAATTATAGGAAAAAAAAAGGGTTTGAACTTTGGTGCAGAGGGTATAGCACGTCACTCTAACCAACTTTGGTTGAACTCAGGTTTGCGAAATTCCTCGCTTTATTAGCCGAGATCTTAAATTTGAATATCTCTCCTTCAAATAAAAGAAAAATAAATAATAAAAGAAGTATATCAAACTAATTAATGCTACTATAGCCACTAGCACTTTGATTTAGAAGAATTCTTTTATTTATAAGTGGAAGGTCTCATATTCGACTCACATAAATGACGTATTTCATACCTAAGTATTATGGCTGGCTTTGCCCAATACATTAGGACTGAAGCCGATTAAGTTCAATTCTCGTACAAAATGGTGAGAAGAGTTAATTTCAAATTGATCGTATATGATCATTGATCATTGATCGTATATGACGGACCATCCCACAAATACTCGGTAATTAACAAATTAGTATGAGAGATATTATTGTCCTGGAGTTCACATATTAGTTTAGTACATATATTGCAAGATGCTATATTATATTAATTAACATCTGGATATTTAAATTTTGTTTCATTTAATTATCAAGTTGTCTTAGTTACAGCCGTTCAAGCAACTTCATATTCAACACATGCCGGCCGAGGTCGGCTCTTACATCACATCTACAGTATATATATATATATAAGACAGAACACATGCTAATATAGTTAATTTAAGAGGAAACACTGATCAATTTCTTAAGCAAGCTTAATAATTAGCTCAACTCAATTTTTGAAGTACTCATCCTAAGTTCATACTATGGGATCATCCTTGAGTACTTGCTGTAGTTCAGAGAAGGTAGATGAAGAAAGGTACGTTAAACATTTTCGATCTTTTTCTTCTTCTTTGCCTAAATCCCAATTTTCCAAGTTAAGCAGGCTAATTAATGTTTTATGAAAAACTCTTAATAACTCTAGGTAGCATAATTTATCTTGGATTGACTTTTTGTTAATAGAATTAAGTTTTGTTCACGAAAAAAAAGAGAGAAATTAAGTTTTGTTTGGAATTTTTAGGGCTACTCGTGAAGTTGGTGGAGGAGGTCACACATCGTGGAGGATATTTTCGTACAAGGAGTTGCATACAGCTACCAATGGTTTTAGTGATGACAATTTGCTTGGAGAAGGAGGGTTTGGAAGTGTTTATTGGGGAAAGACCAGTGATGGTTTACAGGTAATTAAAAAGAAAACTAGTTAGTATCCTATATATGCTACTTACCAATTTTTTTTATTTTTTTTTATAATTTTGAGTAAATAATTTATATTCAGATTGCTGTGAAGAAGTTGAAAGCAATGAATTCAAAAGCTGAAATGGAATTTGCAGTTGAGGTTGAAGTTCTGGGAAGGGTTAGGCACAAGAATTTGTTGGGGCTTAGGGGATATTATGCTGGGGCTGATCAACGCCTCATTGTGTATGATTACATGCCAAATCTTAGTTTACTTTCTCACTTGCATGGCCAGTTTGCAAGTGAAGTTCAGCTAGATTGGAAAAGGAGAATGAAGGTTGCTATTGGCTCAGCAGAAGGCCTCCTGTAAGCATAGTATAAATTATACATTTGATTATTTATACATGCATGGTTTAGTTTGAAGCAATTGATCATAGGTACCATTGATCAAAATCACATATGGAAGAGTTGGTTGATCGACTCCACCATAACTTACCACCTTGTGCCCTCCAACTCACAAAGATATTGATAAATACGATAATTAAGCAGTTAAGCACCATTTGGAAAATTATTTAGATCTTTTACACATGATGGAAAAGTTTAGCAAACAGTACCCCTCAATATTATTCCGGTAATTAAATGCTTGTGTTTAGATTACATTACATGTTGAGGAGAAATGTTCTGTTTGATTGTTTGGTTGAATAGGATTATTACCTTACTAGACTGGGAATATGAACACAATTGATTTTGTTGATTTTCGCCCAAGGTCCATAATCACAATCTAGAGAATACTCTTTATATAAGTGATTCGTCTAATGAAATAAGTCAGTAAATGTGGTCCAAATAATAGTTTAATAATTTTTCACATTTTTGTACCAAAAACCACACAAAAATGTTCCAGATGCTACACTAAAAGTTTGGGCCATTAAAATGCTTTGACATTTGTTTAACCTGTGCATTCTCATTCTATTTGTGGTTTGTAGGTACTTGCACCATGAGGTGACACCCCACATCATTCATAGAGATATTAAGGCAAGCAATGTGCTGTTGGATTCAGATTTCGAGCCACTAGTTGCAGACTTTGGGTTTGCCAAGCTAATCCCCGAAGGTGTGAGCCACATGACTACTCGAGTCAAGGGAACCTTAGGTTACCTAGCACCTGAATATGCCATGTGGGGAAAAGTCTCAGAGAGCTGTGATGTGTACAGCTTTGGAATTCTTCTCTTAGAGCTTGTAACCGGAAGAAAGCCGATTGAAAAGCTCCCTGGTGGAGTTAAGAGGACGATCACAGAGTGGGCGGAGCCACTTATAACCAGAGGCAGACTTAAGGAACTTGCAGACCCAAAACTCAGAGGAAACTTTGATGAAGGCCAACTGAAGCAAGCTATCAATGTTGCTGCACTTTGTGTGAAAAGTGAGCCTGAGAAAAGGCCCAAGATGAAGGAAGTGGTTGATCTTTTAAAAGGGTATGAGGCTCAAGCCAAAATGACACCATTGAGAATTGAAAGTGTGAGATACAAGGAGGAGCTTCTGGCCCTCGACCAAGCTACCGACGACGATGAAGATGGAGAGGCGGACGAAAGTACTAACGGGTATGGAGTTTTTAGTGCTATAGAGGTGCAGAAAATGCAGGATCCTTACAAGGAGAGGAGAATGGCCAAGTATGTGTGATCGAGTATTAATTTGATTCTGCTTATCTATATATATGGCTCTTGAGTTGTCAATATGAACAACAAGCAATTGTTTTCCATAACAAGAGAATTGCTTTGTGAGAGGGGCTTGACAAACCATTGATCACGATGCAAATTTGAAGATGATATAATATGCGATTTGTTACAATTAATACTGGTATAGTGTGAATGTGTAAATTCTAGGTAGATTTGGTTTAGAATTCCTATGTAATCTAGTGATTGTATCCTATTAGGTATGTATTTATTTGGAGAGCAAGTTTCTCTCTTCTTGTGGTTTACTATTGTAAAGTCTAGATTTAAGTGTTTTTGGCTTTCCTTGTCAAAATTAATTGTTATTAACTTCTACACAAGCTCTGGGATGAATCCCAATTAGACTAGAGTAAGAATACACTCATTTTGAAGAACCCGCATGAAATCAAAAGAGGTATGGTCATGCATGCATTCAAATTTCATTACCGTTTAATGCATTTTACGTCAAAGTTTTTTGTCTTTCTCACTCAGTCTTTTGTCTAGTCAAATAGAGTCCTGGTTTTTCCGTAAAGCCGGCACACCACTCAAGAAACTCCACATGGGTCACCGACACCGTTCAGCCTCCCCACGTGCTCCCACCGTTGATCTTTAGAGATCTGTTTTGGTTGTGACACCTCGCCTCCTTTTTGTTTTCCTGATCCTTTAAGGTTGTTTGGGGTGGTCAGAAAATCTGGTTGTTGTACACACAAAATATCCAAAATTGGCAGAGTGTTTTAGCTTTCAAGCTCTCTCCGTTGAGTTTACAAACTCAAGATAAAATGCTTTGCATAAGCTAAAATCTTGTGTTTCTTTACACAAATCTTTCGAAAATCAAGTAAGAAGCTTATTTATTGTCTAAAACTCCGAATTCTCCAAATCTTCTTAGACAATTGTTTTGATTCACGTTAGTTTTTCTCTTCAATTATTTTGAGCGGGAGAAATCGATCGTCGCATTTGAATCCACATTTGCATTTCATCTTTACATCTTCATTCCATTTGTTTGGTTCATGACTTGACTTGGTGCCACAAGAAGATGAGCCCGTAGACAAGCCGCCCTCTCGTGAAGACCGAAGCAAGATTCATTTGGTGCTAAATAAGGTTGCAATAAAGGCAAGCCGCCCTTTGAACATGTCTAGGATTTGAGCTTGTTGTGTGAAACTTTGTATGAACCTTATTCATCACTAGTGGATAGGGACTCCTTGAGTCCCCGGTTTTTAACCCGCTAGGGGTTTTTCCTGCACCAAATTGACGTGTGTTATTTGATTTGTGAGATATGTTAAATGCATGTTTATTGTGTTAAAATCAATCTCGTGTTGTTTCGACTAGTTGTGTGTGTTCTAATCACTAAGTTTGATTCTTATATCTCGGGTTTACCGTCGTGAATCGCTTTTGTATCTAGTTGACTAGTGTTTCACTAGTCATACGTACAAGAGTTTGCGTTTGTTATAGGTTATTCCGCCTCGTATCAATTTCACTGGTATCGTAGCGCTCTAAACTTACATGTAGTGATCTCTCGGGATTTACCGATATTGGGTGGAATCTCACCATGGATCGAGATAGGACATCTTTGTCTTGCAACGCACTGGTTGATGGTTCCATTATGCAAAGCATGGAGTGAAAATTCCAGATTTTCTTAGATGCTCGGTGATCCACGTTATTGACTACTCCTACTTGAATGGAAGGCTCCTTCAAAGACAGCTTGATGGTGAGAAAGTGTTGAAACCTAAGTGTAATTGGACCGTGTGAAGTGGACTGGCCGTAATGGCAAAACAAAAGGCTAGGAATGCAATTGTTTCACATATCTCGTGCCTCGCCTGGGACACATTAGACACCGTGCTACCACAAACAAGCATGGGATAAACTCAGAATTCATGCATGAAGGTGACACTGCTAAAGGATCTCAAGCTTCAAAATGCCTGTACAAGATTCGAAGAGTTGAAAATGGATGACTCGAGCCTTTTCTCTCTCGTGTTCTTATGAAAGGTTGGAAGGTTTGACAAATGAAGCTATGAGCTTGGGAAAACAGAGATTGGATGAGACAACCATTGTGAAGAAGATATTAAGGGTCTTACCAAAGAAATTCGAAGGCAAAGAAGACCGCCATTCAAGAGGCCAAGATTTGAATGAAATCAAGCTTGGGAAACCGGCCGCAAGCTAATCACATATGAGATGGAACTTGAATTAGAAGAGGGTGACTCAAAAGGGGGAAGAATGTTGCTCTCCAAGGTGTGTAGAAGACAAATGCTCCGAAGGAATCAAGTTCCGAGCCCGAAGAGATATGGCGTTGTTTGTCAAACAATTTAGAAGAATTCTCAAAACAAGGGAAGAGATGTGAAAAGGAGTGGTGAATCGTCCAAAGATTCAAGTTTCAATCACAAGGGAAAGAACTCTTTGGCAAAAGAAGCAAAGAAAATTTGTTGACGTAAAGATACATCATCTTCGAATGATTCTGACCATGCTTTGCATGTGGTGGTGTTGGTCACCGTGCTTTTGAATGTGCAAACACCAAGAAGGAAGCAAGAGAAGAGACAAAGTCAGTGGTAGCCACTTCCGAGTGAAAGCGAGAGGAGAATTCTCTTCATTCCACCAAAGCCTACCGATGACGAGGAGGAAGCAATAGCCTTTGTAAAGAATCAGGGAAAAGAGTCACCTTAGTGATGATGAACTCTACATGAAGATCCGTAAGATTTACCTTATGAGGTACTCCGTGTCTCAAGTACGACTCCCTCTTTGATGAGACATGCAATGCCAAGAGTAACAACATTGAACTCAACAAAGGGTATCTCGCACTTCGTAAGGAAAATGAGTCTCTCGACTAGTCGAAAGGAACAAAGAAGAGAAAATTGCCTCCTCAAGCACAACTCAAAGACATGTTAGAAAGCAAGTCTCCGCTTCCCAAAAGTGATTCAAATTGCGTAATTGATGTCTCCAGGGATGCTCAAGCCAAACGCCTCTATCCAAGGTTCGTGATAGTTTGTCAAATCAGTTGTTGCACTTAAGGCTAGCAATGTCATGTACCAAAATTCCAAACTTGAAGCAACTCGGAAGAATTGAATGAGGCAACACAAAGTCACTTAACCGAATTACATTGGGCCGGAAAAGTTGATAAATGTCAATTTGGAAAGCCATATGGTGACAAAAAGTGGCCTTGGCTTTGTTGAGAGTAATCAAAGTGTGGAATGTGTTAAGACAAAGTTCCGTGAGGGAATCTATGCCTTCTAATTCCAAACTCACTCCCGAACCCGTGAGAAGGTTTATTCCTTCATGTCATCATTGTGGTGAAGTTGGTCACATCCGGCCAAATGTAGTGAAGCTCCATTCGAACAAAAATGACTATTTGAAGAATCAAGTTGACCGACTGGGCCGTTAAGTCAACAGAATTGCTCAACTGATTCATCCTTCGAGCTCAAATCCTATAAGGCACTCTAAATGGGTTAAGAAGAAGACCGAAAGATGTATGGTTGTCGTAAATGCCCTTCACTACCAAGGAAAATGTTAAGTACTCGATAATGGATGTTCCAAGTACATGATCGGAGACAAAGAAGTCATTGCTTCATGCACCTTTTGGTTGTGGAGAGTTGTATTTAAGTATGACATACACCCTCATGTTGTTAGGCAGACTATCCCCGGAGTACCTCATCATGTCAGCCTCAATGAGTGCATTTGTTGTCATTGACATATTCAAGAACCCCGTCCAACATTCAAGAACCAAACACCTTGACATACGACACCATTTCATTCGGTATCTTGTTGAAGGTAAAATTTCACCTTAATTCTTGTGCCAACCGAAAAAACTAGCCGATATTTTCACAAAAGCACTAGGATAATCGAAGGTATGAAAATCTTCACAATCTATTGGTATTTTGTGCTTAAAGAAAAATAGTTTGAATAGCCATGCTTCCACTGCCTCTCGTGCATATTTCGATTAGTTCATCTCACTCATCAAATAGGGCTATTTTTGTTCTCTCTCGCTTGCTTTTCTTCCTTGGCCATGGTACTATAATGTGGATTCTACTTTAGTAAGTATCGACTCATGATGTCAAAGGTTCTCCCTTTCAAAATGTGATACCTCCTTAAAAATCATTTTTCCTAACTCACAAAAGCTTGGGTGAATTAGTTGGTTAAGTTTACTTTGGTCTTAATTGAGATATAGTGTTTCTACTTGCTCTATAATATGAAATTCTTTCCGGCATGTGAACATCTTCCCAAAAGGGTATTTACTTGCATTGGTGTGTGCTTGCTCTACAACAACAACAAAAAAAAAAAAAAAAAAAAAAAAGGGGAAACATCCCATAGAATTTAGAGCGCACTTTTTCACTAAACAATATGGAATTGCTCACTATTCATCTCGCCAATATCATTCCATGCAATGTCATGGTTCTTCCACATCTCGCCCTCATTAAATTCAAATGAATTTTGTAAGCCCTATTCAATTTGCACTCTCTATGAAAAGACTTGGCTATTACTCTATGTCTTATGAGTCATTATCATCTCATAAATTCCATATTCCTCATTGCCTTCCTTCATGTTCATATTTTGTAGCAAGTGTTAGTTCTTAAGCTCAATGGATTATTAAAAGTTTTGTTAACTCTCATTCGTTTTTGGCCTTGTTAGCAAGGAAATATGATTTCAAGGGGATGGCCATCAACCATCCCTTTCCCATACCTGACACATCATTGTTGCATAATGAACAAGTCTAATTCTAATATTATTGTCTCCGTATATGTCCTTGAAGAATTGCTTTGAGAAAATATTGCATTCATGTTTCTTTATCTTCTCTCTCTCTTCTTCATGTTCTTTATTTTGGAAGCATAGATGTTGAAACTAATTTATTCTTCTTTCCTTACACCATTTCAGTTGCCGCTTATTGGTGCAAAGATTATTGTGCACTTTCCGTTCTCACAACTATTTGTTATGTGTTGTGTCAAGTCTTCAAGGATTTTGCCTTGGGTACACTGCTTTGTGTTCATTCACAAACACTATTTTAAATGGACAAATCTCTTTTCGCCTAGTATTATTAACTAGTCGACAAGTGGTATAGGTTACTTTTGCCATTTCCTCTTTTCTCGCCTCCCATGTCCCCTCGTTCTCTCCGCTCTTCGATTCTCGTTGAGGTTGCATTTGGCTCTTCCCTTTCTGATAAGGGATGAACTCACCCTTGGCTTTGATGATGAGTCACTCTTGGTTGAGTTTTGAAAGATTTTTGTCTCTGTCAACGCTTGAAATTAGTTGGGGTAGCTTTGGTTTAAATTGGGGAGTTAGTTTCCTTGAAAGCACCACTTATGGGGAGTAGCTGCCTAGTGGAGTAGCTATTTTTAGTGTCTCTATTAGAGAGCCAAGTGTGTCTAAGGATGGCTCAAACTCTATTTTCATGGTTGGCTTTAATTTTTCAGATGGACTTGAATATTGCTTATCATTTTGCTTATTATGGATTTTTGTTGTGAGTTTAATGTTTGTTTTTCAAGTGCTTGTTACTTGTTGTCATTACCATGCCGATTCTTGATCTTTTTTCTTAGCCATGTCGCCGCGCTTGGATTTGCTTGTTTTTTTATACTTGTTAGCATGTAATATTCCGCCTTGTCCCTTTTAGTCTTCCTGGGTGACAAAATGGGGGAGAAATTACGATCTAATAATGCTCTCATTTTCATAACCCATGATATTTCACACTTGTTCTTTGTCAAAAGGGTTTTTTGTGTGTGTGTTGGACTTAAAAGAATCTACTTGAGGGTGTGAAATTATGTTAGGTTTGGGCTTGTTTTGTCAAGAAAAGCCAAAGGGGGAGATTGTAAAGTCTAGATTAAGTGTTTTTGGTTTTCCTTGTCAAAATTGTTATTAACTTCACACAAGCTCTTAGATGAATCCCAATTAGACTAGAGTAAGAAGGTTGTGCTAATTATTTTGAAGAACTCCGGCATGAAATCAAAAGAGGTATGGTCATACATGTGCATTCAAATCTCATTACCGTTTTTTAATGCATTTTACGTCAAAGTTTTTGTCTTCCGACTAGTCTTTTGTCTAGTCAAATAGAGTCCGGCTCTTTCCCGTAAAGCCGGCACACCAATTAAGAAAACCCACATGGGTCACCGACATCGTTCAGCTTCCCAATGCCTCCCCACCGGCTGATCTTTAGAGATTCTGCTTTGGTTGTGACACCTGCCCTCCTTTTTGTTTTCCGATTTTGGTTGTTTGGGGTGGTCGAAAATCGGTTGTTGTAATAATAAAATATCCAAAATTGCGTAGAGTGTTTTTTAGCTTTCAAGCTTCCTCTCTCGTTGAGTTTACAACCCAAAGATAAAACAACGCTTTTGCATAAGCTTTAAAATCTTGTGTTTCTTTACACAAATCTTTCAAAACCGTTGTGTTTATTTATTGGTCTAAAACCCGAATTTCTCCAAATCTTCTTAGACAATTGTTTTTGGATTCACGTTAGTTTTTCTCTTCAATTATTTTGAGCTGAGAAACTCGACCGGTCGATTTGAATCCACATTTGCATTTCATCTTTACATCTTCATTCCATTTGCTTGGTCTATGACTTGACTTGGTGCCACAAGAAGATGAGCTCGAGGGACAAGCCGCCTCTCTCGTGAAGACCGAAGCTAAAGATCCATTTGGTGCTAAATAAGGTTGCACAAAAGGTACAAGCGTCTTCGAACATGTCTAGATTTGAGCTTGTTGTGTGAAACTTGTAAGAACCTTATTCATCACTAGTGGATAGGACTCCTCTTGGAGTCCCCCGGTTTTTTAACCCGCTTAGGGTTTTTCCTGGCACCAAATTGACGTTGTGTTATTTGATTTGTGAGATATGTTAAATGCATGTTTATTGTGTTAAACCAATCTGTTGTTTCGACTAGTTGTGTGTTCTAATCAATTAAGTTTGATTCTTATATTCGGGTTTACCGGCTGCAAGAATCGTTTTTGTATCTAGTTGACTAGTGTTTCGACTAGTCATACGTAAAGAGTTTGCGTTTGTTATAGGTTATTCCGCCTGGTATCAATTTCAACTATAAATAAAGGCGCTGATGATACAGCCCGTCCTAGAATTTATAGTATTTTATTCCCAAATGTGTGAAATGACCAAAATCCCGTGCTTGGGCAATAGTTGACTTTTGTTGACTTCCTTTTCATGACACGTACGATACAAGCGTGTGGATGCCAATGGAACGAAATTCGGAGTTCGAACGAAGGTTATACGGAACGCTAATTTTGAGGGCATTCTCATAATTTTCATGAGAACCGTATTTTTGTAGTTTGGGCTTTGGGCTTAGTGAGCCCATTTCTTCCTCGTGCTCTCCTGCACTCTCCCTCTCTGCAATCCTCCCTCACCCACACTCTATCTCGTTCTTTTCCTCGACCGAGCCAAACCTCGATGGCTCCGCCACCTTTCCCCGGCAAACCAAGCCCCCAAATCACCATCACCGTGACCCCCTCTCCATGGTTAACCTGTCCCTAACCTTTGTTTCCTAAAAATCTCGGCAACCACCACCATTTCGAGAAGCTCCGACGCGAAGCAAAATTCTCCGATGAATTTTCCGACGATACTGGCCACGATCGGCCTCGTGGTGACCACCAATCGACCACCAATCATTGTTTTCCTTCTATTTTCCGGCCACCTCCAACCACCAATCAGGCTTCTTTTAGGTAAAATCGAGTTCCTTGTCTTTCTAGCTTCATTTTGATATATTACACATTGAAAATGGTTGAGTTTTGACTGAATTATGGACTTTTGAAGAATTCCGGCGAGATTCCAGCCAACGAGCGTCGGCCGGTGGCGGCGAGCGGCGGTCGGAAGTTGCAGTGGCGACCGAAGAACTGACGTCACCAAACCTGGCTCTGACGTCAGCGAACCCTAGAATATTCCGTTAAAGTTAACAGAGCGTCGTTAACTTTAACGACGCTTGTAACCGGCGCATGACCGGTGCGTGATGGCGAGTGCCAATGCGTGAAAGCACGTGGTGGCCTTCCACCGGGGCGTGACGGATCTTGGGACCTCACGGCGGCACGTGGCGGCGCGTGAGACTGTACGGCGGCGTTGCGGGGCGTCCGGTGGCGCACGGCTGCCCGCAGCAACGTATTTGGGTTTTCGAACACCAAAACTCTTAATTTGAGTTCTGTACTCCGTATTCTTCGTAGTTTTCGATTAGTTTACTAAATGTTGTTGTTTTACTTTAGGAGTGACAACTCGAGGAGTACGGATAGCGTACAAGCAAATCAATTACGGCTACAATCTGTGAGTGGGCCTTTCTTTCTAAAATTATATCTTACTTATGTTTATGAAATGAGATTTACGTTTATGCTTTGAATCGAATTTTAGACTTGCCTTATTACCATACTTGGTTTTAGAACTCAAGTGTTTTACCTTACTTGAGAAATGATATAATTTATACTATAACCCATTTTAAGATATGAGACCTTACCCATGGCATGTTTTCATACTCGCTCAATTAGAATTGCTTACACGGTGTCTATAATACTAACTGGGTCAGGACGAGCTTCACGTATATGTTCACACTGCACCGACATGCTCACTTTGGATCGATCGTAGGTGCCAGCCTGTTCTAGTTGTTTCTACTTCTAGAACTCATTGTGATGCGATTAGTGTCAGCTTCACTTGTATGGCAGAATATCTCTACATGAGCTCGTGTTTTTGTACTGCCTACTGAGCATACCCTGTTATTATTTGTGATTTTTGTGATATACCGGCTTTCACTGATGCCATGGAATTTCATGTTATATTTTGGATTTCACCTGCTGATTTCCACATGTTAGTTTCTTTTGAAGTATTTTATATTGAAGTTTATGGTTATTTACTAGTTTTGGAAAATAATTACTTTTCCGCTCTTAAGTTGTTTTTCATACTTATTATGTAGTATGATTTTGAGAATTAGCACGAGTTTTTACAGCGAGGGGTTAGTACTTTCGGAAAAGCAAAGTTTTAGAAAATTATTGTTTTTGCCCACTAACACCTTTCTGTTTTGCGCCCTTCCAAGTTTAGTAGGCTTGGAGCTCTTGACGTCGGGACACGGTGGCATGATTCCCTCTTCAGTGTAGGGAATCTCTCTTAGTACTGTAGTTACTCTAGTACTTTCTGTTCTGTAAAATTTGTTACTCTGTTATCACTCTATCTAGTTAATTGACACGCACTTCCGTGCACTCGATCTTTACTTTATTCAAATTTTCTTTTTATAACTTTAAATTACACTTATTCTTTCAAATGACTTTCATCACCTCATGGAGTGTCGGTCGGCACCCCTTGATTTTTGGGTGTCCACCTAGACATCCGGACCGTGGTGTGTCAGATGACATAAAGTAAATCATATCACAATTTTCCTAAACCTTATTCTCTCTTTTCTCTCTGTGTCGCCGACCTCTTCCGCTCTCTGTTTATTTCCCTTCAATAAATAGACTACAACCATTATCTTTTGACCAAGTTATTTGATTGTGTCCTATAGTGGTGATTTGTGGGTTATGCCACCATTAGTCCATAACCCACCTCTCCTAATTTTTAACTAGTACAATTTTGGGTTTTCCTGTATCTTCCTTTTATTCCCTCAACACCAAGTCCCAAAATTCACTCGAATTGCTCAAAACCAAGTTCTGGGTTTTCATGTATCTTCCTTCCTTCTAATACCCACCATGTAATCGAAAAGCTCCTGTCTTTTGGAATAGTCGAGGAACTTTACTGGGATTTGAGCCACCTCCTCCGGGGTCAGAGAACGGGTTGAAAAAATGAGAAGCGGGAGAATTAGTAAGACTACAAATCGAAGGGATCCATTTACAGAACGCCATGGATTTGCAGAGTGAGAGCTTGGGGAGGCGATGAGAGAGGGCTGACAGGTTGGGGCCTGGGGGGGGTGATTTGGTGTTTTTTTGGGTGAAACTTCGTACTTTGAATGGTTTAAGATTTATTTGGCACCACCGTAAATTAATCTGGAACTATTAAATAGCCATACCATTGAATAGTACGTACTACCCAAAAAATTTCTTTTTTTTTCCTTTAATTTTAGTTTTTATTTTCTTAATTTTATTAAGTTAACACCATTATATTTTGGAGTTAAGTGGTTGCACACATGTTGAAATATAAGATGTTAGCACAAATCTTGTACAAAGGCTTGGTACAGAAGATTTGAAGGGATCCATTTGTAGAACGCCACACCATACCAATTATAATAAATTGGCACTGAACTCATCATCCATGAGTTGAACCTAAGGCCAACTCCATCGGTCCTTAGAGCAAATCCACCCCTGTCCACTTTTCCCCAGGCAATCACTATTTAATCCACCTCCAATGAACAGTGTATTCCCCTAGCAATTGCTTTTTTCATCTCCACCCCTACAATTAAATTGCCCTGGCAATTGGCAATTAAATATTAGTATTATTTATACTCATTAAATAATACATAATAATTTTTATTTGTAATTTCGGATTAGATTTTTAATCGTTCTCGTTGCGCCACGTGTCATTATCCGAAAAATTAATAACAATAAAATATTTGTATTTTTTATTTATTTATAAAATAATTCAAAATAATTTTATTTGTTATATCGGATAAAATTTTTAATCGTTCTTAATGTGCCACGTGTCACAACCCGATTACACATTTCGAGTAAAGATTTCCACCGGCTTTTTAACGAATGACGGCATGCCACGTGTCACAACCCGATTACACATTTCGAGTAAAGATTTCCACCGGCTTTTTAACGAGTGACAGCATGCCACATGGCATTATCAACAACCTAATCCTTTCTGAATCCTCCATATAATCCACCATCCATCCTCAGAAATCTCACACCACCATTCATAGTTTCTGCTTCCTTCATCACCAAAATCCATATCATTATTCATAGTTTCTGCTTCCTTCTTTTACAATGTCTTCTTCTTCTTCTTCAAAGATGATGTGGGAAATCGATCAAGAAGAGGAACAATTGTTTAGCTAATCAGAAGCAACGTTCATTGGCAGGGATTGGGCCGAAAATCAGATGGATGAGGATGACGAGCGTAGACGGAGAGATGACGAATCAAGAATGGCAAGAGCCTCACATTCTCGTCGAGTCATCGGAGGTCTTGCTCACACCTCCATGCTCAACCGTGCTGTCAACATTGATAGAAATAGGCAACGACGAGGTCAGGATCTTCAAGAAGCGTCCAGTTCGTACCTGCACCAGTTGTCATTTTTTTTGAAAAAAAATGCATTGAAACTTTGAGAGAAAGATAGGAGAAAGCTTGAAAGATGTTGAGAAAATATGGAATTGTGGTGTAAGGTAGATGAAATTGCCAAGGTATTTATAGAAAAGTAAAAAAAAAAAATTACAAATTTTTTAAATTTTTTATCCCGATTTTTACAGATTTTTTACAATTTTTTTAAATTTTTTATTCCCTTAATTAATCTCTGCCGTTGGATTTTAAAAAATTTGAATTTCAACGTTCCAAATTGTGCCACGTGTCACAACGATAACTTTTCAGAATTTTAAAAGATTTTTTTTAATTTTTAAAGGAATTAATGTCAACTGTTGATCTGAGATCCAACGGTTGAGATTAAATCCTTTTTTTTTTATTACCGTTGCAGATCCAACGGCTCAAATTAAAGAGTCGTTGAGATCGCACAGTCAAAGGGAAGCCACGTGGCTTCCCCCAACGTTCGGATTCTGAGTGGCCAACAGCGGGCCCCACCTCTGCAGTCCTGTCGGCGACGCGCCACGTTGCACGCGCCTGACGCAAATTTTTTTAAACCGCGTGGCTGACGTCAGCCACCTCGGTGGCTTGGGCTGTCAATTTTCCAACGGGCTGGAGCCCAAGCTCCACACCCACCCAGTCAATTTTCCTTCTCCAGCCCAAACAAACTCCCCCCCCCCAGCAATTGGATCCACATCCCCCCAGCAATTGGCAGGGGTGGACCTGCTCTTAGGCAAATTGAAAAGGGCTAGTCTTTAGTCCATCAAATAATAATTTTTAATTGATTAGTCCAGTACTAATGGTGAACCGTCTCTAGCAGGCGAGGGCTAATATTATTAATTATTTTTTATTACTTTACTCTAATGGAAAAGATATGGTACAATACTCACACCCAACTTCTTATAAGTGATAATCTATAGTTAACCTACTATTTTTATTCTCTACAATATAAAATGCAATATTTTTATTTTACTTTTAGACACATGTATGACATCACCGTACTTAGATATGATAATTCAGATATGACAAGTGCATGGTGGTAAGCATTTACGAAATTTTCATTGGATATTTTTTGTCCACATGACAAGGTTTATCTAGACAAAATTACAATAATTTACGAATAAGATTTTTGTGTAACATGTGTCAGTTGATGAGCAACCCTTAAGATTTCTGATTAGATTTTTGTTGACATGGCACCTTATCTTCATTCTCATTCATCAATAAATGGGGTTTCTTCGTTTCCCAACTCACAACTTCTTCTGCTTCCTTTGTAATTCATCTCCTTTTATATTTTTCTGAGTAGTTCTTCAATGGATCCCAACTGAGGTTCTAGTTCAAACATAGAAGCCGAATAGGAGGAGCGTCGACGACAATTGATGGCAGAAGATGAAGAATATGATGACTAGAGAGCAACAAATACACAACTTGCAACTGCCCCAGCAGCTTGGCGGACTCAAGATCTGATACAACAACCAGGCCCGTTGGGTGGTTTCGTTGTTGGATGCAAGAGCTTACCTAGGGATCGGGCAAAAGGGAATAAAAAATTGATGCTAGACTACTTCACCCTCCGATCCGGTCTTCTCTCCCGATGTCTTCAGACGACGATTCTGAATGAGGCAACATGTTTTTCTTCGTTTGGTAGATCGTCTCCCATAAGTCAACCCCTACTTCAAACAAAAGGCAGATAGTACCATACTTCTTGATTTCTCGCCCTAACAAAAGTGTACGACCGCACTCCAAATGTTGGCATACATAAGGGCCGCATATGAAGTTTATGAATATCTAAGGATTTATGAGTCAACTGCAACAAAGAATCTTTATGAATTTTGTCGCACAATTGTTCATATGTGAGATCTCGTATTTTGAAAATATATATATTTTTTTTAAACGAGCAATATATACATATATATATATTAGGTGTGTGTATATATATTAGTTTTACCTTTATCTATATATTTATATATAATATATATTGTGATGGATAATACCATCTAATAAGTTTATATATTAATATATTAGTACTTGGCGGCTAAGTTATCTTGGTCTCTAAGTTTTGATAGCCGACCCTTATACTTATAACTACGAGCTTTGCTCCATGGTTTTTGGAAGTAAGGTAGCGTGCAGAGCTTCAGGCAGAGAGAAGAAAAAGTGAGAGAGAGTTAGGGTTATGTGGGGATCAGTAGATGTTTGTCTTGCCGAGGTTCTAGCTATCGATCGAGGTGAGTGGTTTATGTAATGTGTTCTAAAAGTTTTTATTTTATTATAAATTTGAAAACTACAAACTATTGTGGGTGTTACTCTATTTTACAAATATCTCTCTATTTTCAAGTCAAGCATGTTGAATTTGGTGAAATGCTTTCGGGGTTATTATATATCTGATCAGTGAATTGTTTGAGGTTGTTCATGAAGCATGAGATCTTCGGTGTTGGGTTATCTGAAGGATAAATGTAAGGCACACGAGGACATTAGGGCAGAATGACCAATATAGGGGTCACGTGGCGAGCTGCATATTATGAAAGATAACCAACATGTGAAGGGATGATGTGATATGGCATGATATGTGATAAATGTTGGGATATAATTAAACTATTTTCTAGATTGTGCAAAATGGCACGCTTGACTGGAATATTACATATTCTACTCACTGAGCAACGGTGGTTGTTGCTCACCCCTCACGCGTTCGTAACAACAAATACTAGTCGAATACAATAAAATATTGACCACCACGTGTCTCGTACTCAAAGGTCCAGCAAAAGACGGAATTTACCCTTCCAGGGGCATTTTGGTCATTTCAATTAAAAAGACTGTTGTACAAGGAAAAATTTAGGACGGGTTGTAACAAATAATATTAAATTAATGAAGCGACGTTCAATCAAGAAAAGTGATTGTAAAAATTGATAATTCATTGGTTAATATGTTATTTGCTGCTGTCATATCCAGAAAATAGATGTTTTGGAATTTTCAAGTTATTCGGATTAACGTAACTTTGGTCTAACATGTCAGTTTTTGGCCCATAGTATAACGGCTAAATCCATCATTGGCTAAACATTAAGCATCCTATGTTATCTTTAGACTTTGTATTTGAACATAACGACAAAATCTACAAGGAGGGGCAATCATTTGACTGAATAATCTCGTTTAAATAAACAAATTCGGAGTTTTAGAGTTTTTTTTTTTTTAAAGGATCAGCTGGTGGCCATGCCACCAAAGTCCACGCTTCAGGAGGCTGGGAAGACTCACAGAGGCATTTCAACCTTCTCCTGGGCACCATTGTGTGGTTCACCAGCATCAGGAATCGAACCAAGAACAAGCCGTGTGGAATACGAATTTACAATTCGCTCTAACCACTAGGCCGCCTCGTAGTTGTTAGAGTTTTAGAATTTTTAAGAAAGTTTTAAATTGTTAAATAATTTTATATTTGTTTTCCTTTTAGGTTAGGATTTCTTTCTTAGTGAACAAGATCTACAAGGAGGGGCAATCAATTGACAGAATAATCTCGTCTAAATAAATAAAATTCGTAGTGAACAACTACGAATTAGGGTTTTAGTTTTTCTATTTAAGTATTTATGGGTTTATTGATATTATCAATAAAACTTTAGGGCTTTTTTATTCTTTTAGTGGAGCACGGCTTACTGATAAGTTTCAATTTGTGTTTTTGAATACATTTATTGATCCTTTCTATAGTATATTCCGTTGCGTCAAGATCCCACTTGAAGTGGTGAGGAATACGACTAAATCTAGTACTAACCGGCAACCTCACTAGATTATATATTGTGAAAAATATAAAATCTCATGACATATCCCCTTAGCATTAAAATCTAATAGTATTTCTCTTTACATGTAAGTTGGAGGTCTTAGGTTTGACTTTTATATATGACAAGTTCGTAACCATATTATTGTGGATGACTCATTGTGGAGCTTAGCTCAATTCCTCACCCCCTTAGTGTAAATATATCGTTGTATTTAAAATAAAAAAATTTAAAAAAAAAAAAAACCCAAGTCCTAAAATTTAGAGTTAATTTGCTTGAGGTCACAAATATTTTCAATAATAGGATTAAGTCAATCAATATTTTGTCCTTTAAGTAGTCAATCAAGAAAAACTTTGGCAAGTGTTATTGACCTTAGTTGGGGAGAAATTGTTTTTATTGACCTAAGTGTTTTTTTTTATTTTGTGTCTTATAGTGGTGAGAGGTCTAAGCTAAGCCACATGATGGGCCAACTATAATAAATCGGTACAACGTTCAATCAATAAAAGTGATTAGAAAATTGGTAATTCAAGAGGATTCAATTTCAGTTTTAGATTACATATGCCCAACCCTAGAAAATTATTACTATTGACTTATGTTAGAAAACAAAATGTCCATCAACTTGTGTCAAAATATGAAATTATTAACTAATCTAAACCAAATTCTGTATATATATGATATGTGTTGGAAATAAAATAGAGGCAAGAGAGAATAGTGAGAGACAAGAGAGAAATTAGGAGGAGAAAATCAAAGTGTATTCTTTCTCATTAGAGTGCCTATTCATAGGCTTATAATTTATATAGAAAAGGTCTTAACTAATTACATATTACATATTGACACAGAAGTGAACAGCCACATAATAAATATTATTTACAATACTCTTCCTTAGATGCTCACCAATCAATGGTAGTTGCCTCGATAAAAACTTGCTTGAAAAATCAAGTGGGAACCAAAGTGAAGGCGAAAAATCAAGCACAATTTAAGAAAAATTGATAAGGTATTGGACACGAATAATGTTGCCTCACTAAAATCTTGCCAGGAAAAACCCAATGGGATAAAAATCTGATCTAAGGGAAAACAGCATAGCGCACTTATATGTCCATTATAGCATATAGTCAAAGACTCTTTTTGATGAATAACTCCGCTAGATAAGTGACTCCCCCTGATGATAGTAAGTCTTCATTCGATCGGTCATCATTGTCAAGTTTGAAGTAATGTGATTTCAGTTTTCAAGAAATTGAACTTGAGTCCTGGGAAGTGCAGGAGTTTATCGGGAGTGGACAATAGCTTTTTGTATTCTTCTAAAGGTTAGAGAAATACCAAAAGAAAAAATATACTTCAAAATATACAAAGCTGAAAATAGCACTTTACCAAAATTTCATGGCGAATATAAGCCATGTATACAAATAGCTTCATAGGACTTTCAATAGTACTACAACCTATGTGAACTCTTTCAAGAGTATGTTACAACAATGTAAATTTAGTTTGAACTAACAAGAGTACTCATTAAGGAAATTTATACCAAACTTATCTATAATACAATGTATTGGAATCGAGTACATATTTTGAGCTTTAGGCTTATTCATTTGAAATCTTTGATAAAGAATTTCATGGCATTCTCTATTCATTAAGAAATTGCTTCAAGAGATATACTAAAACATAAATTCTCGAGTAATATGCAATTTGCCACATGCCATAAGTCTCACGTTCAACATAACACTGTACTTATACAAATGTGGTTACGCCTACAATAGGAGCTTATGTCTCTACCAAGAAGCCTTATGCCATATAGTGATTTTAGTTCACTTCATTATATACACCCAAGAATAACTTTTGAGATTAAACTATAGGTTCACTTATTTCATGTTTTTCAATGCCTCTCAAAAATGGACTTTGCCTCTTTACAATTTAGCCAACCCTTTTACAATTTGTCAACATTAATGGGAGAAAAATAACTGAATAACCCTTGATGATATAAGTGAAGGAAGACAAGAGATTTCTAGGGATTTCAAAGTGACTAACAAGCATGTATAATCAAATTAAACATGCTAAAAAATCAGAAGCAATTTATCAAAACTTTAGCCATGCAAATCCCCTTCAACATAACATAGGTTCATAATTGATGCATAAAAAATAATTGGAAAAACAAAGAGAGGGGTTTTGTTTCTCATACCTTTGGACCTAGTTTTAAGTCCAATGATGGACCACCTCCAAGACTTCTTGTGAGAACTCGTGACACACCCCACCCTCGATACCCACGTGGATACCAAGTTCGGGTGTGCTGGTCGACACTCGTAAGTGATGAAGCCATTGTATGCATGACAACACTTAGTTTATGCAATTTAAAAGGTCAATAATTTACGGAATTTAATTCAAACATGCACAAGGTTCAGAGCGTACTAAACTGAAGCAACGGAAACAGAATAATAAGTCAAGTTCCTAGAATTTCTATCCATAACAGGGATGGATATTATTAAAGAAACTGAAATAAAAACAAATCCCTACATGGTCGGGAAGAGAATCAGAGCTACCACTCGTATGCCTCGACTTCACCAGATGCTCTATCACTAGGTCCTGAAGGGGGTGCAAAAACAAAAGGTGTGAGTGGACGAAAAATAAAAGTTTTCTTAAACCTTTTCTCTTTTCAACGTAGTAACCCCCTGTTTGGAAATCAGTATACTTGAAAAAGTATACTACCGTAGTATAAGTCAAAACATAATTTATATGTATAACTGGAAACATATTTCAACATAAAATCTGTCAATAACTGTTCATATTTCCATAAATCATTTCGCCATATATATCAATAATATAATAAAGAAAACCAACACAGGGTATATGTGCAATCACCCATGTACGTGTTGAGGAACATCATCTCAATCCCCGTACAAGCACTTTACGTTATCAATCAATTTGTACACCTAGTACCACACACATGTAAGCACTTGCGCAATAGCGCGTCACACCCCAGTCCTTACGTAGTGGGGCCTTTTCCCCAAAAATAAACATAAACGTAAGACAAGCTTGCACTAAGGTATTTACCGGACAATACCCCTGGAGTACAGTGCGTGTGACCCAAACATGTGAGACTTGTCCTACGGCCGTGAGACGGTACTACAACGTAGTGAAAGCATACCAAGTGTGTTTGAAAACATACATATATACATCATGTGTAAAAGTGAAGAATATCATATACTTCATAATTCCCCAAATATTTCAACCTTGCATAAAAAGTTATATTCATTTGGAACCATATATAAAATACCAATGTATTTATGCATAAGCGAAATCATAGTATAAACCATTTAATAATATATATCCATAAATATTCATGCCTCAAAAATTATTTAAAAATCATAAATATATCAAACCATAATTATTTCATAGCACAAAAATCATTTAATAAAACAAAAGTCCACTCACAGGTATTCGAGAGTATAATCTCCCTCGGTGTCGCCCTCCTCGAAGTGTCGAGTCGAAGAATTACCTATTTAATATTAGGGGAAAATGTTAAAAACATCCCTAATATAAATTAATAAAACCCTTATATAAAAAGAACCCAAAAATAATATTATTTTGGCGAAAACGGGCTCGAAAATGATTTCCGGGGCCCGAAAACCTTCCCACCGCCGCCGTGCGCCGCCGCACGCACCTGCTGACGTCATCCCACGCGCAGCTGACGTCATCCACGCGCATGCTGACGTTAGCGCCGTTAAAGTCAACGGCGTCAGTCAAAGTTAACGAAATATACATTTTCCTGACGGAATATTCTAACACCGTCAGGAATATTCTGTTACCGTGATGGAATATTCCGTCACCTTCAACCCTTCTCCGGTCGCCGGAGCAGCCGCCGTCGATCCCGAACACGCCAGGTGTCGGGAAGTGCTGGCCAACACGTATTAGGTGACGAAAGCCATTTAGAAAAATTGAAGAATAATTAAGCAAAATTGAATTAAATAAGGGTCAGAGTGCACGAAGTGTGCGGGCGGAAGAATAGTAATAAAATAATAAGTTGCGAACTGAGCAGCGGATAGAAAATAATTACAAGAGTAGAGAACCCCTACATTGTCATACCACCGTGTCTCGACGTCACAAGCTCCAAGCCAACTATTCCTGGAGGGGCGCAAAAACATAAAACGGTGAGTGGGTCAAAAAGCAAAGTTTGATAAAACCGTTGTTTTCAAAAGTCTACTAACCCCTCACTGAAAACAAGTATAGTTTGAGAAAATACGTCATACCCTCAGGCATGAACCTCAAAATACTATAAGAAAATACACGGGTACTCCCCGGTAATGATTTACTGACATGCTCACCCATATGTAAACACACAAGTCCGAATAGCTAAACTACGAGGAACAGGCTAGGTATAAAAGTAATACGCTGAGTACTACAATGACGCGAGTCTAACGCTAAGCGCTGTGCACAAAGTGCGTCACACAAGTTCGAGTTGCCTAGTGCAACCTAGAACAGGCTAGTACCTACAATGGATCCAAACCTGCGTAGCGGTACTGGTAGTGACTACTCCAAACGTCAAGGCTAGTCCTGGCCACAAGACTGAGTACTAATACCTGGGGTGTTATACATCTACTGATGAGCAACAGTATAAAACATGTATGGCAATATAATACGAATGTTCTACCTCCAAGAAACGTATATGATATAAATTATGCTAACAGTTTGAAGAAAGCATTGAAAAACCATACGTACATATACATTTATCAAAACAAAGACCCACTCACCCACCTGTAGGTAGCCGGGTCGTAGCACCCCTGTCCTGGGTAGCCCCGGTAGTCCTCTGGATAGGTCTCACCTATATGAGATATCACTGTAATAATGATTAAACTCATAAAGGTTACTAATTAACTAATTAATTAAACATATCCCTTGTTTCCTCAACACGGAGGTCCAAAACACCTCGAAAAATATCGTGCGTACTACCCCTAGGTAGTACACGTCGTCACGAGTCGCCTCGCGAAGACGAAATTGAGAAAGGAAGCTCCACGCGCCCCCATGCGCGGCTCAAATGTGGGAAGCCGCGGCTCCACGCGCAATTCCAGGAGTGGCTCACGCGCGAGTCAGCCGAGCCGGTCAACGCTGACGTCAGCGCGGTCTGAGCCGGTTACTGACATCAGCGCCAGTCTGAACCGGTTTGCTGACGTCATCGTTGACGTCACCCAGGCCGGTCTGGACCGGTTTGCTGACCTCAGCACCGGTCACCCCGCCGATTTTCCAGTCGCCGCCGCCGGCGACGGCGAGGAATTTTGGCCGGAATTTCTGGGTAATTTTCAAAGCTTCATAACTTCTTCATTTCAAGGCCAAATTGCACGATTCAAGTACCAAAATGAAGCTAGGAGTGAGGAGAATAATATTTTACCATTTTGGGGGCCAAGAACTGGCCAGAGGTGGCCTGAAAATGAGGAAGAAGCCACGGTGCAAAACCGGCCAATTTCCCGATCATCGTTTCACGTCCAAAACAGGCCATCCAAGGCTCGAGGAAGGTCCTAGGGACTTCAAGGAGTTGAATGGTGGCTAGATCGAGGGCCACTAAAGTTGAAATCGTCGGTAAAGTCGACGGGAAAATTCCTGTGTTTGCTGGAGTTCATGGAACCCGGGGGTTTCTGGGTTCCAGGGGAGTTGCTGGGTTCCAGGCAAGATAATTTGAGGTTGGTGAAGATGATGGTCTGGTTTGCAAGTTCAATTGGCCATGGAAATGGCTCGGGGAGAAGGGATAAGGGCCATGGGTGTGTAGAGAAGAAGAAGAAAGTGAGGGTGAGTTGCAGAGAAAAACACGCGGAGGACAGTGAGACAGAGAGAAGTCAACAGACGGGGAGACAAGGCCACATGGGCCAACAGGACAATTGGGCCCCAGCCCAAGTATCCAAACTGTCCAAAATTTAAAATACAGGTAATGTCGGTAATCCAACGCCCGTAAAATATTCGTTCGGAGTCCGAACGACGTCCTGCTCGCGTCTACGCGTTCATAACGACGAGCACGACAAGAAAATAAAAAGGGAAGGGTCGTACGAGTTACGACGCAAAAGTCAACCGAATGGTCAACTAGGGGCATTTTCGTCATTTTCCACTTCCGGGAATAAAATAATTCTAATTTTTGAAACGAGCTGTAACAAGTAGGAGCTTTGCTCCATGGTTTTTGGAGATAAGGCAGCGTGCAGAGCTTCAGGCAGAGAGAAGAAAAAGTGAGAGAATGTTAGGGTTACGTGGGATCAGTAGATGTTTGTCTTGCCGAGGTTCTAACTATCGATCGAGGTGAGTGGTCTATGTAATGTGTACAAAATGTTCTTATTTTGTTATAAATATGAAAACCATGAGCTATCATGTATTTTGGTCTATTTTTAAATATCTCGATCTCTTTTCAAGTCAAGCATGTTTGATTTCGTGTATATATTCTTGATGGGATATATATACATTCTATGTGGAATTGTTTGAGATTGTTCATGGAGCATGAGAACTTTAGTGTTGGGTTATCTGAGGGATAAATGTGTGGCACACGGGGACATTAGGGCATAATGGCCAATTTAGGGGTTACGTGGTGAGCTGCATATTATGAAGGATAACCAACATGTGAAGGGACGATGTGATATGGCATGATATGTGATAAATGTTGGGATATAATTATACTATTTTCTAGATTGTGCAAAATGGCACGCTTGACTGGCATATTACATATTCTACTCACTGGGCAACGGTGGTTGTTGCTCACCCCTCACCCTTTTATTTTCACAGAGATGAGTTATTTGGCAAGACATGGCTAGAAGAACGGAGTTTGTGTTAGGCGAGAAAGTGTACATTTTATTTATTTTTGCCCACCTGTAATGATTTTTAGGGTTATTTATTTATTAGAAGTTCGTTTTTATTCTTATTTTTACTTTTACTCGCGCGCTAGGCGCAGGGTTATATTTATTAATTTTTCCTACTGACCCCAGGTCTGGGGCGTGACACTTCTCCTCTTGGAAAGCCCTCCTCCTTGCCTCCTTGTTAGGACCCTCCACCTTGTTGGATTGTTTTGGATTTGGATGATGATGATTCTTCACAAGCTTCCAAAGAAGAAAGCCTCCAAAAGATCCACACCCACAAGTGTTGTGAGATGGATGAAGGAATAACCAAATGAAGAAATAGGAGTTAGCCAAATTCTTCAAAGGGTGGCCAGCCTCTTTGTGTGAGAAGAGAGGTTTTTCTTTTTCTCTTTTGTTGTTTACAAACACAAAAAGCCCTAATGAAAAATATCTCTATAAATTTCAATATATAGTGAGAAAGAAAAGTCAATCAAATTGAAAGTTTTCTTCACCAAAACCTTCTCAAGGCCGGCCCTCTATAATGTTGGGCTTGTCTTGGGCTTTTCTCATTTAAGTCATCCTATGCTTGTAGAAAAAGCCCAATGGGTTTAGGCCCAATGCGCCCAGAAAAACGCAAACTTATTTTAAGCCCAAAAACGAAGTTTCATCGTTTCTATAATTAATCATTTTAATTAATCATATCACTAGATTAATCCAATTAATCATTTCCTTCATCGTTTGAATATCTCATAACACAAGCGTATCGGTGTACAATCTTTTAGGTTCCCATTAGTGAAGCAGTGAGGTGATTGATACAAATACCAAAGTATAGTATGCATATAATCATTTGGTGAACTAAACTTACTTTTAATTCTGCCTCTGCGTTGATGATTACACACTTAATCATCAAGTGGGGCTCATTAACCAAGAGTGCAAGCTAACAATAAATCATGGCTCCCAAGCTAATAAAGAATTTTTTCGAAGAACCTATTCAATTGGAATCACAATGCAATTCAATCCTTCTCAAAATCAATACTCATGATCACATCATTAGGGTATGGATACTTTGTCAAACCCCTAATGTGATCTACTTCATTTATACGATTCTATTTGAGACGTTTAGGAATGCCTTCCTATATAACGCTAGATACTTCGGCCGAAGATTTCCAAATCATATATTTGAGTATTCTTTCTCACTTAATGAGGATCAAAGATTCCTTGTTGAACATCCACATGTCCCTGAGAATAAATCAATGACTCCAATAATGCATAGAACACATCCACGGTGAGATGTGGTCACATCTCATTATCAAATGATCACCAGCATATCCTCAAGACAACTATGATGCCTCAGGTCAAAGGATCACTTACATTATTCCAACTTATACAGTTACTTGCTTGACATGTGATTTGAACTCCATGCAAGTACTCCTCAGTGTTATTACATGAATGGTTTGAGACTTACCATCCTTCACAATGAAGCAGAAATAGTACATACTAGTCCATCCAGATTGCCAGTATCCCTTCAACATCCTATGACTAGGATCATTTTGGACATTATGGTTATGGTGAAAAAGGTCTTAGTTGTCTAACGTCATTAGATTACCTCTTCCATCAATCCATTGTTCATGGATACACCATTTAGACGTCTATCATATAACGGATAAAGTCTTAACAGTGACTTTGCCCTTTTGACATTTTAGCCATAACTAAAACATTAAGTCATATCCTGAAGGCTTTCTTCAAAAGATTGGCTTTCAGGGCATACTTCTAACAATGAGTAGCTACCATTATCAAATTATCAATTATCATCAATTCGTGATCCAAATAATTCTCATGTACATGCACATGCATAATTTATAAGTATCTCATTTTTTGGGTACAATGCCTCTTCAGGGCTTCCATTGTCAGTTATAAGACAAACATCAAAATGAATTACATAGAGAATTGGATCACAACCTTCTGTGGAGCGTTATTCTTAATAAGCCTTTATCTTTTTTATAATCTTCACTTTTATGAAGTTCAAAGTTTGGAACATATATATTTGTCATGATTCAGGCTTGTAACAAATTAATCATTATAGTCACTTATGAGACAAAAGAGGATGTATCAACATTGATTCACGATGTTCTTGAAACTGTCATTTCTCCCCCTAACAGAGGGAATAATGTTTCATTAAAGTGACAATTCGCAAAATTGCGATAAATATGAGCACAATTAAAAAAAATTGAACTTGAATCCCAATTTGGATGGATGAACTACCTTTGTGTACACAATTACTTGGTTGAAAAATTAACCTCAACCAAATTGATCATGATGATGCATGTGATCAAGATGCATCTCCCAAGTAAAAATTAGCAATGAATAAAATGCTTAAAGCTTCTAGTAAGCCATGAAAGCCCAAAATCAATCCCAAGTGGCATCAAAGAGTCTACAAAATTTGGGAATTGTGCTTGTTATAGCAAGCGAATAATATAATGACCATCTTGTAGATACATCTAGGTCTTTTGTCAAATAATCCACAATAAGATGTTGAATAAGCTCACAAATACGCTTTTAAATTCTCGAGAAAAAAATACGGGGATCCAAGGTCAATTTTAGATGGTCTGAGGACCAAATTTTCATGTGAGCAATCTCTGCAAGGACGTGCATAATGCACTGTGTTGAGGCCTCAAAATATGTCCATATGGATTTGTAATAATTCTACAGATATTATGAATTTAGATGTCCAAGATAATCATGCCATCATTTGGTCAATGAAATTCTAGTTCACGACAAGCATACACTACTTATATGGTTGTGCGGTACAACTCATAAGAGAAAGTAGGAGCTTTTTTGAAAAATAAATTGAACGAGACTAAAATACAATTCGATGTAAAAAGAAATTAAACGACCGAAATAATAACGTGATACAATTGAAAGCAACATATTATATTTGCTAAAAAAGAGAAAGAATAAATTAATAATAAATAAAAGAACAAAGCTATAGAGAGATAACTTTACCAATAATTTCTTGCTAACTTCAATGTGGGAGATGAAACTGTTACTCAACCACTGATAAAGGAATAAAATGATTTTCCATTTGTAGCAGAAAACAAGTCAGAAATCTTGAAGCGGGTTATATCCACCAAATTCAAATTCATGGGAGAGTTGTCAATTTGCCTCAACCATTTTTCATTTATCTTTAATCAAGACTTGTTAAAAATTCACCAAATATTTTTGCATGCGACTTAGTCGTGCTCAAAGCCTAATTGCAATAACCATAAATCGATTAAAAATTGGTTTGCGTTATTTATGTAATTAAACCAAGGCGCTTCAAGATCGCAATTATGAAAGATCAAAAAACTATAGGTTCTCATTTGATCATGAAGGTTCATGTTATGATCTAATAATTTGTCCTCTAGGATGTAGAATTTCATTCCATGAAAACAAGAGAAAAATAATTTCTCATCAATGTCGGGAAAAAAAATACTCAGGGTGGGATGTATCCACCGAGTCTAACATAGTCATATAACCATTTGGTTATAACTTATAGGTGCAATGAGCTATAGGCTCCCAATTGCTTAAATATGAACTTTAAATTCATATTATATGGGTTGTAAGCCTTCCAGTCATCATTGAATAAGAATCAAAGATCAACACGGATTGAAGTGTGATTTTTGTTATAGGATGAGAGTTAGAGGGACTGCAGGTTCTGATGTATTTAAAACTCATCAACACAAAGCAATTAATTCAAATCATGCTTTGAAATATAAAACTAAATGAATATACACATATAGAAAACCAAGGTAAGATTCATCACGCATACCGTGCGTTATTAAAAGGGAATATAAAACAACATATAGGGCTCGTTTGATAAGTGTTTTTAACTGACTGGAAGCGCTTTTAAAGAAAATATTTTTGGGTTCCAAAAGCACTTGAAGTGCTTCCTGTAAGAAGCACATAACTGGTGCTTTTTGCTGGAAGCACCTCAAGTGCTTTTTCAGGACTAACTTGCATTTTTACTAAGAATTGGTTCCAAAAACATTTTCTCTAAAAGCGCTTTTAGTAATTTAAAAACACTTGTCAAACGAACCCATAACGTAATATAGGATTGATAACAATAAAGTCTAAATTAATATTTAATAATGATAACAATCCGTGTGATGATAGCCATCTAGATCAAAAGGATCAAATAAAAAAAATGATTAACAAAATATAAACATGCAGATTTTAGTTAGATGCGTAAACAAAATGAATTCTTATTTGAGAATCCATTTAATTTGCTGTAATGTTAACAGGTTGAGTCATGTTTCACGTACGGCAAAAGAAAAATAATATGTGTGAAGTCTAGTTTTATGTGTTTTTGGCTTTCCTTGTCATACTTGTAATATTTATTCACACAAGCTCTTAGATGAATTTCAATTAGATTAGACTTAGGATGGTACTGTTGAAGTCTGAACCTTTGAAGAACCAAGTATGATCTCAAGAAAGGTTGGTACATGCATATACATTTCACGTCATGTTCATTATGCCTTTCTGACTAGTTATATCGTCTAATCAATAAGAGTATCTGCTTCACCCAGAAAACTGGCACACAATTTAAGAAAACCCACATGGGCTCTCTGACACTGTTCTATCTCCCGAGACTGAGTTTTCACCATTGATCTTTTCAGATTGTTTTTACATGTGACAAGTGTCCCTTGGGAGTTTTACTACTTTAAGAAAGCTTTGGGTTTCATTTGTTTTTTGGTTAGAAAAATCAGAATTTTGATAGAGAGTGTTTTAAAGCTTTGAGCTCCCTCTCGGTTCCTCTTTGAAAACCCAGCTGCAAACATATATTTTTGTGTGTGTCAACCCACACAAATCTTTTGAAAATATGTTTGCATTGTTCATGGTCTAAAACTTTGTTTTTCCAAATCTTCATATAGACATTTGTCTTGGATTCTCGTTAGTTTCTTCCTTCAACCTTTTGAGCGGGAGAAACTGACTGGTCATCTTTTGAATCCACAGCTGCATTTCATTTTTATATCTTAACATCATTTGCATGGTTCATGCTTGATTTCGGTGCCACAAGAAGATGAGCTCATAGGTACAAGCTGCCCTCTTGTGAAGACTGAAGAGATCTCCATTTGGTGCAATATAAGGTTGCACAAAGGTTCAAGCTGCTCTCAGAATAAGTCTAGGAATTGAGCTTGTTGTGATTGTCTTTGTATGAACCTTATTCATCACTAGTGGACTGGACTCCTGGGAGTCCCCTGGTTTTTTAACCCAGTTAGGGGTTTTTCCAGGCACCAAATTGACGTGTGTTATTTGATATATCGTGCTTACTTATGTCACAGAGTATATTACATGCTCCTTCCATGTTATATGATCTGTGAAATATTTTGTGTGCATGTTTATTGTTATTAAACTTAATCTGTGTTGTATCTGACTAGTTGTGTTGCCTTGTCAATTAAGTTTAATTCTTATATCTGTGTTTACTGTCAGTAACAGACTTGTATCTATTTCACTAGTTATTTCGACTAGTCATATATACAAGAGTTTGTGTTTGTTGTAGATTATTCCGCCTGGTATCAATTTCAATATGGAAGTTGTAAACTGATCCAACTATATCGCATATATCACAATAAAATAGAAGAACTCTAAACCCAAATAAGATTTAAACACAATATTATGAATGAAGAACGAAAGTTGAGAGCATCATGAAGTCCGATGGTTATGTATATTAAAAAAAAATTCTAAACCACGCAATGGCTCTAGCTCAGATGAAAAATAAAATCCAAAGGAAAGAAATCATATTAAGAGCGTACTGATAACATGTTGGAAATAAAATAGAGCAAGAGATAATAGTGAGAGACAATAGATAGATTAGGAGGAGAAAATTGGTTATATTTAATATTGAATTTTAGTTTTTTTTTTTAATTTATTACTATATATTAAGGAGATGGGTGATGGTTCGAAACTATTACAATAATTTAAGATATGCCTACTAAAGACAAAAGAGGAGGTGAGTACCCAGTTTCAGAGTACGATTTAGGTTCTTCGTTCTGATAATGGCGGTGAGTTTGTGAGTTATGAACTCTCACAGTATTTGCAGGATCATGGAATAGTTCATTAGAAGTCCACTCTGTACACTCCTCAACAACATGGGGTAGTATAGCAGAAAAATTATCATATAATAGAAATTGTTCGAGCTTCTTTATTTGGAGCCAATATGCCACGGAGTTTTTGGGGAGAAGTCGTGACTTCTGCAGCTTACCTGATTAATCATATTCCTTCTAGTGCCTTAAATTTTTAAACACTAATCCTTATGCAGTGAAGTGTGTATTCATGGGCTATGGTCTTGATCAAAAAGGGATACTTGTGCTATGATCTGACTACACAAAAGATGCATGTCACCATGGATGTGGTTTTCAGAGAATCTAAAATGTATTACTCAGGGGGAGTCTCCTCCAGTACAAAGTCTGCTGATGATCACCGACAACTTGACATAGAATTTCAAACACCCTTTATGAAACAATAGGCATCACCGACTGGTCAGAACCTATTGGACGACTTGTCGTTTACCCAAACTCCCTTGAACCATTCTCAGATTTCAGACACAATAGGTCGGCCTGATAGTGGAGAATGATTGCCCGCCGTTGGCCCCTCAGATCTTTCTTAGTCATCAGACATGACCGATCGGCTCTATTGATGATCAGTCGCCTCCTAATGTTTTGCATGATTCTCCTGGTTAGGGGGAAAGTGAAAACAACAATTCAAATCAATCACCAAATTAGTCAGAAGACGATTCAAATCAGTGACAAAATCAATCAGATCCTCTTAAAGTGGAAGACAATACTCATGTACCTAATTCTATTGATGTTCTTCTAATTTAGTAGAAATTCCAACTTCTACATATCAACTCCCACCTCGAAGAAACCGAGGTGTTCCAAAAGTCCAATATGAAGCATATCCAAAAGCTAAAGTCAAATACCCCATCGGTAACCATGTTTCAGCACACATGTTATATGAATCAGTTGTCTTCTGTTGTGATCCCACACAATGTACAAAAAGCATTGGCAGATTCAAAGTGGAAGGATGTCATGAACGAAGAAATGCGAGCTCTATAGAAGAATGCTACTTGGGAAATGGTTCCCCTTCCATTAGAAAAAAGAACAATAGGATGCAGATGGGTTTAGACAGTTATGCTGAAGTTAGACGAATCAATTGAACGGTACAAAACCAGGTTAGTAGCAAAAGGTTATACACAAAGGTATAGAGTTAACTATCAGGAGATGTTTGCTCCGGTTACCAAAATCAATACCATTAGAGTTCTTATCTCTCTCCCTGCAAATCTGGATTGGCCTCTACATCAATTTGATGTTAAAAATGCATTCTTTCATGAGGACTTAATAGAAGAAGTATAAATGGATCTTCCTACAAGATGTAATAAGGTTTCGAAGAACCATGTGTGCAAACTGAAGAAATCTCTTTATGGCCTGAAACATTCTCCTAGAGCATGGTTTGGAAGATTCACTGCCTATGAAGGCATTTGGGTATAGACAGAGCAATTCTGATCACACTCTATTTCTGAAACGTTAAACGGGGAAAATCACTGCTTTGATTGTTTATGTAGATGACATGGTGGTAACAGGGATGATTCGGAAGAAAGAGCTACACTACATGCATATTTATCTAAAAGATTTGAGATGAAGGATCTCGGCCCTTTGAAGTACTTCTTAGGATTGAAGTGTCCAAATCATCAAAAAGTATTTTTCTATCTCAGAGCAAGTATGCAAAGGAATTATTGACAGATACTAGAATGTTTGCTTCTAAACCTATTGACACGCCAATAGAAATGAATCACAAGCTGTGTGAGCAGGAAGATCACATACCAACCAATAAGGAGCAATACCAGCATCTTGTTGGGAGGTTTATATTTTTAGCTCACACCAGGCCAGATATTTCATATGCACTGAGTGTGATTAGTCAGTTCATGCATACTCCTAAGTATTGTGCATCACAATGTTGTTGATCGCATTTTGAGGTACCTGAAGGTTGCTTCGAGAAAGACACTTATGTTCTCAAAGCATGGTCACTTGGATGTTTCTGGATATACAGATGCAAAATGGGCAAGCTCTATTACTGACAGACGTTCAACTTCAGGCTATTTCAGATTTGTTAGAGGCAATCTCGTTACCTGGCGAAGTAAGAAACAAAATGTTGTTGCTAGATCAAGTGTTGAGACAGAGTTTCGAGGTATGGTCTCATGGCATTTGTGAGTTGTTGTGGATTCACAATTTACTCTCAGATTTGGGTTTTAGATCACGGAAGCCTATGAAGTTGCATTGTGATGACAAAGCTGCAATCGACATTGCTCACAATCCAATTCAACATGATCGAACTAAACATGTTGAAGTGGATTGACATTTCATCAAAGAGAAATTGGAAGCTTGATTGATTTGTATACCGTTTGTTAAATCTGAAGATCAACTGGCAGATGTTCTTACAAAAGTGGTGTCTAGCAAAGTGTATCATAGCTCACTCGACAAGTTGGGCATTGGTGACATATATGCACCAACTTGAGGGAGAGTGTTAATGTGAGCATAGCCCATGTGGGCTTGGTTGATTTTTGTAATAAGGGTTTCGTACAATCATGTAGCTTTCTATTATCTTTTAATTAACTTGTATATATATCGGCTTCCCTACGGAGAAGAATACACGACAGAAAATTCCCAAATATTTTAGCATTATCCACCTATTGAATGTTCAAAGTAATGAAAGCCTTGAAAATGGTGGCTTGCGTGGTTAGGGCATTCCTCTTCAACTCACCGTGTCCTGATTTCAAACCCTCCACCATGACAGTGTACCCGTATCATGTAAGTTCTTCTTACACCTTCCCCTTAGTGCATATTAGTGTAGAATATTGCTTTACTCAAAAACAAAAAAAAAGAGGGGGTAATGAAAGCCTTTGCATTAGAAGTTTAAAGCGGGGTTATTCATCCTTGAGTCACCCCTAATCTGAATGCTCAATGCCAATAAAAAAAACATGTATATAACTAGAGAATCATTTTTTATCAACTTATGTAGGTTTCTTTTCCTCCGTGTCTAACTCTCTCTCTCTCTCTATATATATATATATAATCCAACGGTGAAGTAAGAAACTGTGGTGTCTCATAAACGTTTCATTTATGAATCATGATGAAAGTTATGGGCTCCTTTTGAAGTGGCACATAGCATAGCCCCCCATCCTACCAAATCCAACAAAGTAGCTCTTTTTTTTCTCTTTTCACTATATTTCAGACGAGTCTCTTCTTTTGGCTTACAAAACAAGACAAATCAAATACGTGGCCACCAACTTTGCTTATACCCCAAAGCACCCAACCACAACACTTAATTGTAGCTGAAGAGAGAGAGAGAGAGAGAACACTTGTCCTAATATTGGCACTGTAAAAAGAGTTTTTCATGCTTGTTAAACAAGACTAATGGAATGAGAACTATAAGGTGTCCTCACACTTCTCCAACTGACTTAATCATGCTGTTATTCCTCTCCATATATATAATCTTAATTTGGTCAACAAGAAGAACAAGATCAAATAACTGAAAGTGCTCCTTCACAATATACCCATCAAGTAGTGCATCCACAACCTTTCAGCAGCTAATTCACGAGAAACAGAATGCTGTCTTCAGCCCCGTCTAAAATACTCGTAGGCATCTCTTCCGGCGCCGATGACAGTGAGGAGTTGCTCTCATGGGCAATCAACGTTCTTGCTCGTCCAAATGACAGCATTGTTGCCATCCATGTTCTGGGTCAGTAGTTTTGAATCAATTTACTGAGACTTTTGTTTATCTCATTTATCAAATTAGTAGCATGGGCAACTTCATAAGTCAATTAATTTGTAATGTGTAGTGTGATTATATTTTGCAATGTCTCACATATGGTTATCTAATTCTCAGTTGGTGAGGAAAGGAAAAAGCGCGAATTAGCAACAAAAAATCAATCGCAGCTTCGTCGAGCAAAAGCCAACGTCATATCTGTGCTTGGAGAATTTGCCAGGAGTTGCCATTCTAAGCAGGTGAACTGAGCTTAATGACGTGAATTATTATCAACTTCTTTTGTAAATTGCAAAATGCTTAGTCTCAGTAACCTTCTTCTGAAAGTTATAAGGCTCATTAATTTTCAGGTAAATTTAGAAGCAAGAGTAGTTTTTAGCTCAAGTGTGGGAAGAGGTCTGATTGAGGAAGCAAAATCACTTTCAGCAGACTATCTTCTTCTTCGTGGCTCAAGAAACCAATCCCAAAGGTGAAAATTATCCCCCGTCTTTTTTTTTTCTTTAATTTTTCTTCTATATTATAACTTACATCGATCGCATGATCATTGACATATTTTCCTCACCGATGTAGAACTCCATCCATCACAAAATATTGCTTCAAGCATGCCCCGGCTAGTTGCACACTGGTTTTACTTGGGAAATCAAAGCAACCTCAACAAAATTCAGATTCTGACTCTGCAGACTCTAAAGGTAGCTAGTTCCGAAACGTTTCTGGTGTGCTATAACAACTCCTTTTGTGGATAGGATTGCATTCTAATCTGTCTCAAATTAATATCAGAAATCCTTCAATCAAGTTCAAGGACCTCGTTGCGAGATATCATGCACAGTAGCAGAACTACATCCTTTTCTGAAAAGAAAACTGTCCAAGAAACAAGGAACAAAAACCCTTCACCAAGAACTGTTTTACATGAATTTGAAGCAGAATCTCAGAGCACAGAAGATGATACCAGTAGCTATGCAGACTCGACCGTTACAGCATCCCCCTCTCTTGCTCCTCCCAATTTCAAAACCCAAATCAACCAAAGAAAGCAAGGTTTGTCACCTTGCAGAATCATTACTTCATTTTTAGGTTCACCATTCAGAAAACGAAATGGAAGTTTGTCCAAGAACGAACTGCAGCTACCTTCGTTAAAGTGCTTCAGCTACAAGGAGATCATGAATTCCACAAATAACTTCCATCCAGGTAAAAGTGTCAGTTCAATTAGTTGTGACAATAGTTATTTGAAATTGTTGAAAGCTGTGGTGTTAATTTTGTTAACCTCCCTTGTATCCCTTTGCCCTCTGTTTCCGGCTTACTTGGAATTCTCATGCAATATGTTTCCTCCGCATTTCAGATAATATAGTAGGTCGAGGTGGATATTCAGAAGTATATAAAGGCGATCTTTCTGATGGAAGGCGCATTGCGGTTAAGATGTTGGCCAAGGACGGCAAGGATGTTAACAAGGAAAAAGAGTTCCTCATGGAATTGGGTGTAATTTTACATGTCAGCCATCCTAATACTGCTAACTTAGTCGGTTGCTGCATTGAAAACGGACTCTACCTGATTTTTGATTTCTCTCCAAAAGGAAATTTGTCATCTGCTTTGCACGGTAAGAAAAATATACTTACTGCCTCAGGAATTATTCATGACCTGTTGAATTATGGACATTAATTATGCCTGCTATGAACAACTTGCTTATTACTTGAGACAATCTTCAGGTAAATCCAGCAAGTCGCTTTCATGGCCTATTAGATACAAGATTGCCATTGGAGTTGCAAGGGGTCTGCACTATCTACATAAATGTTGCAAGCACCGAATAATCCATCGGGACATAAAAGCCTCAAATGTCCTTCTGGGACCAGATTATGAACCGAAGGTGAACAAGCAAACAACCTTTTTCAGTATAACATGTTTGGTCGTCATGGATTCCTTAAATTTAGATAGAATTTCTCTCTCCGTAGATTACAGATTTTGGACTAGCAAAGTGGCTTCCTAACAAATGGACTCACCATGCTGTGCTTCCAATCGAGGGTACATTTGGATACTTAGCACCGGAGTACTTCATGAACGGAATTGTGGATGAAAAAATTGATGTTTTTGCATTTGGGGTTCTTCTTATGGAAATTGTAACTGGAAGAAAGCCTGTGGATTCATCAAAGCAAAACCTTCTCCTATGGGTAAGAAATTTCTAACCTATATAAAACATGCACGCACACCCCGGGTGCGCAAAGACACATACTTTGGAAGTTTTAGAAACTCCAAGCATGGATCTCTTATTTATCTTGGATCGAACAAACTGAAAATTCCTCATGTGATTTTACCATTCCGGTTTTTTTAGTAATGTAACGGTTCACATATTTCATACGCAGGCAAAGCCTCTTATGGAATCAGCGGACATAGCCGAACTAGCTGATCCAAAACTGGAAGGGAAATATGATACAGAACAACTGCACAGAGTAGTGCTTACAGCTTCCTATTGTGTAAGACAATCTTCAGTACGGCGTCCGCCAATGAGTGAGGTACATCACTGATCCGCTGTGCATTGTCTCGTATATAGAACAAATTCATCAGACATGACTTGAAACTATGATTTATATATTTGATTTTCTTTTTGGCTTTAGGTGCTAGAGCTTCTAACCAATGGCCATAACTCTGAAGTTGCAAGGAGCTGGATTCCTAAGTTTTCGTCGGACGAGTTGGATGATTACTCCAAGGTTTATGGATATGAGGTTCCAGTAGATATTGATTTGGAGGACTACTTATGATTATTAGGTCCTTGAGTTTTATTTATTTATTTTCTGCACCTTGATTTTAGGTTTAGTCACTAGTGACAAGAGATACACTTGATAGAGTAAGAGATAAGAAGTTGGAATGTTCCTTGTAACTCAAGTATTGGAGAGAATAACCGGGTCATGTGATGCGAGAGATACTAATCCGGAGACATACCCCCGGTTGTACCGAAGAAACCCCAAGTACAGGACTACATCTACACGCTACAACTGAAGAATATCTGCAGTTAAATCCAATGTTATTTTTGGTGGGGAACTTCAAGCATTACGTACAATTCTGTTAAATTCTTGATGCAGGGCAAATCCATAATCTAAGATTCCTATTTTCCGTGGTACTTGTAATCTTCTTTAATTAAGTCCGATTAAACCGAAAAACTTTCTGCAGAGCTTGAATATGAAAAATAAACTCTGAATTGAGAGGCAAGATGATCTCTATACCAAAGAAAAACCGAGCATTCAAAAGGTGATATCAACCAAAATAAAGAACGTAACGCAGTGTCCGCTAAACAACTTGACCTTCAAATTCAATGAAAATCTAAAAAAAAATCCAACCACGTAGAATTCACCAATGACCGTGGCAGCAAATAAGAACTATTTACTGCTCACTATTCACAGTTTTGGTCAAAGAAGTAAAATTCCAGATTCAGAGAAGAAGAAACAGAGAAGGTGGTTTAGTCTACTTATAAAGGTACCTCCTTTTGGTTCTGAAACTGAAAGGCGATGCCAAGTGTTCTTCTTCTTCCAGCTCATCTGTCGGAGACAAAAATCGTCGGTTTATAACATGCAGCTGCACATACTTGCATTCCAAGTTTTGACTATGATGCTTGGTAAGCGAATTCTTCGGAATTTCAGTCTGCAAGTCCGGCACAAAGTGAGGGTTCAAGAACAGAGCATCTTCTTGGTTTTCGGCTTCAAACTTTCTCTTCCGCTGCTTCTTCTGCCCAGATTGAAATGAGGAGTCTGTTGCAATATTTTCCTTGATGACTTGAGGTGGAGATATAGCTACCGGGTTTTCGGAAAACTCATCTCCGATCTTTATCCACTCTTCCCCAATCATTAGCAGAGACTCGTCTTCGTCTTCTTCTTTTTCTACCTTTGATGGCATCAAACGGCAGTCCTTTTCTTTTAGCTCCTCTGGGTTTCCTGGAGTTTTCCCGGATTTCTCTCTGTTTGGTTCACTTTCCGGGAAAATTTTCCAGATGGGTTTGTCTGAAACTTGATCAGAGATTGTCGTCCCTCTCGCCATCTCCTTCTTCATCTTCTCTTTTCTTGTTCTTGCTCTGTGCTAACAGAATTAGGAATGTTTGCTAATTACTTGGAGTAAAAGTTTGCTGTTGTAATTTGGAGGGAAAAAACTAAACAGAAAGGCCCACTCGAAACGGTTAACGGCTTTGCGGATCGCGCAGTGTTTGTCTGTAGTTGTACTTCTTGAAAACAATTTTCTTATATGAAATTATAAAGGGGTTTTCTTGTTTGTCGTTTACCGAAAACACAATACGATTTAACCATATTATTAACCTTAGAGAAGAGAGAAACAGGCGTGACCAAGTTCGAATCCCGCTCCCGAAATTTTGATTAAATTAAAATATCCTTTGAATAGAAGGAAAAAAAAAGTGATGAAGATGGTGAAGGTATTACAGTTCTTTTGTAGATTTACAGGTTGACCACTGGACCAAGAAAATTATAACTTTACAAGAAAAACCGATTTGTCTAGATTTTTTGTTTATGGCCTTAAATTACACCAAGAAACTTCCCTAATTCTCTCCTGAAGCAAGAAATTAAATGCTATATGACTATAATCCTGAAAAAGGAAACAAAGATAGAACAAATTGACTTCCTAAGAAGTCTTAGAAAGTCAATATATTTAAGAAAAATCTTCAGTGGTACGTACCATTGAATGGTACGGCCATTGAATGGTCCACATTAATTTTCGATAGGCCCCAAATAAATCTTAAATCATTCAACAGTATGTACCGTTAAATGGTATGTACCATTGAAGTTTGACTCATATATTTGTACTTTAAAAAGTACTTTTGTCTATAAATCAAAGGAGATTTTTGACCGAAACAAAGAGAGTATTGCAGAAGAAAAAAAATGATGTGCGGAGTAAACATATTTAGCTCTGCCACTTGGCAGTCGCTATTTGATATAGCCATGATTATATTGTCTTACTTGGAGACAATACTACTTCAAAAGATAGTTGTAAGAATGAATTATGTCCTCACTTTAATGATTTGGTTTAATGATATTTTAACGCATGTTTTATTATTTAAAAAAAATAAAAGATATGCTATTTTATTTTTTTTTAGACTTTTGAAAATAAGTAATACATGTCATCTTTTGATTGGGTCAAATTAAAAAATGAGTATATAAAGTACTCAAGTAGTGAGTACCCAAGCATTATCCCTTACTTGGTGCCCATGGATCTATACTCCTTGTAAAATAAGCTTATTTTTTTCATTGGTGCAACTTATTTACCTAAAAGTAGTTCTTGTTACCTCTTCTGTTTGAATAAATCTTGTTTTTATCACCGAGATTTTTTCTTCACTCCCAAGTGTAGTGCTCTCAAGATACTGTCCATAATAAACCTTCAAATATTTAGTGAACGGTGATCTCTCAACGACTAAGATATTTACCATTAATTATTTTGTTATTCAAAATGCAGCAATAATACGATTATTTCAATGATAAAACTTCTGAATTACACAACAAAGGTGTAACCGTAATCATACAAACGAGGCCACACTTACGCACACCTCATTTTATACGACTGTTTTCTCAATGAAGTATCCTACTTATTCAAAAAATAATATATAACAAAAGAGAATTAATACAGAATAATACAGCTAATTCGTAACAATTTACACTCAAGAAGTAGTGTAAATTAAATCCCACAAAATGCTACCTTGGGTGCAAATGGGGAATAATTCTTGTTCAGCGTGGTTATTAAATTAAAATTTTAGAGAAAAGAAAAACCATTGGAGCTAGTCTATAAATCCTTAATCATAATAAAGGTACATCCTCTTGGTTCGAAAACTAAAACGCGACGCCAAGTCCTCTTCTTCTTCCACCTGCTCCGTCTTAGATATAAAAAGCCGGTGTATAATGTGCAACTCCACATACTTGATGAACGGATTGTTGGGAATTCCAGTTGGCGAGTGAGGATCAAAATAACACAACACAGCGTCTTCTTGGTCGTCAGCCTCAAATTTCCTTTCGCGATTCTTCTGCCCGCATCAAAAAGATTGATCTGTTTTGCAGATTCCTTGATGACTAGTTGTGATGGGGATGTTGTTGCTATAGGTTTTTGGAAATAATTATCCCCAATTTTGATCCACTCTTCCCCAATCGTTGAGAGAGACTCTTCTTCTTCGAGTTCCTCCTCGCATTCTTCTTCGTCTTTGCGAAAATTCTCTCTAGATGACATCAGAGAGTGGTAGCAGATTGTCCTGCTCTTCGAGCCGCCACTTCTTCCTCTTCTTCTTTTTGGTCTGTGTGTGGTAGCAGAACTGGTAACAGTTTTGAGTGAGGCCTATAGAAAAGAGTCGGTGTAAATTTGGGTGTTGAAACTTGGAGGGAAAAAACTAAAGAGAAGGCCCATAGTACTCGGACACTATTTGTCTGTTGAGGTTCTTGAAAACAATTTTATATGAAATTTATAGAAAAATCTTGAGTGATATGTATCATTCAATGGTCCGGTCATTGAATGGTACCAGATTAATTTTTGGTGGGCTCCAAATGAATCTTAAATCATTCAATAGTATGATACATACCATTAAAATTTAACGCGAAATTTATGAAGATTTATCTCTTATTTTTTGTACAAACATTACACGGAGGGGGATTCACTTATTAATATTTAGGATAAATATGAAAAACAATAAATTAGCCAAACTAATTTACCCCAAAGAACAAGAATTGACAATGCTCGCCAGATATCACAAAAAAATAATACAGTAAAACCTAGATAAATTAATATTCGATAAAATAATAACCTCGTTTAAATAATAAAAAACTCTAGTCCCGACTCAGGCCTGACACATCCCGACCCGGATGTACACGTGGACACCCAAAAGTCGAGTGTGCTGGCCGACACCACGCAGGGTGACGAAAGCCAATTTGAAAGAAATAAGAATTAATTTAATAATTTAAGATCAATGTGTACACAAATGTACAGGCGGAAGAATTTAAACAAACACAGTTGTACATGGTACAGAATACGAAGTATTACAATACCAAGAAATTTGAACCTTCGTCATACCACCGCCTCGAACGTAGACAGCTCCAGCCACTAAACCTGGAGGGGCGCAAAAACAGAAGGGTGAGTGGGCCAATAATAGTTGTTTTGTAAAAACCTTTGCTTTCTGAAAATAGTAACCCCTCGCCGTCAAAATCAAGTAATTGGTTGGAAAACCGTTTCAGAAAACGTACTATAATAGTAGGTAGAAAACGAGGTAAGTACGGAAATATACTTACCATCCGAAACGGGCAGAAAGTCACCGTTCGGCATTAAAATACTTTACCCGAAGGTTCGTAAAATAAGGATCTACGGAAAAACCCGTAAACCAAATAAATGCCCACGTGGCATCAGTGAAAATCAGTGAAAACACCACCATATAAAACTATAAGATAAACGCTCATATACACAATCACGTGAAGCTGGCGCATCTGCGCATCACAACAAGTTCGAGTCGCCCATACGACCTAGAACAGGCTGGCACCTACTATGGATTCATAGTGAGCGTTGGTGCGTGTGAACAATCACGTGAAAGTGGTCCTGGCCTCACAATCCAAGACTACAAGATAGATGCTCGTTTAGGTATTGCAAACACACAAGTTCATACAGATATATTCTGTCATGAACAGGCTGGGTGTATAAGTAACAGTACGCTCGTGTACACAATCACGTGAAGCTGGCGCATATGCGCATCACAACGAGTTCGAGTCGCCTAGGCGACCTAGAACAGGCTGGCACCTGCTATGGGTCCATAGCGAGCGTATAGGTGCGTGTGAACAATCACGTGAAGCTGGTCCTGGCCCCGGACGGTACACTAAACACCGTGTAAGCAACCTAGTTGAGCGTATGAAAACATACTACTGAATACTCTACATAAAACAATGTGAGGTAATTTCCCGATAAGGGATGCCCTCAAACTAATCCATATATATTTAGTATTCTCGGGGCCGTACCCGAAATACCAAACATATAGCTAAATACGTGAAATACCGAGAATACGCCACCTGGGTACCAAGGTATAGAAATACCAACTTAATGGCAAACTAGGTGAACCCCAAAATACGATAGAAAATTACCATATCCAAGGTTCACCCAAATACGGCTCAAAGCCGTCATTTAGGTATAAAACCCGAAATCACAAATAGGTACTAGTAGGGAATTAAAATACTTAATTCCCTAAATTCCCTAAAATATGGCCGAATCGATACTAGTAATACGCGTACAAAACCATTACGGAAATCGCCATTTTAATGGTATAATTCCCAAATGGAAATGTGGGCCCATGCCCACTAATTTCCATAGCCTACCGAAATACTGAGCTGAAACTAGTAAACCGAGTAAATACCACGAAGTACTAGGTCTACCAAATATACGAGAGTAAATACCATTTAAAACCACAATAATATGTAGGCATAGTCAAATATAATTTCCCAAATATAAAACACATTTAAATAATAGGGAAAGGGCCCACTCACAAATACCGAAGCCGGGAAGTCCAAACGTACGTCCTCCGAGCGCCAAGGGTCGCCAAACCTATTTTGGAACACCCAAGATTAGTAACGTAATTGAAAATACGAAGAAAACGGCGTTCGGAAACCCGAAAACGGAGTTTCGGGGTCGGAAACCCCAAAACCGCCGCCGTGGGCCGCCGTGTGCCGTAGCACACGTCGCCACACGCTGCCATTTGGCCTCACCTATATGAGATATCACCGGTAAAATGATTAAACTCATAAAGGTACGAATTAACTAATTAATTAAACCTATCCCTTGCTTTTCTCAAATTGGAGGTCCAAAACACCTCAAAAATTAACATGCATATTACCCCGAGGTAGTACACGTCGTCACGAGTCGACCCGTGAAAACAGAATTGAAATTGGACCTCCCACGCGCCCTCACGCGCGGCTTGAAGGTCGGAGCCGTCGGCTCCACGCGCAGCTCCACGCGCGGCTCACGCGCGAGCTGGTCAGCTGAGCCGGTGAGCCGGTCAACGCGGCTCGGCTCAAGCCGGTCAACACGGCTCGGCTCAAGCCGTCAACGCGGCTCGGCTCAAGCCGGTTCGGTCAATGCTGACGTCAGCAAGTCCGGTCTGAACCGGTCTGCTGACGTCAGCAAGGCCGGTCCAACCCGGTCCGATGACGTCATCGCCGGTCGACACTGGTCTTTTTCCGGTCGCCGGCGCCGGCGCCGGCCGCCGTCGCCGTCGCCGGCCGCCGTCGCCGTCGCCGGAAACTGGGAAATTTGGCCGGAATTCTGGGGATTTTTCAAAGCTTCATAACTTCCTCGTTTTAAGTCCAAATTGGACGATTCAAGTACCAAAATGAAGCTATGAGTGAGGAGATTCAGAATTTACCATTTTGGGGGCCGGTCACTGGCCGGAGGTGGCCGGAATTTGGCTCCAAAGTTTCGGCCAAATCACAAACTTCACGATCTCGATGCTCCCATCACACGCAGGCCCTGGGTTGTGATCCCAGGGTTCCCAGAAGTCCATTGATGTAGTTTTGGAGGTGATTCAAGGTTGGAATCACCGAGAAAAAGGCCGAGGGAAATTCTCGGGCTCGTCGGGAAATTTTCGAGTTTTGGGTTCTTCGAGTTTTCTGGGTTTCTGGAAAGCTTTGGTGAGTTGGGGAAGAGGGCCAGTGGCCTTCTCTGGCCAAGGGATGGCTCAGAGAGGAAGAGGGAGGGCACGGGGTGCCTTGAGAAATTTGGAGCTTTTGCTCCTTGTTGTTTTGTGTTGCAGAGAACACACGGGAGAGAGTGAGGGACAGAGAGTCAAAAGACAGGGGACAAGGCCACATGGCCTGCAGACTATTGGGCCCCAGCCCAATCAATCCAAAACAGCCCACAATTAAATTACGGGAAACGTCAAAAATCAACGCCCGTAAAATATTCGTTCGGAGTCCGAACGACGTACGGCTCGCGTCTACGCGTTCGTATCGACGAGCACGTCAAGAAAATACAAGTGAATGCGTCGTACGAGTTACGACGCAAAAAGTCAACCGTAAGGTCAACCAAGGGCAAAATCGTCATTTCGCACCTCCGGGAATAAAATAATATTATTCCCGGGACGGGATGTAACAAGGCCTGTGTACTAAAATAATAATTTCGCTTAATGCATAAGATAATAATTTTTTCTAACTTTCCTTAAGGCCCATTGGATATATAAATTAATAATTTATTAAAATACATAAAAATATAGTACATAACAATTCATAATGCATATGATAGACTTTTTACCAAACAATTTCAATTTTTCTCAAAAAATGCTTCTAAAGTCACTTGTTTTTTCTTAGCACCTAAATTGAACTGAACCTCATCCTTAATTTTTTGCAATGTAGACACCACATTTGGTATATCTTTTTCATTTTGTAGCAAGTAGTTATTCAATGTTACTATTGCTTGAAAGGCCTCTTTTGGAGAAACAATTGGTAGATCACAACTATCATCTGGATCTTCATGGTCCTCATTGGTAGTCATATTCATTATTGCATCAATGATCTCTTCATCAGTTAGCGATTCCATCACTGCATTATTTTCAGTAGGATAATTCAAAATGTCCTCAACATCCATCGCATTTCTATAGCGTAGACCAAAAATGGCTTGCTGTAATAAATTGATATATACATGTATCTTTAAAACCCTTATATATTCTTCTTTTTAATGTCCATTAGAAGTTTGTCTAATACATGAATATATGACTATGACTTTTTATAAGATACATGAACATATTTTCTTTGAAAACAGAAAATCTTTTATAAATTAATAAAATATTCATTTATCGATAAATTAATAAAATATTCATTTATCGATAAATTAATAAAATATTCATTTATCGATAAATTAATAAATTATTCATTTATCGATAAATTAATAAATTATTCATTTATCGATAAATTAATAAATTATTCATTTATCGATAAATTAATAATCTCGTTAAAATAATAATTTTTTCCAGTCCCAAGAGTATTAATTTATCGAGGTTTTACTGTAAGAGGTGCTCAGAGTATCAAATCCCACATTCGAGAAAAAAGGTACCTGGAATGTGCTTATAAGTAATTGAGCTACTTTTCATATTGCCAATTGGTTTTCGGGTGTAACCTCAACTTCTTCAAAAGGATTAGACAAATAGAAAAAATCTAAAATGATAAGAGAAGTGATTCATGCACACTCTTTTTTATGAATTATGAATCGATGGAGAATTAAGGGATAAAATGAATGCGAGTACGCATAAAGAGAAAATTAGTGTTCTTGAGAATATGAACAGTTAAACTATAGCTATTAGAAGTCACTTGGGTATTGCATTAGTACTACGTAGTGTTTAACACTATGACTTATGGGCGGCTGAGATTGCAAGTTGAGATTCTCACTTGTCTCAACTTGCAATCTCATCCTTTCAGAACTTGTAGTGTTAAACATTATGTAGTACTGATTCGAATCTTGACAAAGGCAAATTCGAACCAAATTATTATGGCTAGCCCATTGCGAGGCTTAGTTCACTCCTCCACCCTTTAGTGTAAATAATATCGTATGTATTTGAAAAAACTATAACTATTAGAAAATTTTTTTTTTATAACAATCAATATTAGTTACTACACTAAATTAAAATCTACGGAGAGGGAGTGGGTTTGAACTTAGAACGTAGTGAGTTGAAAAAAAAAGTCATAACAACTAAAACAATCTACCACTTGCTTTAGAAAATAGTTTATATAGTCTTACAAATGCAAACAATTGTAGAAATATCACAAAGGACACAAATAACTCGGTGAATAGAGGAAAAGAAATAAGAAAATAAACTACCAAAAAGAAAAAAAGCAAGAAAATTGTATAGCTGCTTGATGGACGATGCTCGGCAAGTGATCGACGTTAACTTGGTATTGCAAGGAAATTCTGGAGAAGTTAAGAAAGTGACAATTTTTCAGGTAAAACACTTGCGTTTTCGTGGTTTTCGTCTAGTTTCCAATTAGTTTTGTTTAACTGAAACTTGGTTTTGTTTGAAACTGTTGTTGTAGGAAGCACTTATGCTCATTAGCGCTTATGTTAAAAGTGATTTTATTAGAAGCACGTTAAATTTTTTATTAAAAATTCAAGTACTTTCTGAAGAAGCCCTTAGAAGTGCTTCTCAAGAAGCATATGGCAGGTGCTCTGGACACCCGGTTTTACAAACCACCCATCTTTCCATTTGAGTTTCTTTGGATGCCCCACTATCTTTGCGAATATACTAAATCTAATCCTTCAGAAATTATGTTTTAATTCATGCAAAGTAAAACTTAAAAGCTACTAAAAAATTAAAATCTAAAAGAAAAACTTGACTGTTCCAGACCAAACCTACAGAGAGAGGCTAGGCATGGAGATTCATTATTTTGTGCTCAATTTGGGCTTTTGAATCATTTTGCCAAGAGTGATTATATGTCCTTAAAACAATCACAGTGCCCAATACTAATTTCTCTATAGTCTCATGGGAAATAGGCAAAAGTACTTATTATTTAACTTTTTAAATTAAAAACACTCATTTTTTTAAAAATTTAATCAAAATTATTCAATATCGACACTATATAAACATCGTATCAACACTATATATGTCAATATTGTATTAATATAGTGTCGATATTGAGTACTTTTGATTCATTTTAAAAAGTGAATTTTTTTTTTTATTTTAGAAGACAAATAATGAGTACTTTTGCCAAATTCTCTTTTTATATTCTCAAAGGCCTAATTGTTTCATATCATAGGGTTGCAATGAGGTTTAACAGATTTTCTCTCCCGCACATATGGCTTGTGTGCGTCGAGTGTGCATGACCTCGCCACAATTAAATCCAAGCCCTCCATTTCTATAAATTAAAACGAACGGACACGATGAGTCATAGTGCTTCCTAATGTCGCGCTTCGGATTTTGTTCCCGAGTGAGTGTAGACTTTGCGATCATGTCTTCTATGACCTTGTTGAGATATAAGGTCTCTAAAAATTTTCTCTAGCCTAAGAATTAAGTTTTATGCACTTTGTTTGAGTTTTGTTCTTGTACTTGTTCTTGTGTAATGAACTGTCAGGATTAGAACTAGCTCATAGGCCAGATGAGTGACATATGTTATAGCAGCTAAGTGAGTTAAGTTGTGCATATGTTGTGCACGTGAGTTGAGTCACATTAAGAGTGTGAGTGGGTGAGCAACGGTTGCTTGTACCCTCATTCTCTCTGTTAGCTCATTCTAGATCCAATGAATAAAATGGGAGATATGATCTCCTGAGCTTTTATCATCTTCCTCTTTCAAATTCCTATTGAATTTTCAGTACAAAATCTTCCAAATATAAACCTAATCGAATTACAAAACACTAACATGGCCTTAGAGCTCAGTTCGACTTGAATCAAGGCGTGAATCTGTGAAATAAATTTCTGGGTTTTCAACAAAGAACTCAGTCGAATCAATAGATGAAATGGCTGAATCTGGAGCTGATCTTAGAGCTCTGGTGTTCACCGAAGTGAACTACAACTTCTGGTGTATCAGGATGAAGACGATTTTCAAGTCTCATAACCTGTGGAAGTTTGTAGATGAAGGGTTTGAAATCCCATATGAGTCTGAGGATGAACTCACTGAGAAGCAACAAATCGTGATTCAAGACCTCATAGCTGGAGATGCAAAGACTTTGGAATTGATTCAAAGGGAAGTTTCCGACGAGATCTTCCCTCGAATTTCAAACCAGGAGACCACAAAGGAGGCTTGGGATGTTCTGATGTAAGAGTACAGATGTGATTCACAAGTCAGAGTTGTGAAATTGCAAAGTATTCTACGAGATTTTGAATATGCTCATATGAGGAATGATAAACTATTATCTGCTTATTTGACTAGGCTGTTCAATTTAGTTAATCAAATAAAGATGTATGGTGAAGAATTGTCAAATAAGAGAATAGTTGAGAAGTTGTTGATTAGTCTTACTCCAATCTATGACAATATTGTGTTTGTGATTGAGGGAATTAGGAAGATTAATGACATTGATCCCACTGAGGTTGTTGCAACACTAAAAGAGTTTGAACAGAGATTGATTAGACATGTTGAAGAAGGAAAAGTGACTGAAAGATCCTTCAGTAGTCTAAGCATTCAATCTAGAAATAGTTCATAGGCCAATAGTACAAAGGGGAAGAAATTTTGGAAGAATAAGGAGAGAAAAGGATTTGTTAAGCCTAGAGAAAAGTCTGGTGCAGTTGTGAAGTATAATAAGAGCAAGGAGAATTCAAAGGAAGCATACAAGACTTGTGGCAATTTGCATTATGGTGAATGTTGGTACAAAGGAAAACCAAAAGTAAAATGCTACGTAGACCATCTTTTTAGACCAAATTTGTAAACCGTGTGATGTGTCACCAATAGAAAATAAGCACGTTAATCAAACAATTAAGCAATAATCCAATCATCAATAACCACGTCATATGGTTTACAAAATATGGTTTAAAATTTTGGTCTCCCTAACATTACCCAAACCAAAATTCCAGAAGTGTGATAAATTTGTTCACATTATCAAAGACTGAAGAAGCAAAATGGTTCAACAAGTTCACTATGCCAAGCAAGTTGAGGAAGAAGCATCTATGTTCTTTGTTTGTAACTATGCATCTATGATTAAAAATGAGCATGTGTGTTACATTAATAATGATTGCAATAACCACATAACTTCATAATCGAATTCTCAAATCCTCCACTTTAATCCATCTTCTTCATGATCAAATTCTCAAATCCTCCACTTTTTTGTGACATCCCACATTGACCAACGGGGAGGGGGTGATGTGTCTTATATGTACATGCTCACCTCCATTTAGCACGAGGCCTTTTGGGAGCTCACTGGCTTCGGATTCTATCAGAACTCCGAAGTTAAGCGAGTTTCGGCTAGAGCAATCCCATGATGGGTGACCCACTGGGAAGTTGCTCGTGTCAGGCATGGCCCAAAGCGGACAATATCGTGTTTATGGCTGAGTCGGGTCTCTGGGGGACATCCTACATCGACCAACTAAATGGGGTAATGTGCCTCATATGTACATGTCCACCTCCATTTAGCAAGCACGAGGCCTGGGAGCCTGCATCGGCTCGCATTCTATCGGAACTTGGAAATTGCTGGCTAGAGCAATCCCATGATGGGTGACCCACTGGGAAGTTGCTCGTGAGTTCCCAGAAACAAAATCGTGAAGGCGTGGCCCAAAGCGGACAATATCGTGCTACAGCGGAACCGGTCCAGGATGTGACATTTTTCTTTGAAAAAGATGAAATATTGAATTAAAAAGCTACAATTATAAATCAAATTTAATTTGAGACCCAATCATGGATCTTGATGTTCTTCCAATCTAATGGAAACACTTTGGAAAATGAATGTGAAATTAGAGAGAGGAGAGAGAAAGAGGACTTGAAGACAAATGAAATGGAGGTGCCATAGATGGAGGAAGAGAGAAGTGAGAGAGAGAGAAATTTAGAGGGATAATTGGCTATTAATAAAAGTTATAGAAATATGACGGTGAAGTGGTAATTGGCTATTAATAAAAATTTAGGGAGTAATTGACTATAATAAAAGTCTAGAGGGTAAATTAGCAACATGTTACAAGTTCAGAAAGAAAATTGACGAATACCTCTTTTTGGTAATAGTAAAGAGAAGTGTAAGTACCAAACAACATGAAAAAAAATCTTGTGTGGTACGGATCATTCAATGATCTGGTCATTGAATGGTTTCAAATTAATTTGTTATGAACTCTAAATGAATCTTAAACCATTCATACAAGTTTGACCCAACAATACGATCTGTTTCCTAAAAAAATAAAAAACCAATATGATCTGTTTCCCTCCTCCTCCCCCTCTTTCTTTGCTTTTTTTTTTTTTTTTCACTTTTTCATTTGACATGATATCATAATTTCATCTCATCCTATACCCCACCGCTTTTTCTTGTCAGCATCACTACTCAAATCTCACTATTGTGTGGTCTTTTCTCCAGCGCGTTTACTACTTGTTAAGTACTAGTAGGCCTTGGTTTTTGTTAATATTATTTGTCCTTGTGATTAAGAACAATTCATTTAGTATTTTTTTGGAAAAATCTTGAGTGATACGTACTATTCAATGATACGACTATTGAATGGTTCAGATTAATTTGCAGTGGGCCCCAAATGAATCTTAGCCATTTAACAGTACGTACCATTCAATGGTACGTAACACTGAAGTTGGACCCATTTTTTTGTTAAAATTTTATTTGTGAGACGCTTTTCATAATTGTTTTTAAAAATTACGCCTAAAAAAAATGAAAAAGTTGTTAACCAGTTAAATTGGGTGAACCCGACACGGATTAAGACGGTTGACTATGAATTCAATATAGTGGACCAAGCAATGTTTGTGATTAGAGTGGTTTTATGCACACCCAAAATGTGTCTCAAGACACCTAATTTTCTTGTACACCCTTACTTAATTTTAAATCATCTTTTTAGACACCCACACATATTTGTGACTATACCCACACTACCCTTTAAATTTAAAAAGAAAAATCTAAACACTTGAAATAAAAATAAAATAGAAAAGAAAGCGAAAATTTCTGGGTTCTGCAACCCTGTTCCACGTTCCTCCGTCAATAACACATTCAGGCAACCTCTCCACCAAAAATGTTCCTCCTCCCTAACTCCCCCTTTGGTTCCCCACCTTCCTCCCACGGTCGCACCCCTAAAAACTTGATACGTCCTTCTCTATTTCCCTCTCTTTTCTTTGTTAAGAAACTAACAAAAAAAAAATTGCTTAGAGTGGAACTTTCCTAAATCAATCCAGGAGTTGGGGGTGGGCTCTTGGGCTAGAGGAGGTTGAGAGAGAAATAAAGGAAGAAAGAGGAGGGAGCGTAGGCCGCCGGCCACGGTGACGGAGATAGGGCTAGGGGAAAAAATGGTTGCAGCGGCAAATTTTTTGTTTTTGTTTTTGAGAACTTTTAACTTTCTTTCTATTTTTTTATTTAAATATTTCTGTTTTCTCAAAAAAAAAAAAGATTGAAAAAGATGTCCGTTTCAGTCATTCTGTAAAGGGATAAAATTGTCATTAAATTTTTATGATTATGCGGCAATGGTCCACGGTTTGGATAGTACAGTAATACAGGAAGACAAGGGGGAGCCCATGGGGGATGGCGTGGGACGGTGCGGCACGTGATGGGATGAGATTGGGCCCACCTAATTGTCTACAGGGAAGCTCCACTTTGATAGCTACTGCACGTGCACATGGAAAATTGGCCCTCGGCTCCAATCAAAGAGCGTATGAAATTAGCCAATGCCTTTTCACAATTATTAGGATTTGCCCCATGTAGGACGTAGCAATTTAATATGGATAATATTTGGGTACTCACTAGTGAGTACCCTATATACTCACTTTCTGATTTGGCCTAATCAAAAGATGACATGTGTTTCTTATTTTTAAAAGCCCAAGAAAAATTAAATAGCACATGTTTTATTTTTTAAAACAATAAAATATGTGTTAAAATATCATTGGACCAAATTATTAAAGTGAGTATATAGGGTACTCACTAGTGAGTACCCAAGTATTATCCATTTAATATTAGGTCAACGAATGTTTATTATCTTCCCATCACTTACTACCCCTCGTGAAATGGAACACAACATATGACCCAGTCAACAAATTGTGGAACTAGCTAGGGTCACACTGTATGAACCAAAAGAGAAATACAAGCTTTCCATGTAGCAATTGCAGACTATTCTTTTGCAAAAAGTTGATAATCCAAGGATATCCTATAAGATAAATGATTTTAATTCTCAAACCACAATGTAGGATGTAGGATGTAGGACGAAATAAGAGAATGTAGAAAGAAAAGTAGCTCGCATTTCCCCCAAAAACGAAATTTGATATTTGGGTCATAAAGTTGACGATATGTGCATGTTTTATTACCAAATGTTTGTACCTTGTTGGATTAAATCATGGGCTTGCATTATTTAGTGGACTCAAATGAGTGGTTAGTTTTGTATTAACTTAGTAGTTATTAACTATTTAGCTCTAGATGTGGGCCAGTTGGTCATGGCGTCATCGTCATGACAATGTGTCCGCCATTTGCACCCAGGTTCTAAACCCTCCTTGTAGATTAGAGTATCGGCTTGTAAAAAGGAAAAAAACGACTAGTTAACGTTTAAATAGTCTTGGTTCATTAAAATATTTATGAGATTTAAAGGGAAAATTCTTCAGTGGTACGTACCATTCAATGGTACGGCCATTGAATGGATTGAATAGTACGTACCGCTAAAGTTAAACCCGATTTAAAGTTGTAAAAAAGTTATGACCTGAGTCATGCCTACCATATGCATCTTGAAATGTTTAACTTGGTGCAATAAATTTGTTTTGTCGTTTAACATTACCTTGGTAGGAAGAAAATATTTCAATCCCAAAAACAGGGGAAGGAGGGAAGAACGTGTCATTAATTCCTTCTTCTGATAGGTTTTAGATTTTGCAGATTTTACCTCAAATATTTCAAAGTACAAAGACATTGAAGCTGAATCTGGAATCTTCTTAGTCGGGAAGAAACTGAGAAGGATTACCAGATTGGCTACCAAACCTGGAGATTCATTATTCTTTAATAACAAACTTGCTGCTTAGTTTGTTAAATAATAATGATTTAATTATTAATTAATCATATTATTAATTTATGTCCTTAGAAACCCAACCCAGAAAGGAAAGTTTGATTTTTGGTCATAGGGATCTTACTTTCCTTTAAAAGAAATGGCCAACCTGTCAAACCTCAAACGTAAGGACTCTCCGAAACTTCGAGAACAACCGGAAAAAAAAAATCTATTTCTTGTAGGGCATGTTTGGATAGGGGTTTTATTGGGGGAGTTTTTAGTTTAAATACCAAATTCAAAATAACTTTAAGTTAAAATACCATAGTTTTAGTTTAGGTACTAGTTGAAAAGTCAAACTAATTTGCTAGGTAAAATGATAATAATGTCCAACCCTACCATCACAAAGTTATAGCCATTAACTTTCCCAATGAATTGTAACTAACAAGCATGAGTATGAATTTTTTTAGAAGAAAATTTTTTTTATTACGTTAATCGCTTAGGGCGTAGGGTCTAGTTCTCGGATTTTGGGCTTCGCCCAAAACCCGAGACCTACACCCTAAGCCCTAAGCTCCTCCCAAGGACATTCTAAAACCCTAAACCCAAAATGATCAACCCCAAACCTTGACCGACCTTTTAAAATCCTAAACTTTCAAAGTTAACCCCGAGCTCTAAAAGCCTTATAAAATTATGAAAGAAATAAACTTGAGGACAATATGGTAATCTCTCATATCTTTTATTTAGTCATAGGATCACTTGCAATAAAGTTTGTGGCTTATTATAAAATATTTAATTAGACTTGGTATTTTTCCTTAAATATAGTATTTTTTCTTAAAACCTATACCCAACTTGGTATCTAATATGAATTTACCTTTTAAGGGGTTACCCAAACAGAAGATTTTAAAATAAGAACTTCCAAAACTCATTTTCTAGTCCAAACTCTCTTTTTAGTCCCTCATCCAAACAGACCCTAACATCTTCCACTTCCACACGAATCTTGTCCACAAGTATCATATGATATGATCTTGATTCCTAACTAGCTGACTGCTGACCACATTCTTTTTCCCGGTTGCAAAGCAAATAGGAGGAAAGGGGAAGTATCTACGTGAGGGTGTCTGCCTCCATAGGGCAACCTTCCTGTATAGGTGCTACCACATGCATGTCCACAATTGTAGAAAATTTAATGGAAACTGAGCTTCTATTACAAAACTAATTATAAATGCGAAGCATGGTTAATTACTTATAAGTAAAACTAAAGTCGCTTACTTAATTTTTTTTAATGTGGATTCATACTCATAAGACATCCCCTCATGTGTATATTTATTTAAATCTAACACGTGGACACCACGTATTTAGTTACGGGAAAGCACGTGAGCGGTTATGTTCAACACATGGACCAACGTTCTCTAATATAACAATAAAGACATTAAAGTTTCACTATAAAACAAGTTTGCAATAGGAGTAATTAACCCAATTCTTTATAAGTACAGTTCACTTAATTTCATATGTAAACTCTATTTTTTCATCCAATTCTAAAATTCAACTCGCATGAATCAAATGACGATATAATTACATACACAGGTGCGCTCACCTGCACATACATATTTTTGATAAAGTTGATACCTAGTTCCGATTAGCCTCGTTGTGATGACACTGCTTTGTCATGGAACTATGAGATTGTTTATCTTACCCTGTAAAAAATAAAAGAATTGAAAGGAAGTAAAAAAGACTTCCAAAACGTACACACGCATGCCATTGGTTTGTCCGCATTATTAGAAGACGTTCTTACTAATTTTTTTTTCAGTGTTTTTTGAAAAAGGAAATCCGCTTGTGGCCAAGTTATGACAGTTTATCATTTCGAAAACCAAGAAGACTCAAAAAAAATTTCAAACATCCTCTAACTATCATCGCGTTCTTACTAATTTAAGGAAAACCCTTCAAACCAAACACTGCCCAAAAGATCACAACAATTCCCACCCAATAAAATAGGTAAACAAAATGTAGGTGAAGGATTTTGCCAAACAATCACAAGTCAGAAACAGATCCATGATAGATCAATTTATTTTTATTTTTATTATTTTTCTTCGGGTGAAAACGAAAGCAGAGGGAATTTACTTCCATGAAATTTAAATGAAAGAGACTTACAAAGGCCCTATGAAAAGTTACGAACCAAATAATTAAATAAAGGCTTTTAGGGGCATAGTGGGTAATATCAGCTGCAAAACCTCAGCATCAACGCTCATGCAGCTGCACAGCTCACGAGCCTCCGATCAAAATTACCGGATTGACACTGATTCACAAACAACATCACCGATCAATCATTTACAACGACAGTAGAAAATAAAATAGATTATCCCCATCGTCAAAACGTCGGAACGACGCCGAATTGTGGGTCCGGGATGAAAGCTCCCAGGCCGGAGCCATAGATGCGATCGACCGTTTCGGTTTCGGTGCGTTTCGCGAACCGGCCTTTGATTCTGGGGCGAGTTTCGGCATACGCTTTCCGGGAAGCGTATCGGATTGTCTTCTGGAACTTGCGGTTCTTCCTCTTCTCTCTGTACCTCAACACCCTCGCCTCCCTGTCCAGTCCGCAGAGCTGAGTCGCTGGTTGACTCGCAGGGGTTGCCGAGACCGGTACGCCGGGTTCCGAAACGTTGTTGCTGGCTTTTCGGCCGAAAGGGTACGATATATCGTCCGGTTCTGAAACGTTGTTGCTGGCTTTTGGCCCAAAAGAGTACGATATATCACCCGGTTCCAAAACGTTGTTGTTTGCGTTTCGGCCGAATGGATACGATATATCGGAGAGGGAGTTTCCATCGGGAACAACTCCGACATCTAAGGAAGAAGACGAAACCTGAAAAACACGTAAAGATCCCCGATAGTCAGTACACAATTCCGAAATTTCGGGACAAATGTCAAATTTTGAACCGAAACTTCGCAGCAAGATAATTAAATTTAATTCGGATTACGTACGCTTTGGCTGAGGGACTGAGTCGGATAGCTGAAGGAAGAAGAGAGCTTGCTTCTGCAAAAGTCCAGGTCGAAGCAATTTTGATCGGCAGGACCCGAAATGTTGTGGTTCATGTTGAACGACGGCGGTGGAATCGGGTCGGGTTGAACCGGAACGACGCTGTCAGTACCCGTACCCGTACCCGTACCCGCACCCGAAATGTTGTGGATTGAGTTGGGGTAATCGAACTCCAGCAGCGAATCCATTTCGGGGAATAAGAGTTCGCCGGAGGACTTTATGATGTCCGGAGCGATATCCATTTGGAGCTTCGAGTTGAAATTCGGGTTGGGGATCAGCCAGTTCGACGCGGCGTCGTTTTCAATATCTTTGGTGTTGGATAAAACGTCGCCGTTTGGGACGAGGTAGTTGAAGGCAGCGGCGGCGGATAAGGGGGCAGTTGTTGTTGACTTGACGATGATAGACTCGGCGGAGTCGTAAAACGGCTCCACCGGGACCCGCTCGTGGCGGCGGGCGAGGGGGTTGGCGGAGTGGATGTCGGCGTCGCAGGTGACGCAGAGGGCGGCGGCGTCGGCCTTGCAGGTGACGGCAGCAGGGGCCTGCTCGCAGACCTCGCACATCCAGACGCGCTCGTGGCGCGTGGTGAGCTTGTTGGAGGCGTGGATCCTGGCGTCGCAGGCCAGGCAGAGAAAGGCCAAGTCGGCTCGGCAAAACAAGGCCGCCGCCGAGGTCTTGCAGGAGTCGCAGGGCTTGGCGACTAAGCGGACAGCCGCGGCGCTCCACCCGCCTTGGAGGCCCATGTATATCTTCAAAACAATGTCGGCGGGAGCGGTTTTGTTAGCAGTGTGTGGAGTTTCTGTTGGAGAGAAGGGAGTACTATTGTGGGGGTGTAGATTCTCAGAGGCCTAATGGCGAGTGCTGATGTTATCTATCTAGTGAGAGGGAAAATCTGGGTGTAGACCAGTGAGAGGGCTACACGTGGGTGACTCTCAGCCAAGCAGAATATCTTAAGAGAGTTTGGCAATTGATCCCTGGGGTTATTACGGGATAAAAATACATAATACGATAATTAAATGATTAAATATTTTAAAATAATAATCGCGATGGTGAGTGGTTGTCATGTGTCTGTGCCGACCCAGGAAGGCTGGGACCCAGTTGGAGCAGCAGTGTTGATGAGCCAATGAGATAGACTAATTTTTTTTAAAATGCTGAGTCACACTATCAACGAAAAATTTTGAGAAATACGTACCATTGAAATTGAAAGGTACTCTCCAGATTAATTTTTAGTGGATCATTAATGAATCTTAAATCATTTAAGAGACGTACTATTAAATCACACGTACTATTGAAGTTTGACTTCACTATCACTTATAATTATATATTTTTAGTTCGCTTAGTAAAACATGTATTATGTATTATAATGCGAGTGAATTAGCAACACTGTATTACGCTTATATGGAAAGATGTCTTTATTAAAAATTGGTTTTCATAACTATAACGAGGGTTGTTAATTTAATTCCATGAAAGTATTGAAACTTGAATCAGGTCCAGTTGGAGATCTATACAAAAACGTGTCCTTCCAAGTTTGTTTATATTTCTTTCTTTCTTTTCTTTTGTTTTTCTAATTAGATTTAATCAAATAATTAACACCCATTTATGCAGAAAATCGAAATTTAAGGAAAGACAGACTGCAGATACAAGGAATAATGCGCCCATTGTAACGGGAAAGAGCTTAAAGCTGCTTTTCAACATGAATTTCTTCTTCTTGTTTTAGCCGTATTTTTCTAAATCTCTTTCCCTTTTTATTTAGGAAAAAATATAGCTTTTTCCGTTTTATTCAAAAGGACTGTTCTTCTAAAATTGGAGGGGTTCATGCATTGCAATTTACAGTTGATCTCCTTATAGTAAATGGAGAGATTCTAGGTAGCCATATCTAATTTGGGATGAAATCTTCTTTCTTAATTCATCGTATTGCATTCGATGTACACATTCAAGTACAACGCGGAGTTTATTTTCATTTAATCAAGTTGACAGTTAGTCAAGGTAACAAATAGATTACGCATAAAGTAATGAGGATATAGGGGAAATGAAATGGTTGACCATATTATATCTCAATCTCAAAAGATAGGTGCAACAAATCTCTCTTTCGTGTAAATATATCATCGTATAACCAAAAAAAAGAAAGAGCTAAAACTAACAAAGGCAACTGTAAGTCCTAAAAGATGACACTTAAGTCTAATAAACTGAAGTAGAACTAGTCAGGGAGCTACCAAAGTCTTTTACCTCTACTTTTCTAAGGCATGTTTGCATGTCATTCAATTGTAGGGTTCTAATTAGAATAATCAATTTTTTTGCTGTTGTTTTTTTTATATCTGCCAATTATTAGTTCTCCTATTTGAGTTTAAATTATTTGAAGGATAATGGTGTAGCCACGTTGGCTTAGAGTGGATAGTTTGAACTTGTATTCACTCTGCAGTTAAAATTAGTTTAAAATAAATATTGCTCGTATAGAAAATGAAAAATAAAAAGATACAATGCATTTGGTTTTGTTCCTATATTTGCAACTTAGCCTTAATTACCTTTTATAAAAAAAATATGTAGACATTATGAGTAAATTACATTTTATATCCTCAAACTTGGATAACATTTCACTCTTATAGCTCATCTTTAAAACAATACAATGTGAGACACAAAATAGTGTTTTGTTGAAATATTATGCTTCCATAAGTCAACCTGTCAAATTAGCAGTTAAATGATGATGTGCCAAATATAGGTCTCACATAAATACTAACATGGCTAATCAAATTTGCTCACCACTACACATTGCACATACATCATCTAACCTGACTCATTTGCTAAGTTTGACTTGGTGGGAAGTATATTCTAACAAGCATTCCAAACAAACACCTTAACCTTTGGTAGGAAGTATTTCGGAAGAAGAAGACGAGGAGTAACATGACTATCGAGTCACATATGGGAGAGGAGAGTGCGGACTCGAAGAGGGGATGACTACCGGGTCTTCCGACCTGTTCGATTAGAAATGATTGACTCGATCAACGGCCGAAGAGATGACAATTATCTCCCCCCTAAACAACCAAGCCCCCTCGCATCAACCAGACTACAATTATTTCCCTCTAGCAATCTTACCTCCAACAAATTGTAATAGAAACTTAAACTGAGGAAAGTAAAAAGAAAAAAACTCTCTCTCTCTCTCTCTTCACCATAGCCAAGAGGCTTGTTCAGTCCATTATCCAAGTTATTGAGTTATCCGCAAAGACATTTAAATGTACAACAAAGGATCTCTAACTTTGGTACGAGAAGGTAGAATACTCTGCAGCGTGATTTGGAAATCGTTGGTCATAGTATTCTTATTTTTAGGAGTAACTACATTTTACGCCCTTCATGTTTGAGGAGATTTTCAAAATGGACTATGAGGCTCTAATTTTTTCACATTGCACCCTGAAGTTTTCTGTAACGACCCGTCCCTAATTTTATTGTATTTTATTTCTTGAATGTGAAAGTTACCAAAATGCCCTTGAACGGGTTAAGTGGAAGTCCTACGTGGACGTTTGAGTTCTTTATAAATTTTGAACTCTTACTTGTTGTTTTCTTGTAGTACTTTTTCCTACGAGCGTGGGAGCGCGAACAGGATGAAAATCCGACGTGTAACGGAAACGTTACGTACGTTTGAATATTATTTTCTGTTATGGAAATATGGTGGTGCAGGTATCCAGTTGCCTAATCTAGTTTGGGAAAAATCCCTTCTTTCTTTTTCCCCTTGACTTTCTTTTCCCCTCACTCTTCTTTTTTCCTGCTTTCTTCTTCTCCCCGTAGAAATGCACAGTGCACACAGTGGCCACACAAATTCGTTCAAACCGAGCTAAACCACTACCACCATCTTGTTCGTTGTAACTCATTCAAGGGCATTTTGGCATGATTTTACTCATTCAAGGGATTCCCGCCAAATTATATTATGTTGAGACTTGTTTACTGCAATGGCATGATTTTGTGTTTATTATCTGCTCATCATACATGCATTCACCGGTGTCTAGTACTCGTCTGCGCCAGGACCAGCCTTCACGTGTATGTTCACATCCGCACCGTTATGCTCACTTTGGATCCATTGTAGGTGCCAACCTGTACTAGTCTGCATTAGGCAGCTAGGACTCGTATGTAATGCGCTTAGCGCCAGCTTCACGTGATCGTAGTATCGAACATATATTCAATACACCTAGCCTGTTCCATGTAGCTACTTTCTACATGAGCTTGTGTGTCTGCATACATTGATGAGCATATTATATATGTTGTTGAGCATACTTTATGTTGTTGAGATATTGTTATTTACTCATACCTTTGGCATGGATGCCTTTATACGGTTTTGTCGATGAGTATACATTATGGTTGTTGAGGTGTTCGTATTACTCATATTTTTGGCAGCGGTGCCTTATAACGTTTTGACGTTGAATATTATATATTATGTTGAGTTAAAGGTAGTTATCCATATATTTGAAACTTTCATACTATACGTAGTATGATTTTGGGAAGCTATACAGGAATTTTAAAAGAGGGGTTATTATGTTATGAAAAACAAAGGTTTTAGAAATGTTTATTTTTGCCCACTCACACCTTCTGTTTTGCGCCCCTCCAGGACTTTGAAGGGAAAATTTGTGAAAAACCAAGTTTATTTGAGCAACATCTATGGCATGCAATTAACAATTAAAGGCGGAATCATGCTTGTATGCACTCAAAAACAAAACTTTACCTATGAAATTCAAAGCCTAGTAGAGAGGTGAACCAAGACTCAACTCAAGAACAAATTGAGTTGAGAAATCTTATACCTTTGTTGATTCCTCTTTGCATAAGCAAAGGCTAATCACCCAAGGAGAGGGCCTTCATTCCTTGCTTCTTAGCTCTATGGAATTCTTGGAGGAGGACGGTTGAAAAGGGTTCTCCAAGTTCCCAAAATTGAGAACCTCTAATTTTCCACATCAAGGAGAGCATTGATGAGGAGATGAGTGACCTAGAGGAAGTGAGATTGCTAGCTATTTTCCTCTAGGGTAGCCGGCCTCTTAGAGAGAAAAGAGAGCTTGTGTTCTCATCTTTTCTTCAAAAGAAAACCCTTAATGATGAAATGTTATAAAGTTGCCTTTATACCACTTCACAATGTAGTGGCAAACTTGCAATTAAAGCAAGTCCACTACACTTTCTCTATATGGCCGGCCTTGAGGGTTCATAGGGCTATTTGGGCCCTCATGTATCATTAGTCATTAAGTTTTCATACAACTTAATTCAATGGGCTTGACGTTCGAAGCCCATTGGGCCTTGAGGCCCAAAACTAACCCGAGGTCTATAACGAACTTATTCGTTTGATTAATTAACATATTAATTAATCCTTGCCATAAATAATTAAACCATTTAATTATCCTTACTCATCTCCATTATTTCATCAATCTCTACCTTACACGGTGTACGATCCATTAGGTTCTTTTTAGTGAGGCAGTGGAAGATTAGAACTCTTTCAAATTGATTGTGAATTGAAACATACTTTCAATTCTCCCTTTAGTGATTATACACCATTAGGGCTTCCACAAACCATGAGTGACACCTAGCAGTATGTCATGGCTACCCAAGCTAATCAGAAGAGGTGGAGAACCTATTTAGTTTAGGATTGCAATGCAATACGGTCTTTCTCTAATACAATACTCTCGACCACATTGTTTGGTTTGATAGTTTATTCATGTCTACTATCCAATGTGATTCTTTTACTTATATGATTACCTTGAATTTGGAACGACTTCCTAAATCTCATTCATACTCTGGCCAGAGATTCTTAATCATATCATAGAGTATTCTCCCTCAAACGGCTTGGAGGTTAGAGATCCCTTGTTGTGCATTCACTTGCCTCCATGGCTAAGTGGCTTAACCCCAACTATGCCTTGGACACCCTCTGATGGGATGACTTTGACATAGTCAAAGATCAAGGACCTAACCACAAGACAACTATGATGCCCCAGGTCAAAGGACTACTTTGCATTATCCCAACCATGAGTTCTCATGTGACATGAGTTTGAGAACTCCTCGTTGATCGTGTTCAGTGGACTCATTCTATATTGAGCACCTACATGCTTATCTTGGTGTCAGTTACACCAATGACTCGAGACTAGTCACTCTCCCTAAGAGAAGATATATCACGTACTGATCTTAACGGATTGTCAATGCCCAATTGGCAATCCTATGATCAGGAACTTTAGGATATGTATATGATCGAGAATGGTCTCATGAACCTAACTTGTTTAGATTACATTCTTCTAAGTACATATTCATTGGACTTATTGTTTAAGCATGTAACATTTATATGAGACTACTTTAAACAATAACCTTTGCCTTTTATATTAAACTAAATTAGTTTAACAGTTGAAATGTCCGTAAAGTATCATCATATGATTGGGTTTAGGGCACATTTCCAACAGACGTAGTAGCCGGATTAGTATACAACTTCCGCACCAGATAACTGTAGAATTTCTTCCTGCTACTAGTATGCTTTATCCATCCTGTTCAGGATGGGAATAATTTGTACTTTTCTTATTGTATTTTATCTATGCTCTGAACATCTCATGCTATGTATTAAGGGTTCTACCCGTACTTCTGCGTACTTTGCTGCATGATTTTAATAGTTCCAGACTTTGGTTTTATTTTATTCAGAAATTCCACTTAGTCTGCATGATATGGCTTTCGTCACCCTCTGAGGTGTCAGCCAGCATGCCTCGATTTCGGTACCCTTCGGGATATCCGGGTCGAGGTGTGTCATTTTCAACTTATATCAACTTAAATTAAACCTTTTGTCTCTTTAAATATATATATATATATATCTAATCGTTCACCAAATTGATTTTTTTGTCAATGTGATGCAAATTTGGTTACAAGTTAGCTCATATAAGGATCTCATGCTCACCATGTCCTAAATTTAATGGAAAAAAAAAATGTTTAAAGACATAAATTGATACAATTTCATACCTTATATTGTAAAATGAGAAAATTAAAACTTTATGGCCAATTTTGAAAATGAATGTAGTTAACTCTTTTTTCTAAAATACAATGAAACTTCCGCTTAGCACTACAATGTTGCGGTATTGCTTTTGAAATTGATACTAGGCAAAATTCCTTGCAATAATATGTAGTAATAGACTCTATAACACTTATTCCTATCTAGGACCACTCCAAAATGATACTAATAACAACAATCAGACAAGCATTTATATCACATACACAAACTTGACTAGTCACAAGTCAAGGAAGAGCACATAGCACATATATCAGTTAGCAAGTATACTCAATGGTGTATATAACAATGTCTAATTAAAATTTATATGACCCACCATATAAATCATCACATTAATAGTTAATAACAAGGGAAGCATAAATCACACAAAGAGATTTGTGCTCGGAAAACTCCTAATTGGGTAAAAAATTGCGAGAACTCCAGAGAGCTCCATCCACTAGTGGAAAATCAAGTTCATACATGGTACAAGCTCAAATCCTAAGTTATACTAAAGGAGCAGCTTGTACCTATGTGCAATTTGAGTTTCTTCAAGAAGATATGAAGATGGTCTTCACAATGGTGGTAGCTCTAGCTCGGGCTCTTCACTTGTGGCACCAATTAAATGAATGATAACTAAAATGATATGCAGAATGTAGTTCCAGCAACAAAACACAAATCTTCTGAATCGAACATCAACAGATTGAGAGGATTTGGAATAGATCTTTCTCTAAGGTTCTAGATATGAGAGCTATAAGCTCAGCTCCTAAAAAGAATGCAAAGGTTGAGATATTCTCAAGCCATCTATGTAGTGAATGCAAGAGTAGTTCCTCAAAGGGAAAGATTTTCTACAGCTAAAGTTTTCAAAAGCTGTGGGGAGAGGGAGTCACCAAGCTGAGAGCTAAATGACACACCCCGACCCGGATATCCCTAAGGGTACTGAAATTGAGGCATGCTGGCCGACACTCGGAGGGTGACGAAAGCCATGTCATGTAGATGAAGCGAAAATTTCTGAATAAAATAAAACCAAAGTGTGGAATTATTAAAATCATGCGGAAGAGTGCCGCCACCAGCCACCGATCGCTGCCGGCCAAAACTCGCCTGTTTTTGGAAAAATTTCAAAAATTCGTAACTTTTTCAATTCTCAACCATTTTACACGATCCACATGTCAAAATGAAGCTAAAGAGAAGGAGAACAAGATTGCACCGATTTGGAGTTTAAAAAGTAGTTGGAAATGTCTGATATTGGCCTGAAAGTTTGGGTTTACACCCGAGGTCCGATCTACTTCAAAACATGACCAAAACACACGATTTTAGGATGAAAATTCATCTACTCAACACGAGGATGCTAATGGTGGTGGTTAGAAGTCTCACCTTAGTCGGTAATTTTGAAAAAGTAGCCGGAAAAGTCTAGTTTTTCTGTGTGCGATTTCTGTCACACAGTAGGGAGTTTGGGCAATCAGTTTGCACCATTGAACTCAGTGAGTTACAATGAACAAGATGGTGGTAGTGGTTTGGCTTAGTTCGAAAGAATTAGTGTGGCCACTGTGGGTACTGTGTGTGATATTCCACATCGACCAACGGTGAGGGGGTGATGTGCCTTATATGTACATGCCCATCTCCAATTAGCAGGAGGCCTTTTGGGAGCTCACTGGCTTCGGATTCCATCGGAACTCCGAAGTTAAGCGTGACACACTCCGACCCGAATATCCATGTGTCAATATTGAGTCGAGATATGTTGGTTGACATTTTCGAAGGGATGACAAAAGCCATAGTGTAAGTGTTGTGTAAAAGTGCAAATAAATTAAAACTAAAGTCTACTTTGAAACTTATTTCAAATTAGTGTGCGAAGTGCACGGCCCATAATACAAAGTAATCAGTCTCAGAGCATAGCTAAAGTGCATTAACGTAAGAGTAATTCCATCCTGGTAAGGATAGACATAATACAACTTGTAGGAACATACTTCCATATTGTAGCTGTAGAAGGTGTTAGAACCACCAGTGATAACTTCACTTGTAGCCAGATCAACCCGCTAAAACCTGGAGGAGCGCAAAACACAAAATGTGAGTGGGCAAAAATAAACATTTCTAAAAACTTTGCTTTTCGTAACATAGTAACCCCTCTTTGAAAATTCTTGTATAGTTTCCCAAAAATCATACTACGTATAGTATGAAAATTTCCAAAGATATGGGTAAATACCTTTATATCAACATAATATATAATATTCAACGTCAAAACGTTATAAGGCACTGCTGCAAAATATATGAGTAATACCAACACCTTAACAACTATAATGTATACTCATTGAGAAAACCGTATAAAGGCATCCATGCCAATGGTATGAGTAGATACCAATATCTCAACAACATAAAGAATGCTCAACGACATATATAATATGCTCATCAACGTACAAAATATAATATGATATGCTCATCGACATATGCAATCACACAAGTCCATGTAGAAAGTAGCTACATGGAACAGGCTGGGTGTAATGGATATCTGCTCAGTACTACGATCATGTGAAGTTGGCGCTAAGCGCATCACATACGAGTCTTAGCTGCCTAATGAAAGCTAGTGCAGGCTGGAACCTACAATGGACCCAAAGTGAGCATAATGGTGCGGATGTAAACATACACGTGAAGGCTGGTCCTGGCCCGGACGAGTACTAGACACCGGTGAATGCGTGTCTGATGAGTAGTAAAATATACATGATCATGTCTTCACAGTTTCACAAAGCTCAACATAATATAATTTCTTTATACTTAACTCATAAGTATAAGCATGGAATGATAGAAAATAGTTCGCAAATAAACGTGGAAACTAACATAAATAATATAGGTTTTATAAAACAAAGCCCACTCATAGATACATAGTTGGGTCGTAGCCGCCTCGCCTTGCTTGACACCTGAACTCCTCGTGGTAAGGTAAGTCTCACCTATATGAGATATCATTATTGTAATGATTAAACTCATAAAGGTTACTAATTAAATTAATAATTAACACTTATTCTTGGTTCGCTCAAATCGGAGGTCCGAAACACTCCGAAAAATACCCCCGAGGTAGTACGCGATGTCACGAGTTGCCTCGCGTCAACCAAAGTTGAAAAACTGGTCCCACGTGCCCTCACGCGCGGCTCACTCGAGGCTCACGCGCGCCGCCAAACTGAGCCGGTCAAACTAACGACGTTAGTTGACGCCGTTAGATTTAAAGGAAGATTCCGGTATCTCCGTCAAATCTAACGGAATATTCCTAATAACATTTAAGGAATATACCTGAGAATATTCCCGGTCTAGACCGGGTTTGGACTGATTGTTGACGTCACGGTCAGGTATGGACCGGTCACCGCTGCAACTCCGGCCGGTCGCCAGAGCTACCTTCCGCCACAGTCCAAGCTTGCCGGAAACTAAGAAAACCTTCAAAATTTTGTAACTTCTTCATTTCTCAACTATTTTACACGATACACATGTCAAAATGAAGCTAGAGATGAGTAGAAGTAGATTGTACCTATTTGGGGTTTGAAAAGTGGTCGGAAATGGCCGAAAATTGGCCGGAAAGTCTCGGTCTACTACCTGAGGTCCGATCTACTCCAAAACACAACCAAATCGCACGAATTTAGTATGGAAATTCATCTACTCAACGAAAGAAAAGCTAATGGTGGTGGTTAGGAACCTCACCTTGGTCGGGATTTGCAAGGAACTCGCCGGAAAAGCTCGGCTTTTCCGTGTGCGATTTTCGTCAAACAGTGGGGAGTTTGAAAAATCGGTTTGCACCGTTGAAATCAGTGAGTTACAACGAACAAGATGGTGGTGGAGGTTTGGCTCAGTTCGAAGAAAATAGTGTGGTCACTATTTGACTGTTAGTGTTTCTACAGGAAGTGAGAAGAACAAAGTGATAGAGAGAGAGAGAAGGAAAAATTTAAGAAAAACAGAGAGAGAAAAGTGCTTGGGTTTCCAAAATTAGCAGGTAAAAAGGGGGTCCCTGGTGACACACAACACAACACCCCCAAAACTGGAAAGAAATATTTAAATGAACGTAACTTTTTGGTTAGACATCGGAATTACGTCCCGTTCGCGCTCCCGCGTTCGTAGTGACAAATACTACATCGATACGGTAAGTGAGAAGTCAAAATTTAAAAAGAACTCAAACGTCCACGTAGGACTTCCACTTAGCCCAACCAAGGGCAATTTTGTCAATTTACAACTTCGGGGAAATAAAATCCAATAAAATTAAGGACAGGCCGTCACAACCTACCCCCCTTCAGAAAATTTCGTCCCCGAAATTTCTACATTACACAGAGGTGGAATCAAAGAACAAATACGAATAAAGAGTTCTAAAACGATTTTCCGTCTTCTTCCTCAACAACGTGGTTCCTCCACAAGACTTTCTCAAGTCTGACAATTCTATTATGCAAGACTTTCTCACTCTAGTCGAGAATCATAATAGTTCTACAACAACGTGAATTAGATTCAAGTGGATCTCCAAGTAAACATTCGGAATACAAGCGCTGGATTAAAAACGTAATTCTAAAACAAAGACGCAAAGAAACCATCGTGTACCCTTGACAACTCCAGATTTAAGTCAATTCAGTAAGCAACCTCACCAACTTATCCAAAGAATTGTTACGGACCAAAGTAGCAGGGTCTTAACTTTCCTTTCTTCCCAAACATACATCACCTCTCTATGGTGACAGTTGCAGAAATACTCGGTCACCGACTGTGTATACCTCATAAGTCAAAAGTTTGTCAACAAAGCATTATGTCGCTCTTGTGCAGCCTTTTAAATCCTCCTAGATTACCCGAATGTTCTGAGTCGTCTCATCCACTGACGTTGGACCAACTAGAGTTCTCTCGCCAACATCTTACCAACACAACGCTGATTGGCAAGGTTTTGTCACACAATGCCTTGAACGGTGTCATACCAAAGCTCGAGTGATAGTTGTTGTAGATGATCTCCACCAAAACAAGTGCTTATGTCATTCTACTCTAAAATGAAAGGTTGAGGACCCCAACATATCCTCATGGGTTTGAATAATTCTCTCGGACTGTCCGTTGGTTCGAGTGGGATAAGCAATACGTACAATAGCTACGAACCAAAGGTTTCACAAAATGCTTTCCAGAGTTTAAAAGTAAACCTGGATTCATGATTAGAGATAATACTGACTGGGACACCAGGTAATTGACAATTCCAGTTATGAAAACTGTGTCAAACGGTCTCAAAAGTAATTCTCACAACTAATAGAAAATGAGTTGATTTAGTGAGTCGGTACATATTCACCCGAATACCATCATAGCCTCCATGTACATGAGGTAACTTGTACACAAGGTCCATGGTGATATTTTTCCACTTCCTCTCGGGAATAGGGAGTGACTGTAGCAACCCATACGGTTTCTTTCTCTCTACTTTGACCTGTTAACAAATCAAGTAACGGCTCACGAACTTGGAAGTTTTCTTTTTCAACCCTGGTCAATAGTAGAAAGGTCAAATAGTGTGGTTCATCGTAATGCTACTCTGATATATGGTGTAGGATGAAATGCGTCTTACCAAGAATCTCCTTTTTCAACTCTTCAACAATCGACACGTACACCTGATCACTTTGCAAGATCAATTCATCCGTCTTTTATACTCTTAGGTCCTTTCATTTGTCGTTTTGAATTGACTGTAACCATTCCAAACATTCTGGATCGTTCTCCAGAGCATTGCAAATCTGATTCGACAAGACTGACTTGACTTGAAAATTGGCTAAAAGTAATTCAGTCGTGATGAACTTCAAGATTACTAGGTAATCCTAAGATCTGACAAGAAAGGAATATGACAGGCATGAAGAGTGTTGAGTCGATCAAGAAATGATTTTTTTTTCTACTGCTCCGTTTGCACGACCCAATTGAAATTTGATGGTGCAATCGTAGTCACTGACCAACTCAATCTCTCTCTGCTGTTTTAATTTAAGATCCTTCAAGATAGGAAGATATTTAAAATTGCTGGGATCTGGAAAAGTTCGACACGCATCCCACAGAGATAGCGTCGTCAGATTTCTTGAGTAAAGACAATAGATGCCAACTCTAGATCGTGGTTAGAGTAATTCATCTTATGCAGTTTCAACTGTCGAAAACGCATAAGCAATCGCCCATCCATGTTGCAAAGACATGCAACCTCGATCCTACAGTGAGACGTCACTGTAGACTTCAATTTACCATAGCCATTAGGAATGACAATACAGGTGTATGAGTGAGACGATACTTCAACTATTGGAAGCTCCGTATCTCAGTAATAGTTTGCATACGTTCCTAGTTCTCAACCATAACTATTTTATGAGAATCGACAAAATGCCTTCGGATGAGATCACGTATCCTGAGAAAGACACCTGATTCAACCGGAACTGACATTTGCCAAAATTTAGCGTAAAGTTGATTCTCTCTTAACTTCTTCAAAATCCTGTGCAGTTGTTTGGTATGCTCGACCTTGTCTCTAGTGTACACTAAAGTGTCGTTACTGAAACTATCACAAACTTGTCGTGGTATGGATGGAATACCCGAATCAACAAGTTCATGAAATATGTTGAAACATTCATCCACTTAAATGGCATCACAAGAAACTCATAATGACCCAAATGAGTCTTGAACGCAGTTTTAGGAACATCATCACTTCTGATCTTCAGCTGATGATAATCAGACCTCAGATCAAATTTTTTATTTATTTGTTTATTTTTTTAAAGAAAATCCTAGTACCAAGGAGCTAATCAAAGAGATCGTCGATACGAGGCCAAGGATAACGGTTTTTAATCGTCACCCGATTCAACTATCTGTAATTGATGCATTGCCTCAAAGTTCCATCTTTCATTTCACGAATAAAATTGGAGCTCTCCAAGGTGAAGTGTTGGACTGGATAAATCCCTTGTCTACAAGTTCTTGTAACTGAATTTTCAATTCTCGCAACTCTGCCGAAGCCATGCTATAAGGTGCAAGAGATATAAGATCATTACCTGAAAGTAGATCGATGGTGAATTCAATTTCTTTGTCTGATGCTAAGCCAGGTAACTCCTCAAGAAAACATCTGGAAAACTGACTCACTACTCAAAGCTTTGGAAGATAATCATACTTGGAGTCTCGTTCAACTTCCCTCAGGAAAAAAGGCTGTTGGAAGTCGATGGATTTACAAAATTAAGTTCAAAGCTGATGGTTCCATAGAGAGACACAAGGCTCGGCTGGTTGCTCGAGGCTTCACTCAAACTTTTGGAGTAAATTATAAGGAAGCATTAGCCCCCGTTGCCAAGATGAATACAGTTAGGGTTTTACTCTTTGTGGCAATAAACTGTGGATGGTGTCTCTATCAAATGGACGTGAAGAATGCATTCCTTCACGGAGAACTCCAAGAAGAAGTATATATGCAGCTCCCTCCAGGTTATGGTTGCCTTGAAGGTAGCATGGTTTGCAAGCTGCACAAGGCAATATATGGATTGAAGCAATCACCACGAGCTTGGTATGCCAAGCTTAGCTCAGTGCTGACAAAAATTGGTTTTATATGCAGTAATGCTGATTCTTCATTGTTTGTCTGCACTGGTATCAATGGGAAGCTAGTGATTCTTATCTATGTTGACGACCTTATTATTACTGGGGATAGTGCTATTGAGATTGCAGCTCTGAAGCTCTCACTACACTAGACTTTTGCCATCAAGGATTTGGGAAGGTTGAAATACTTCTTGGAAATAGAAATGGCAACATCTTCAAAAGGGCTGTTCCTTCACCAACAAAAATACGTGATGAATCTTCTCAAGGAAGAAAATATGTTCGACTGCAAACCTGCCACTTCACCTGTTGATTGTAAACTAAAGCTCAACATTGATGGAGAAGTTGTGCATGATGTGAGGCACTATCAGAGACTGGTGGGCAGACTCATCTACCTCACTATTACTCGACCATATATCACTTATGTAGTCAGCATGGTCAGTCAATTCATGCATTCACTCACTGTGCATCATCTCCACATTGTTAAGAGGATCTTACGTTACCTCAAAGGTTCCATAGCCCGAGGGATTATCATGCAAAATAACCATTCCACTGCTATTAGTGGCTACACGGATGCAGATTGGGCAGGGAATGCAATTGACAGAAAATCCACAATCGACTACTGTACATTTGTTGGTGGAAATCTAGTCATGTGGAAAAGTAAAAAACAACAAGTTGTTGCTCGCTCCAGCGCAAAGGCTGAATATCGAGCAATGGCTGTCACAACATGTGAACTGATATGGCTTAAAGGTCTCCTTTCAGACTTAGGGTTTCCTAGCTTTACACCTATGTCACTTATGTGCGATAATCAGGCAGCTATACATATTGCTGCTAATCCTGTGTTCCACGAGAGAACCAAGCATATTGAAGTGGATTGCCATTTCATCCGAAATCAAGTTCAATCTCAAGTCATCAAGACTGTTTTCACGCGAAGTCATGCTCAACTTGCGGACCTTTTCACCAAGGCACTGTCGTTGGTCCAACTTCATTGTCTCTTGGGCAAGCTTGGAACAATTAATCTCCTCAATCCAGCTTGAGGGGGAGTGTTGAAGTATACATCAAGTAATCGGCTTGTCAATTGATCTTGAGCCACTAAATCCTAGAGATCAAGATGGTCATCATTGTACCAAAGTGTAACAGCCATCTCCCCTTAATTGAAGGGAGTTGATTGATTAGTTTCTTGTCTAGGTTTGGGTGGTGTAATCACTTTGATTTAAGGATTAGATTAAGCCTAGGATTAATCGGTTACTAGGGTTACACATGCGGTCACTAGCAGTGGCGAAGCCAGGATTTCTCGGGGGGAGGGGCGAACTTAAAAGAATGCAAGGTTAAAGAAAAATGGCAACAACTAAATCTTTTTATATGGTAATGTCTTCCATAATTAATTAATACACACAAATTACAATTGTTGTCGGCGAGGTTTCATGTCATGAAAACGTCGCATAATAGGCTCATTATCATGTCATGAAAATAGCATGTGCAACATTGTGAATTTGTGAAGTGTAGGAATTTGATCTAACAAGAAAAACAAATAAATCCCATATAGAGATTGATCATTCAATAGAATAAATACCAAAGAATTAATAGGCATTTCGATCGATTATTCTTCAAAGATTAAGATTAAGAAAATAAATGATTTTGATTATTATATATGTATGGTAAAATATGTCACTCATAATTGGATGGATTAAAATGTGCACTTCTCAACTAAAAAGTAGGTCTTTTTCAAAAGAGAACAGGGCTATTTGGGCAAAACAGAATCTTGGCAATGTGAGACGAAAATCGAATTTTAAGGTGTAAAGTGGCAATATTTTTGTTTGAGGAAAAAAGTGACATTAAGTTCAATTTTTTTTTTTGAAAGGGGATTAGTTGGTGGCCAAGTCACGGCAGTCCATCTTTCTGAGAGCCGAGAAGACTCACAGAAACATTTCAAAAATCGAACTCAGAACGAATCGTGTGGAATACGGGCCAACCACTAAACCATTCCGTGGTGGTTTCAAGTTTGAGGGCATACAAGAAAACAAAGTTTGAACTATTCTCTTGTCACAAAAAAAAAAAACAGGATTTAAGTATAAGGCATGCCGTTTGGAGATAGATATACATGATACAACAAACAGATAAAACAAACAAGACGTCGTTCCATTTTGGATTTTGACTACAGCACCAGCACGCAGAGAGTTTCAGAGATGTGGGTTCTGCCGCTTCCAGTGGTCATGGCGGTGAAGCCGTGAAGCTCTTCTCACGGAGGCAGCCCCCCGCCCGCTCGAGCTACGCGGCTCGCCGCACCGTCGCTCCTTCCTTCCCAGTTTCCGGTCGAACTAGAGGGGTTCAAGGCGTCGCTCTGCCTTTGTTTTCCGACGAGCGGAGGGGCGGCCGCCTGGGTTCGCTCCTACGTAGCTTCGCCCATGGTCACTAGGGTTTCTCGAATAGTTGCTTGTTACTTCCTCCTATCTCTCTCCCACCCCCTCTTCTATTTATACTTGTACCTTCGTATATTGTTACCCATGAAATACACATCAATTAAATTTGAAAGTTAACAAAGAAGACCGGGTCCTTGTAAAAAGGCTACTGGGAAGAAGGCCGGGTACCTATAAAAAGGCTAGCAGGAAAGAAGTTTGTTCGCAGTGGCGCACTTGGTCCTTGTAGCAGAGTTAAAGTCCCTGTAGCAGATTCAAAGTCGCTCGCCCAAATTTTGTGCACCAAGCCCGAAAGCAAGAAGACGATGTAAACGACGTTCTGTGCAAAACAACAATGAAATAGCTCAAAGACGACTGAAAGGAGAACATCAGCCAGACGCTTTCCTTTTGTGTTCAAAATATGCTCCGCTATGATGGATAAAGAACTCAGCATAATGTCCATGGCGGTCGTCAGAACACTCTTGTTGTGATGGGGAAAAAAAACTCAGCACGTTGCCGTCGTCCAATGCCAGGAGAAAAGCCAACTGGAATTTCGTTTCTTTCTTAGAAGAGGAGGATGACATCGACAATTTAAAGAAATTGATGAGCAATATAATTGAAGGATATGCAAGCTACTGATCTTCTTTAAATACTGCCTTACTCAAATTCCTATGTGAATTAGGGAAAGGCGATCTTCAACAAAGACAAAAACAAAAAAAGGGCAAAAGGTAGTCTTTTACCTAGTTTGACCGAGTGAAAAAGGAAGACTCCCAAATTATTTGGGAATGCTGCTGCTCATGTGGAGATCAAAGAAAGCTACAACTCCCACCTAAATTATGTGGGCTTTATAAATTTGGGCCCCCACGGATCAAATTTGGACCAAATAACGAAGGCCATGGAATCCAACGGCATGGCAAAGGCACACTGGATTCAAAATAAGAGGGCATAGAGACAAGTTCGACAGCGTCCAAATATCTCAAATTAGCGGATTTGCGTTACTACAAAATTAATGGGTCAAATTCTCGTTAATTATCAAATCAATTAAATGGCACAAAGCCGCACCAAAATTCTAATGAACTGCAAGTGGTTTAATCTCTCACAAAGAGAGTATGTAGGCAATCTAGTACTAAAATTCTAGATGCAACCGCAGCCCCCAAAACAAATCTAAATCCATCATGTTTCTTCATAATTTTAATCAAAGGGTGTTCTCTTATAATTTATTATGAGAGTTGTAATTAAAAGATTAATTTATCTTGAATGGGTCCAAACTTAAATAATAAAACTCTATTTTTTTCGAGTAGTGGTGAAATTGTGTTGAAAGAAGTTTGTTTTGAAATTATAAATTTCCGTCAACAGGTCCGCAGAGGAGAAAAGTCGATAGTTGGAAAGCTATGAAAGTCTTCTTTCTAATGGCGCTGGAAACATGTCAAGCTGATATTCCTACAATAAATTATGATCGTTTTAGTGACTGCTGTTCGGATTTCCATATTCGGTTAACTTTTCTTTTGACGTATTTTGGGCCAAGGCTGTACAATCCATTCGAGATGGGGACTTAAGGTTAAGGCCCAACAAAGAAAAGAAATCTGAGCATTTTAATTGGGAAATTCATGATCCTCTTTAATCCCAAGATTATATCTCAACCACTCATCAATTTGACAAATGTACGGAGGAGATTGAACTCTTTTACACAGGCTGGAGAGCAGGAGGAGGGTTGGGAGCAGGTTTTTGGCAGCAGGAAACAAAAGAGAAAAGGAGAAGGCACAGAAGAGAAAAGGCACGCAAAATTCTGGGGCATATTTTTAGTTTAAGTTGACGTGCTAGTTGAAATTGGCGTCCAAACTTAAACTTCCGTTAGTCTTCCATTAAGTAAAAAGAGATAGTCCTTTCGAATCAAATTAAGAAACCTAGAACTACTATGAATTCTTGTATCGATTATCTGTTCTTTGATTGCTTATTAGCTGCATACCAAGAATGAGTTAGGATTCGTCTAAAACAACTATGGGTTCTAGAACTGGTTTGATCATTTGTATAACTCATACTCCATCTCTTGGCCATTTGATGCCTCATACAAATTACTCATAATCCTCATTGGTTCAATTTTCCTCAATGAATAAAGATAGCCCGTACAAATAGAATTAAAATAGAGAATTGATGGTCTTCAAAGAATACTATATATTCCAACTCGTGTTCCAATTAACTGAAACTTAGTTTGCACTGTAGCCACATATGACTTGATTAGGTTTGGATTGATGCCCAGTAATACCAAACGTAGTACGCAATGTAGACAACAATAATTTATCATAGCTTTGAGAGGTGACTTCTCCTTCACCTATTCTCCTAGACATTAACGTGAATTTTTAGTCAAAGGTTTAGGTTTCTTTAATCCAAATTAAGTTGAACCCTAGTTCATACTATATCATACGATGTTTTTTGGTTATGTTCTAGATTTCTTAATTTGATTTGAAATGACAACTTTACCCTCTCTATGACAACCTGTCCCTAATTAAATTGTATTTTATTTTTCTGAAGTTGTAAATTGACGAAAATACCCTTGGTTGGGCTATGTGGAAGTCCTATGTGGACGTTTGAGTTCTTTTTACATTTTGACTTCTCACTTACCGTATTCTTGTAGTATTTGTCACTATGAACGCGGGAGCGTGAACGAGACGTAAATCCAACATGTAACGGAAAAGTTACGTTCGTTTAAATATTTGTTTCCTGTTATGAAAATATGGTGGTACGTGTACTAGGCGGAATCCAGTTACCCGGCTTATTTGGGAAAAATCCCTTCCTTTTTCCTTTTCCCCATACTTTTTCCCCTCACTTCTCTTTTCTGCCATTTCTCTTCATTCCCGTAAGAAAAGTGCACAGTGCACAGTAACTATGCCATTTCCTTCGAATCGAGCCAAACCAATACCACCATCTTGTTCGTTGTAACTCACTGAGTTCAACAGTGCAAGCCGATTGCCCAAACTTCCCACAGTTTGACGGGAATCAGACACGGAAGAATCGAACCTTTCTGGCGAGTTTCTCCAAAAACCCGACCAAGTTGAGGTTCCTAACCATCACCATTAGCTTCCTTTCATTGAGTAGATGAATTTCCATACTAAATTTGTGCTGTTTGGTTGAGTTTTGGAGGAAATTGGACATCGGGTTGTAGACCGTGACTTTCTGGCCATTTCCGACCACTTTTCAAACCCCAAATAGGTACAATCTCATTCTACTCATCTCTAGCTTCATTTTGATACGTGGATTGTGTAAAATGGTTGAGAATTGAAGAAGTTAGGAATTTTAGAAAATTTTCCCAGTTTTCGGCGAGTTTGGCAGGCGGGGGACGGCGGCCGATGGCGGCGCCAGTTGCCGAAGAAAGTTGCAGCGGTGACCGGTCGGACCAAGCGGTGATGTCAGCAGTGACGTCAGCGGTGACGTCATCGTTGACGTCAGCAGTGATGTCATCGCTAATGTCAGCAACCGGTTTAGACAGAAGAATATTCCTTCTAACGCCGTTAGGAATATTCCGTTAGATTTAACGGAGATGCCAGAATCTTTCGTTAGATGTAACGGCGTCACTTTTTCAACTTCCGTCACTTCGAGGTGACTCGTGACGAAGCGTACTACCTTTGGGCAGTACGTATGGTATTTTTCGGAGTGTTTCGGACCTTCGATTTGATCGAACCAAGAATAGGTGTTATTTATTAAATTAATTAGCAATCTTTATGAGTTTAATCATTACAATAATGATATCTCATATAGGTGAGGCTTACCACGAGGAGTACAGGGGTCAGACAAGGCGTGGCGATTGCGACCCAACGACGTATCTGTGAGTGGGCTTTGTTTTGAATAACTGATATTATTTATATGTTTTCCCACTATGATTTCATAATTGATTTTCTCTATCATGCCATGTTTTACTTACGAGTTAAGTATAAAATATATTATGTTGGGATTTAGAAAATTGTGATGGCATGATTATGTATATTTTTATCTGCTCATCATACATGCATTCACCGATGTCTAGTACTCATCCGGGCCAGGACCAGCCTTCACGTGTATGTTCACACTGCACCGTATGCTCACTTTGGATCCATTGTAGGTGCTAGCTTGTACTAGTCGGCATTAGGCAGCTAGGACTTGTATGTGATGCGCTTTGCGCCAGCTTCACGTGATTGTAGTACCGAGCATATATATATATATTTATTACACCCAGCCTGTTCCATGTAGCTACTTTCTGCATGGGCTTGTGTGTCTGCATACATTGATGAGCATATTAGATATGTTGTTGAACATACTTTATGTTGTTGCGATATTGTTATTTACTCATACCTTTGACATGGAGGCCTTTATAAGGTTTTGTCAATGAGTATACATTATAATTTTTGAGGTGTTGGTATTACTCATATTTTGGCTGCGGTGCCTTACGTTTTGACGTTAAATATTATATATTATTTGAGTTAAAGGTATTTATCCATACCTCTGGAATTTGTCATACTATATGTAGTATGATTTTCAAAGAGGGGTTACTATGTTCTGAAAAACAAAGGTTTTTCTAAATGTTTACTTTTGCCCACTCACATTTTCTGTTTTGCACCCCTCTAGGTTTTAGAGGGCTGATCCGATGGTAAGTGAAGTTATCACTGGTGGTTCTGACACCTTCTACAGCTATTGTACGAAAGTATGTTCCTAATTGTTGTATTCTATCTATCCTTTGCTTAGCTATGCTCTAAGACAAATTATTGTATTATGGGCCCTGCACTTCGCACACTATTTTGAAATAAGTTTCAAAATAGACTTTAGTTTTAATTTATTTGCACTTTTATACAACACTTAAATTTTTGGCTTTGGTCATCCCTTCTGGGATGTCGCCCAACATATCTCGATCCGATATTGACACGTTGATATCCGGGTCGGGGTGTGTCACTCTCTATTTAACGGAAGACTAACATAAGTTTAGATTTGGACGCCAATTGCTAATGTGCCTCACCACATGAGTTTAATTAATAATTTTTTCACCACAATGGTCATATTAAAAGTACCGTATCACCACAGGGACCACGAAAAAAATTTGGCTAAAAGTTATTAACCTCCACACTGAATTGTACATAACACTTTTATAAAATAATTAAAAAAAAAAACACTATGTTAATTGCGGTGTAGGGTAAATACATTCTAATCTTCAACCAATTTTGTGCTTCAATATAATTACAATGAGTAAGCGCTATAGTGTAACATCCCGTTCAAAATTTAATTTATTTTATTCCCGGAGGTGCAAAATGACGTTTTTGCCCCTAGGTTGACTTTTCGGTTGACTTTTGCGTCGTAACTTGTACGACGCATCCAATTGTGTTTTCTTGACGTGCTCGTCGCTACGAACGCGTAGACGCGAGCCGTACGTCGTTCAGACTCCGAACGAAGATTTTACGGACGTCGTTTTCGGCGTTTTTCGTATTTCGTTTTGGGCCTGTTTTGTCTTGTTTGGGCTGGGGCCCATTTGGCAGCAGGCTAGAGGCCAATCCCAGATTTCCTGGGATTTGTCTGGTTGAGGTTTTGTCCCCTTCTTCTTCTTCTTCCTTTTTCGCAAAACTTCAAACCAAACCGTGGATTTCTCGGGCCAATTTCGACAAACCCAACCTCCACTAAACAACCTCGCAAACCCGGTACTCTCACCGGAACATTCAGCTCGTGGGTGTCCATCCCGGACAAACCCAGAACCCGTATGTGTGGTGAAACTCTCTGCCACCCGTGGCTTTCTCTTGGCCATTCTCTGTTTTCTTCACCTCCATGGTCCTCCCGAGACCACCAAACCATCTCTCGGAGACCTTGAAACCCAACCCAAGGCCCGAAGTCGAAGTTGGCACCGTGAACGCGAGGAGCCTATTTTTGGCCGAATCTTTCTTCCCCATTTTCAAAGCCACTTCTCGCCAGTTTTTGGTCCCCAAAATGGTACAATCTTGTTCCCTCATCTCTAGCTTTATTTTGGTACTTGAACTGCCAATTGGACTCTAAAACCAAGAAGTTATGAAGCTTTGAAAATCCCCGAAATCCTGGCCACTTTTCCGTATTCCTGGCGACGGCGACGGCGGGCGGCGGGCGGCGACCGGGGGCCTCCCGGGCAGGATGACCGCGCCGACGCCATCGGATCGGGTTGGACTGCCACGACGCCGCCAGACCTGGTTTCCTGACGACTTGCCGACGCCGCATTGACCGAACCGCTTGAGCCGAGCCGCGCTGACCTGCCTTGAGCCGAGCCGAGTCAATCTACTGACCCGCCGCCTGACCACTCGCGCGTGAGTCGCGCGTGAGCCGCGCGTGGAGCCATAGGCCCGATCTTCAAGCCGCGCGTGAGGCGCGTAGTCCAAATCGAGTTCGTTTCACCTGGTCGACTGCGGACGACGTGTACCACCTCCTGTGGTAGTATGCATTTTGACTTTGAGGTGTTTTGGACCTCCAAATTTCTAAAGCAAGGGATAGGTGTAATTAATTCGTTAATTAGTGACCTTTATGAGTTTAATCATTGCATCTATGATATCTCATATAGGTGGGGCCTATCCAGAGGACTACCTAGGCTACTCAGACGGGGTACTTCGACCCGGCTTACGTACAGTGAGTGAGTGGGTCTTTGTTTGATAAATGTATATATACGTATGGTTTTTCAACGCTTTAAACCGGTTAGCGTAGTTGCATATCATTACGTTTGTCAGAGGTAGAACATTCGTATTATATTGCCATGCATGTTTTCATACCGTTGCTCATCGTAGATGTATACACCCTGCTATTAGTACTCTCGCCCGTGGTCAGACTAGCCTTGACGCTTGGAGTAGTCACTATCCAAGCATCGCTACGCACTTTGATCCATTGTAGGTACTAGCTCCTTGCCTTAGGTTGCACTAGGGCAATCCCTGACTCAGTGACGACTTTTGCACTCCGCTTAGCGCTAGACTCGCGTCATTGTAGTACTCCGGGCCAGACATTTGTATATACCTAGCTTGTTCCTTGTGGGATTTAGCCCTTGGGCATGTGTGTTTACATATGGGTGAGCAAATGTCGTAAAGCATGAGCGTGAGTACCGCACAGCCACGACGCATTTCAGGTTCATGCCTACTGCATGACGTATTTTCTCAAATGTAAATTATACTTGTTTTCAAACGATAGGTTACTAGACTTCTTTGAAACAACGGCTTTATCAAACTTGCTTTTTGACCCACTCACCGTTCTTTTATGTTTTGCGCCCTCCGTGTTAGTTGGTCGGGAGCCTGCGACGTCGATGGCATCTGGTATGACGATGTAGGGATTTTTATACGTTTGTATATCTTTGTATCCTTACCCTTACTCTACTATGTATTCTATTATTTCTTCCGCCCGCACACTCCGTGCAGTACCCGACCTTATTGTTTTAATTCAATATTCTATCCTTTATCTTAAAATTTTCTTTTGGCTTTCGCACGCTAACGCGTGTCAAGCCAAAGACTTCCGACACTCCGCTCGTCCGGACGGATGTGTCGATTGGTATCGTGAGCGTGGTTTTCGTAACTCCAGGCTCTTTCTTTCCGTATTCGTACTCTGTCTCCGTGGTATCGTACTTCGAACTTCGTGAATTTCGATTCTTGATTCTACTGAATCGAGAATTTTCTCGAACTTTACACCTTTTGGTGTATTGTTTCCCTTTGGGTTAATTCTAAGTTCTTCTTGCAAGGTCATACCACCTCGACGCCATGTTTTGCGAAGTTTCGCTTCCGATTTCGACGCTTTGTCACTATTTTCGATACGCGTAGATTCCAGATTTTTACTCGTGCAACCTTGAGCTTGGCTGACGAGGAACTTGAGTGTTACGTGTGACACTTGAAGTTTTCATTAACTTCCGATAGAATCGTACCGAATCTAGAAACTGCCCGCTGTCGATTGTCGTATCGTGTGCCGCTGACACAACGGATGATCTTTCATCAAGTACTTTCCTTGGGACAACGCTAGGCGTTGATGTTGGCGGAACTCGTCGACTACTTCGTGTTCGCAAGTTCCGGACTAAATTATGAGACCTAGTTTCACAAATTCCTTTGCACCGGCTAGTGTTTTACACTCTAACCAACGACTTTAACCTTCTAGTAACGCGTTTTCTTGGCGTTGCTTGACTCGACGCGTTTCTACTTCTTGTGGTAGCTTTGGCCATCACGCCGAGCACGTTAGCGGATGTTCAAATTGTTGTAGTGAAGGCTTGGAGACGGATTTTCCTCTCAATTGTTTTCAACCACTTTCCATTTTCATTCGGAAATGGAAAAGTATCACCGTGAAATTCTTGTACTCACTTTCCGCACGTGGGCACCGCATTAACCTTTTCGATGATCGTAAACCTAACTCCGTCGGTCGACTCTTTCGAACAATTCGTGACTACTACTTTTCGGTAGTTTTGGACAATATCCATCTTCGTGGTGTTGTTTAACCTGTGTGGAGTCTTTACGACTGCTTTGTTTGTCGTGACTCATTTTCCTTCGAACGTTGGTGAACTCTTTTCGTACTTCCGGAGTCGATATTTTCTTTCCACTCATGACTTTTGTCATTCAAATCGATCATTTTCCCACTTGTGCAGGTGCGGTTATCTTGACTATTCGCTTCGCGACGGGGTACTTACTGCATATCCACGAGTGACTATGGATTGACAATAACTTTTGGTTTTGATTCTTGTTGTGGCGTGGTTCCACTGCCCGAGTGGGCGCTTGACTTTTTATCGAATCTTCATTCGAACGCCGATGAGGATTCTTGCACCGTGACTCGGTTCACTTGGCTAATCAAGTTGCCATCTTTGTTTCTCTTTGGTTTCGCATTAACCAAAATCTACTCAAGGCCCCGAACTTTTCTTTCGTCCCCGCTCAGCCATTCCTTTGGCTATGGAGATCACCGGGCCTTACCGTCATCTTTGTCGATCTCACTTGTCAATCCCTATCACTGCCTCAGTAACCTTGAAACCCCGTTTCGTAATGCCCGTGAAGTTCGACTCCCGAACTTCGGCCCTTTCGTTGGAAACTAATCACTCGCTAACCCCGGGAAGCCCCAGAACCTTGTCTCGGCTATTTCTTGGTGGCGTTTGGCCGAGAATCACCAAAACCCGAATTGGCGCTTTTGCACCCAAAAGAGTTGGGTATCAGTGGCCATTCTTTCTGCCTCCGAAAGAACTGGCCTTTCAACGGAAGTTCAGCCTCGAATCATCCAAAGAGGATCGACTTCCACCTAAATCGTGGTGAGAGTGATTCACTCAGTGGATCCGCTTCCGCACTGCAACCCACCCGCCCCATCGCCCGGGCCTGCTATTGTCATGACACTTGTCATTTTGGTGAGTGTAAGCAAGAAACTCAAGTGTGCCATGGTCAGGACGATTGGGACACGTGAGCTAACCAATGTCCGCGCACGCAAACCTACCTTCGGTCCGTTTCATCCAAGAAGCTGGACTCAATGGGCTGAGCTCAATAATCTACTTTCGGCGGAGACTAGGGACATTGTCAAGGCAATGTCATTCCATACCCGGAACTTTCTCCCGAACCTTTGGTTACCTTATTCTCGTATCCCGATGGTGCATGGCTGTCTAAATGTGGAACGTCGCTTTGCTCTTGGGCGAGCGGGTACTTTCACCTCGCCAGATACACCGAGCGACCCGATCTTGTTTCTAAACGTTAAACTTTCTTGGGTTTTTTTACTTCTGAGATCCAAACGGATCCAAGTATTACCTACTCAGCTATTTCACTTTTGTTTGCTCAAACTACTACCACATTACTCCTACCGGTACGATTTGGAATTGCTATGCCGTGAGGCAAAAGTTTCTGTCTTGTTCTCGTGGATTTATCGTTGATACTCCGTTATCATCGCTAATCAAGTTTGCTTGCCAATTTCATTCTCCGGATGTCGAAGTTTTTCACGTGATCCTAGGAATGGATTGTTACCTCTAATTTCGTGCCGTTGTGATTGTCGAAGGCGGAGGTTGATCTTCACCTTCTTGCCAATTCGGTGCATAACGATCGTGACGTTTACCTGAGAGTACCGGAAAATCGGCTCGTAGGCCGACTTTCGATTCGAGGAACGAACCTGAAGCCCCGGGGTGGTAGTGGTCAGACCCACATGGGTAATGTTGAATCGAAATTTCTTTGTGTTGACGATGTACCGCTTGTCAACAAAAATCTCTTGGGATCTTTCCTAGCGATCTAATTCGGGTTATCGCCCGATCGAGAAGTGGTTTTCTACCATCGATCTTTCCGTGCATTGACCGTATCTCTTCTCTCTTACCTTTTATCTTTTCACTCCACGTGAGTGGTGGGAGTTGAAGTTTTTCAGCTTCGTACACTGTGTCAAGGAATTCTTCGCCTTGTACTTCACCCCGTGGAGCGCTAGTCTTGTTTGTTCGTTTGAAGTTTCTGTGACTTAGCTCGCATCGATTGTAGGCACTGAACCTGGGCAACGATTAAAACCGTTATCCCCCCGCCTAGAATCGATGATCTTTTGACCAAATTCGAAGTGCACTTGTTTCTTTTAAGATCGATCTCAGGCTGATTACTATCAGCTATAGATCAAGAACTTGGGCCGCTATTGACCACTGACTCGCATTTAACCTACGAAGCCTTTTCTTGTCATACCTTCGTGATGACAATCGCCCCCAAGAACTTTCACGAACTTGATGACTCGAGCATTTCTCGCCCGTATCTCGAAGTTCGTGATAGTCTTCCTCGGATGAGACCTTTGGTTTATTCCAATTCTTACGATCATGCAAAAAGTTTTGCATGATTTCGTTGAAGTTTAGGAGTTTTTCAACTTCTTGCGCTCTAGCCCGATCATGTGTCTTTCTGGGGCACGTGATTCCCGCGATTGCATCCTTGTCGATCCCGCATGGTTACTCGTGGGCGGGGATCCGGGGAGCGACCGCAGAAGTGTTACAAGACTCGAACTTTCTTGGTTTGCCTGGCCTACCGACGTTTCGTGAAGGATTTCTCTTCGTTGCTCGTCTCTCACGAAACTTGCCAGAAGAACGTTAACCTCGTGTGGAACGAAGACCACGAGCAAATCTTCCGACCGCTTCAAGTTTGGTCTTTTATTTCATTCTTGTATTAGCACTTCCAACGACGGTGCAATCTCGTGTTCTTCGCAATATACACCGAGCGGCTGGTTCGTAAAGTTAATACGAAGATGGATGGATAATCGCTCATGCCTTCGAAGTGAATTAAAACCGCATGAGATGAATTATCATACCCATGATTAGAAGTCAAGCGTATCTTTGCTCCCAGATTCTCGCGAATATTTTCTTTGGTGAGACGTGTTGGACCGCTCACTCGACCACCAAAGTTTGAGGCGTCTCATTTTCCCCGCACTCACCCGCCTCAAAGGAAAGAGATGGGCCGATGGGTGACTACGATTGCACTATCGATTACCACCCCGGTCGCAAACGTAGTAACAAAAACCTATTTAAGTCCTTTCCTGGACGACCGATTACTCCTTCCACTAATCATATCTCTCTTTGATTAAACTTCTACACCGGTGTCACCTGACTCGTGGTGACGTCGGAGCGCCATAGCGCCGTTCGCTCGCACAATTGTTTTTCTTCACCACGTCTCTTTCGAGGAGCTCCTTCGGGAGACGTTGTGAACGCTTAGCACTCTAATCTACTTCATTGTACTCTTATGGAAATTTCTGGGGATGAAATTTTTATAAGGTAGATTGTAACATCCCGTTCAAAATTTAATTTATTTTATTCCTCGAGGTGCAAAATGACGTTTTTGCCCCCGGGTTGACTTTTTTGGTTGCCCTTGCGCTCGTAACTCGTATCGATGCATCCAATTGTGTTTTCTTGACGTGCCTGCCGCTACGAACGCGTACGCTGGGAGCCGCACGCTTTTCGTTCTACCCGAACGAAGATTTGGCTGCACGCCGTTTCTAGCGTTTTTTTCGTATTTCGTTTGGGCCTCGTTTCTTGTCTTGTTTGGCCGGGGCCCACGCAGCCAGGTTAAAGAGGCCAATCCTGCATTTCCTGGGATTTGTCTGCTGAGGTTTTGTCCCATTCTCCCCTTCTTCTCTTCCTTTTCCTCGCAAAACTTCAAAACCAAACCGTGGCTTTCTTGGCCACTTTGACAACCCAACCTCCACTAAAACAACCCGCAAAAACTCCGGTGCTCCCTCACCTGAAACACCTACTGTGGGTGTTCCGTATCCTCGGACAAACCCAGAACCCGTAAGGTGGGTGAAACCTCTCAAAACCACCCGTGGCTTTCTGGCCATTCTCTGTGTTTTCGACCTCCATGGTCTCCCCGAGACCACCAAACCATCTCCTGAGACCTTGGGAACCCAACCCAAGGCTTGGAAGTCGAGTTGGCACCGTGAACGAAGGAGCTCATTTTTGGCCGAATCTTCTTCCCCATTTTCAGCCACTCGGCCGCTTGGTCCCCAAAATAGTACAATCTTGTTCCCTCATCTCTAGCTTTATTTGGTACTTGAATCGGGCTCCAATTTGACTTAAAACGAAGAAGTTATGAAGCTTTGAAAATCCCCGTAAACGGCCACTTTTCCGTATTCCGGCGTGGCGGCTGCCGGCGCGCCGCGACCGACTCTGTGGATGACCGGGCGCCGCACGCCATCGACACCGGCTGATTTGCCGACGTCACAGAATTCGGCTCACCGACTTGCCGACGCGCATTGACCGAACCGGCTGAGCCGAGCCGCTGTTGACTCGGGCCCTTGAGCCGAGCCGAGCGGACCTACCGGGACCCACAATACCAACAGCGCAAGTGATCGCGCGGAGCCGCGTGGAGCCACAGGCCCGATCTTCAAGCCGCGCTGCGCGGAGGGCGCGTGGGGTCCAAATCGAGTTCGTTTTCACGGGTCGTGACTGCAGGACGACGTGTACAATTTAGGGTAGTATGCATTTTAATTTTTGAGGTGTTTTGGACCTCCAAATTTCTAAAGCAAGTGGATAGGTGTGTAATTAATTGCTAATTAGTGACCTTTATGAGTTTAATCACTGTACCTGATATCTCATATAGGTGGGGCCTATCCAGAGGACTACCGGCTAGCCTAGATCGGGTACTCTCACCCGCTACGTACAGAGGAGTGGGTCTTTGTTTGATAAATGTGTTATATATATACGTATGGTTTTTCAACGCTTTAAACTCGTTAGCGTAGTTGCACTATCATTACGCTGGTCGGGAGGTAGAACATTCGTGCATTATATTACATGCATGTTTTCATACCGTTGCTCATCAAGAGATGGCTACACCCCAAGTATTAGTACTGGGCCTTTGTGGCCAGGACTAGCCTTTGACGTTTGGAGTAGTCACCACTGCTATCACACGCACTTTGGATCCATTGTAGGTACTAGCTCCTGTCTTAGCTGCACTAGGCAACCTGGACTTGTGTGACGCACTTTGTGCACCGGGCCAGCTTAGCGCTAGACTCGCGTCATTGTAGTACTCAAATATGACACTTGTATACCTAGCTTGTTCCTTGTGGGATTTAGCCCTTGGGCATGTGTGTTTACATATGGGTGAGCAAATGTCAAGAAAGTATTAGCTATATACCCGCATGTTTTCACGACAACATTTTGAGGTTCATGCCTACTAGGTATGACGTATTTTCTCAAATTATACTTGTTTTCAAACGAGGGTTATTACTTTTGAAAACAACGGTTTTATCAAACTTTGCTTTTTGACCCACTCACCGTTTTATGTTTTGCGCCCCTCCAGGTTAGTTGGCTGGGAGCCTTGCGACGTCGATGGCACGGTGGTATGACGATGTAGGGATTTTTATACGTTTGTATATCTTTGTATCCCTTACCCTACTCTTACTATGTATTCTATTATTTCTTCCGCCCGCACACTCCGTGCACTCTGACCTTATTGTTTTAATTCAATATTCTATCCTTTATCTTAAAATTTTCTTTTTGGCTTTCGTCACGCTAACGCGTGTCGGCCAGCACTTCCGACACCTGGCTCGTCCGGGATCGGGATGTGTCAATAGCTTGTTTCCTATACTGGACGACTTGATCGAACCAAGCCTCCAGAATTTCGGAAACCCTAAACTCTAAAATGATCAACTCTAGACCTTGTCATACCTTCTAAAGTCCTAAACCCTCAAAGTCAATCTCAGAAGTCAATGAACATTCTAAAATCCTAATATAAATAAGTTTGGACGCAAGATGGTAATCTCATTTAGTAATAAGCCCAGGTTACAATAAAGTTTGTGACCCATTTTAAAATATTTAATTGAACTTGGCACTTTTCTTTAAACTCGGTACTTTTTTTCAAAAAAAGTATATATTTATTTGATACATTTTATTTTATCTAAGAGAATTGTTATTGACATTTCAAAAACTTTATTATGCACTCCAATCTTTCTATATTTAAAAAGAAAAATATTTGGCACAATTAGATTTTTAGAGTGCCAATAATAATTTTCTAATCTAATTTCTCTCCTTTTTTATGGGTTAAGTGACATTAATTAAAGATAATATTGAAGAAACTTGGTATCTGGAGCACAGTTGAGTTGGCTTAATATGTTATTTAGTGTTAGTGACACTACCAGTTGTAGAATGGGCCGTTGTGGCAAAGGAAATAAAAAGAAGGCTTAAATGTTGAAATGGTCCTTGTGTATTACTCCTTAAGAAAATTTAGTCTCGGTGCTTTTAATTTAGCCGATTTAGTCCTTGTGTTTTATTTCTTTAGTCAATGTGATCCTTTCCATCCAATTACTGTTAAAAACTTTAAATATATTTCAAATTAATAAAATAAAATAGAACAAAAGATAACAAAATAAGAAAAACTAAAACAAAAATAACTAAATAAGAAAAACCTATCAAAAAAATTCAAATGCAATATCTCAACCACCATGACCTACCCAGCAGCCACCCCATTCTCTCTTTGAAATCTTCACCCCTTGGTCCCCGCCTACCATCGACTTGCGTCATTTCTCCAGCTATATGGCGAAGAATCGTCGATCTCCACCCGGCTCTAGCGTTGATTCCACATGACCCATTCCGTCACACTTTCATCAATCACCCTGCCCCCATCCGTGTCATCTGTAGACACACCAACTTCATTGCACTGATCAGCATTGAAGGATTTTCAGGGCCGGCCCTGAGGGAGTGCAAGTGGTGCTACTGCATAGGGCCTCTGATTTTAAAAGGCCCCGAAATTTTTTTTGGGCATGTATATATACTGATATTTAAATGTGCAGAAGAACAACATAATAGACAACCTAGCGAAATTAGTTTACGAATAGTTTTCTGGCTCTAGGCAGCCTTGGTTTGAAACTCGAACCTTGCCTGTTTTTTTGCATATATTTTTTAATTAAAAATAAAGTAAAATGAAAATCTAGCAAAAAGTGCCAGTATTCGAACTAATGACCAAATAAAAAACATTAATGAATTTTTTTAGGCGATACGCTGTGTTAAATTGATTTTATTATCCTTTACTTGTCTATATTTTATTTTACAATAATGCTTAATTAAAAGACAAAAATAATAGAAACAACAATTTAGTAGCAAAAATATTTCATCTTAAATCATGCGAGGGTCTCAATTTAGATTTCGCACAAGGCCCCTAAAATCTCAAGGCCGGCCCTGAGGATTTTCCCTTCATTGATCTCTCTTTCCATGCACGCCCTCGTGCTTGGGGGATTTATATTATTTTTTAAATTCCGATCATATTATTTTATTTTTTAAATTGAACATTTTATATTTCTTAAATAAATATATAATTTTTGTTTATTTAAAATGAATATTTGACGGTAATTTAATGAAATGTACCACATTGGCTAACGGAGCAAAACACAAGGACCAAACAGCCAAATTGAAACACACGGAGACTAAATTGGCGGACAATTTAACATTTAAGCTTAAAAAGAAAAAAGAGTATCGATTTTGAATGGGTTGGGCTCCATAATATTGTGCCTAGGCGTCATATTTGTAGGCATAACAAATTTGTTTGGCTGGACCCAACTAAATTTGGTTAACTTACGATTAGACCATTGGACCATATATGATGTCATCGGAGTTCAACTTGTGCATTGAGGAATAAGTAGGAATATTATCTTATCGTTTAGCAAAGTTGGCTAATGCAATGTGCTCTATCCTTTATACCAAGTTCAAATTTGTTTTCTCGTAGACCGCTTTTTAAAACAGTGTGAAATTATCCTTTCATTTTTCCTTTGGAGAGCTGATGTGAAATTAAATTGCACACAAACTTAAACCCTATTAAGATAGTCGTAGTATATGAAAGTAGGGATCGTTTTAAGCCGGAAATTAACTAGGGATGCTAATCAACACAATTTAAACTTAAAAACACTACACTAAACTCAAAAACATAAAACTAAGTTAACTTGACTCAAAACAGGTACTATAAAGGAATTTGGACGAAAATTCAATTAAAAAGACTCAAAATACGAAACGGGGATTGGTTTGAACGAATTTAACTTAAACAAATAAATTAACAAGAACGAATGAAAAGGGTGATTAACAAAGGTGAAAAGCTAGCTAGAAGGTCCTTCTCCACACATGACATATATGCATACAAATCGATCTCTAGTTATTCTTTCTATAAACCATGAATCTCAACACTCCAAGTTAATTAGGTATGCTTAAATTAACCATCAGATTTTCCTTAATTCATTGAATTGGATGGAATACGCGCATCGCAACCAAATTATCCTTATCAAGTTCCCTAATGAAAAGCATGATAGAGATACATATCAAAGGCCATTAAGTTCTTTGAAAACCATAAGCATTGACAAGGTATTTGTGACTATGTGAAGCATGACACTCCTACCCAGAATTTACTTAACGCGATCGTGACTAACAACCTCCACTACTTGTGAATATAAGTTTATAACTATTAGGTGAAAGTCCCTTATATTCTAGCATCAAATTCATGCAAGCAAATTAAGTGTCGACCCTCAACCCACATACAAGAATAAGTTTTCAATCAAACAGTTAAGCAAACTGCATTCACGATTTATGAAATAATAACTGGATGTAATCAATTCATATCACATATATGTTATGGCTTTGAATTCACCTCTAACTAAAAAGAAATTAGTTACTCATGATTACAATGAAACAAAAAATACCAAAACTAAACATTGAAAATAAAGATAGAATACACCTAAAACCCTCCAACGCTGTAGCACAATCTGGATTTTCTGACTTTGGGCTCTTGTGTGCTCCCCTCTCTCGTCAAATGGGTCTTCAATTGTGTTTTATGCGTCTTCAAGTGATTGCATTCTCAAGGGATTCTAAGGCACGGTTTTTTAGAGAGTTTAGACTTCCTTAGAACTCCTTAATTCATCTGAATTAAGTGTAGAAACACGCACAAACAGCTGTCCCGTTATCTTCCTTGAAACCCAATCCGACTAGGACTCTATTTCCTGTTTCGACCTTCTGTCACTAAAACAGCGATAAATATTTATAGAAGCATCAGAATCGTGATCTGTAAAATCCTGTGGCAACTAGACATCCAGAGCTTTCCAACCATATATGGCTCGACACGTAATTCGTCCTGAGGAATTCTGGGTGCTCTGTCGAAGTTGGCAGTTATGCATAGCACTGTCCAAATTCCACTCGGATTCCACTTTCTTGCAATCTGCTTGTCCTCTGAACTTCTATCTTCAATCCTTAGCACATTCCTAGCCTTATATGAACTTCAAAAACGTCCATCCATCATGCTCCAAACATGTGTTATCCATTCCAAGCCCAAAACTGTAATAAAATGCTCCAAAAGACTCGTTCTGGCCAACTTTGTTACTTGGACCTACAAATACACGAAAATAGCTTAAAATACTTTAATAAACAGAAACTAGCTAAATAAATGCAAGGAAATAAACTCACAAAGTCGCATAAATATGCTCTTATCAAGAGCTAGACATGTTAAGCCATCTCCGGCTATAGATGGCTACATGTAGCCCTTGACAATGTTTTAATCTTTAAAAAATTAATATTGTAAAGAATATTGTGGGACTAAATTTTTTCATCTCCAACCATGTATAGCTAAATCTTTCTATTTTGGTTTGGGATGCACATGTTCGGACCCGCCCAGGGGCTTGAGAGCTTTCTATATGTACCCAACCATTGGCTAAATTTAGCCTGATTCTTTTTAGCATATTCCTTTGGCCCTTGACTGGAGATGAGTTTTGCACAAATTCAGGTTAAAATTGGCATATAGCCCTTGATTGGAGATGACCTTGACTAAGTAAATGGATCAGGCAAAATGTCACATCAACCAACAAAGTACCTAGTCTATTACTATTAACTTTTCAATCATAACAATTATTGAGCTACTTAGTATTATAGTCTACTGTTATTCTTCTTCACTTGTAATTGAGAGGTCTTAAGTTCGATTCTCGCTAAAGGCGAATTCGAATCAAATTATTATTATTTTTTTTATCAAATTAAACCAAATTATTATGATTAGCCCATTGTGTAAAGAAAAACTGTTAGACTTAGCCCACTCCCCACTCTCTACTGTAGATAATATATTAAAAACAAATTCCGAGACACTGTCCAAATTAATGCGGGCAGTTTTCTTTTTAAATATAAGGATCCAGTGAAGTTAGTTCAATACTAGTGGATAATTGATTCAAGTATGTCGTGGGAAGCAAAAAGGTTGACAAATTCGGCATTGTTAAATACTAAAATAGCTAGACAAGCAAAAATATGAACGAATTGAGAAATGGCCGGGCAAGTTGATCTTTGTTATAGAGCCAAATGGTGGAAGTGTACACGACTCTCCCACCCACCAAGCCAAGCGAGGGGTTATAAATAGCAAGTTTCATTTTCAACATGTCCATATCATTTGCCTTGACAATGAGGGTTTTGTTCTAAACTTCTAAATCCTACGAGTTCTTTTGTTCCTTCTTTAGTCAGGTACATATCGACCTACTTGTAATCTTGCACGGTTCTAATAATTTGGAGTTATGATTTTGGTGTGTTTTAATCTTCTTATTTTGTCAAACTTCTTCAAGCATAATGTTTTTATTATTAAACAGCTCAATTAGTTCTGATCATGATTAGTTATGGATTTTCATTCGGTTTATTTTGTGATAAAATAGCCATCCCCTAATACGTTGAAGACGCCCCTTAAATTTTAATATGCAAAGACTTGCTTGCTCTCATGAAATGATGGTTGAGGTCATCATAAGTCCCACTATTTGGTACGACTAACCAAAAGTTGTGTAACGGTTCAATAATCAGCAATCAGAAGTCCCTGAAAACATTCGGAAGCTTTTCTTCGAATAGTGTTAGCACACGATTTCCAGTTTTCGATAATAAGCAACGAAAAGTACTTAAAATGCACACACGTTCAGCTACTATTGCTACTACTAGCATTTCAAGACCCTCAAAATATTCAATCTTTTTTTTTTAATACTAGAACTCAATAATGACTAGCATTCGATAGTATAACCAACCGAAATATACACACAAGTTTAATAGTTAGCATAAGTTTAGTAACTAACATCACTGTCACCATAGGTCGTCTTTAAATGAAAGTGGTTGATTTCTCTGATAAATATGGTCTTCCTCTAGTAAAAATGTCAGAAAGAGACGACTTGCTATGACACAGATGGCTCCTAGCTAGACTTCTCACCATTGAAATAAGTTTCCAAATAAATATTTTCAGAAACAAAAGTAAACAAAATGGCGCGTAAAACTTGTGTTTTTGTAGTATTGGAAAGATTAACATGCGGACAGTGGGGATAGGGAAGAGTAGATTACTATATAGTTGATCTGTCGATGTGACTAAGAACATTAATGATTCACCTGCCCGTGTCGCCGATGCCTTGTGTTCTATTTCCTGCACCTAAATATGGCTTGTGTAAAGAAAAAAATAAAACGAAAAATGGAATGAGAGACGCATAACACTCAAAGAAAGAAAAAAACATTAATATTTTTCCAACATATAATTCTACGACAACCTATATTTAACATAAGTTTTTTTTTTTTACCAAAATAAATTCCATTAAAAATAGTCAAAAACATATATAAGATAGACATGTTAAATGTGTCTTCTAGAACAATTAAAGAGACTACACATGTCAAAAGAACATCACAACTCTACAATTACAAACACATCAAAAATACAATATAATTGTTTGATTATGGAGGACCCTTAGTCCCAGGGACGAAACCATGAATTGGGCTACATAGGCTGTAGCCCATGCGAAAATTTATACAATTTTTCTTAACCTATATGTAGTAGGCTAATAAAAGTGATCATCTTGATGTTGGCTGAGTATCGCTTATGTGTTTCTCCATAAGTCTTTGTGCAAAATACAATTTTTTTATGCATGCATGATCATTTAATAATTCAACTCATGCCAATATACTGACTCATATCTTCATAGCGTATCCACAATTCATATCAAGGGTCTAAAAATTGAGATAAGTATCCAATCTCACACGCGTTATATTATATTGTACATACCGTAAGACGTAAATTTTTTTAATCTGAGTAGCAATTGTGATTTGCTAGCCACCTATTAGAGATGGGTATCTGTAAGATTTAAAATTGAATCTACCATTGTTCCTTATTAACATAAAAGTGACATGTTACTTTTTTTTTTTCTTCTAATGCAATGTTTAAGAATAAGTATCTCTATGCTTACTAATGAACTTGTACCTTTCCAGTTTTATTTAGAAAGTTGTAACTAAATTCATAGTCATTTATAACGCATTAGTACTTTCAACAAATTTTGAAAAACGATAACTTCATATTCAACAAAAAAAACTCGTCTAAGAAAATTAATTCGAAAAATAAGTTTAGCCTAGTCAGGTTCGAAATCCTGGCTTCGTCCCTGCTTAGTCCTAAACTCTAAACCATAGTCACAAAGACTAAAACATTGGAAGCCTGAGAACTATCATAGAGGCTCCACGAGGAAAAGACCACACTTATCTTTGATGATTTGTAATCATTAGAAAATAAGCCCTACTATGAGTCCCCTTCAACAAACGTCGAGTTTCCTTCTCATAGTCCTTTGCCGAGCGCACCAACCACAAACACAACCACCTGATGATCTGAACAATAATCGCCGCTCTAGAGTTCGAGATTGAGCAAACCATGACCACAACCATAACCATGAAAGCTCTCCTCGACAAAGCAAGAGAGTAACCACCACTAGTAGAAAAATAACTTGCGCGACAAAAATTTAGGCGACGCAGGAAATTTGGTCGGGCAAGACTACTTTAGGTGACGAAAATCCAGTTTCGTCACCTAAAATGTCAGAATTTTTAGGCAACGAACACATTCATCGCTAAAAATTGAAATGGGCGACAAATGGATACATTCGTCGCCTAAAAATTGAAAGTGGCGGCAAAAAGAAGAATTTGGCGTCAAATTGTGTGCGACAAATTATTTCGTCGCCTAAAATATCTTGGACGACGAATGCTTCGTCACGCAAAACTAAAAATGATCGTGACTTTAGGCGACGAAAATAGGTACTTTAGGTGATGAATATGTTGGTCGTGCAAAACCAAGCTGATTTATTCCCCTTCCTTAGACCCGATAGGCAGTTTTTGCAGAAAACTGCAAACAGCTGCCTCTCAATCTCTCCCTCTCGGATCTGTTCCTCCTAATCTGTCCCTCCAAATCTCTCTCCCTATCTCACTCATCTCCATCTTTCTCTCTCTATCTCACTCATCTTGCTCTTCCCATCTCACTCTCTCTCTCTCCCCCTAGCTAGCTACCATCTCCTCCTCCCTATCCCTAGCACCTCCTCCTCCACCACCACAGGGCCCAGTAATCGTTAACGGTAATTTTGATTTTTTAATATTATTTTATTATTTTTGAATTAAAATTAACATAAATTAATTAGTTTTTTTATAGGTTTGTTGCATAAGATTGTTGTTGGAGGACCAATTTGAAGGTATTTTCTTGATCATTTTATGTTGTTGACGTACGAATTTATTTTATATTGTTTTGTATGCAAATATTTTGTATATCTTGCATGACTTTATGTTGTGTTGTACGCACGAAGTTAATAGTAATTAACTTCGCACGCTTTTTTTTTTTTAAGAAAAAACTTAGTGTCCCGTTTAAGAATTAATTGGATTTCGGGCATGGATGCGAAAGTGTGACTGCGATCCAATTGATTCTTAAATTGTCCCATTTTTGGACAGTTTGGGAGTGCAAATTTGTGTGTCGTAGTTTGCGGTTCATGGATTAGGTTTCGATCGTGGGTTTTTGGTAACACCTTCTTACGTTCTTCGAGTGCATACTAGGTATTTGACATCTACGTCGTGCACTCGGAGAACTGTAAGGAGATGCTGCCAAAATTTTTCCACATCTAAATCTAATCTTGGTGGATCCGTAAACTACGAGACACAAATGTGCACTCCTGAATGGGATAGGGCCTTTACCAGAGGCATAAGATGACGAGACATAGTTGAAGTTGTTCTAATGCTCCCCTCTCTCTGTTTAATGTGGTAACAGGAAAAATAGACAGATAGTGGATACAGATTCTGAACAGACGTGCTGATGAATATTTGGAAGGAGTAGATAAATTTATTAACTTTGCAATGAGTCACAACCGGGGTTCAACTGATATCAAGTGTCCGTGTAGGATGTGTAACAATCATATGTGGAGACATTCGAAAATGTTCGATATCATTTGGTAAGAAATGGGATGACGCAGACCTATACGAGATGGAATCATCATGGGGAACCATTAGATCATGCTTCATCTTCGTACCAGTCACGTGCGGAGACTGTTGAAGAAAGTTTATCTGGTATTGACCAATTCATGGGTATTGTAACTGACTGTTATCCATACGCCTCGACCAATGACAATGAGGAAGTGGGAGATGACGTGCCTCCCACCATGGACAAGGAAGCATTCGATAAGTATGAAAGGCTATTTAAAAATCCCAAGCAAGAATTATACCCGGGTTGCGAAGACTTTTTGGTTCTTACGGCGATTGTGGAGTTGATGCAAGGCAAGATGAAGTTTCATATGTCAAACCGGTGTTATGATTACTTTATGGGGATTTTGAAGAGGATGCTTCCAAAGGACAATTGTTTGCCTAAAAATCATAAAAGTGCCTATAAGGTGTTGCACGGTCTAGGATTGGGGTATGAAAAAATTCATGCATGTGTAAATAATTGTATATTGTTCTATAAGGAAAACAAAGAGTTGGATAAATGCCCTGTTTGTAATGAGCCGAGATATAAAATCACACCTAAAAATAGAGTTACGAAGATTCCACAAAAGGTGATGCATTATCTTTCATTAACGTCTAGATTGCAGCGCTTGTACATGTCAACGCACAATACAACCGACATGAGATGGCATAAGGAAGAACGAGTTAATGATGATGTTATGAGGCATCCTGCAGACAGACGGGCATGGAATGAATTCTATCGGATGTACCCTGATTTTACAGCAGACCCACGCAATGTCAAACTAAGACTTGCTACTGACGGATTTAATCTATTTGGGGTTCTTAACCAAACCCACAGCACTTGCCCAATCGTTATAGTTCCTTATAATTTGCCGCCTTGGAAGTGCATGAAAAAGAATTTATGATGATGAGTCTATTAATTACCGAAGATCCAGGAAAGTCTATTGATGTTTATTTGCGGGCGTTGGTTGATGAATTAAAGAATTTATGAGAAAACGGTGTGCGTACATTTTATACGTCTACTGGGAAGATGTTCACCTTGCGAGCAGCAATGATGTGGACGATACATGATTTTCCCGCTTATGCAATGATTTTTGGGTGTAGTACAAAGGGTTATATGGCATGCCCAGTCTGCAAGGAGAACATAACATCTGCTTGGCATGCCAGAAAGGTTTGTTATATGGGTCATCATAGATGGTTGTCGTGGGATCACGAGTGGCGTATGAATGATACATCCTTCGATGGCAACACAGAGACCCGCCTCAAACCTAGAGAATGGTCGGGAGATGACATTCTGGCGAAGTTGATTAACAGTTTAAAATTTGGTCTATTTAGCAAAGGTGTTACTGGGCCCAGACCAGCTACACATCAAAACTGGATGCATAAGAGTATTTTGTTTGAACCCCCGTACTGGTCAAAGTTAGAGCTTAGACACAACCTTAATGTGATGCATATTGAGAAAAATGTGTGTGACACATTGGTGGGGACAATTCTAGACATTGAGATCGAAGGACACAATCAAAGCTTGCCTAGATTTGGAATGAATGGGCATAAGGCAACCCTTGTGGATGAAGAAAGTCGGCGGTGTACTAAGAAAGGGTCATCCGTTTTTCACAGTTAAACCGGAGAGGAAGAAACAATTTTTCAAGTTTCTTTCTTCTGTACAGTTTCCAGATGGGTACGTTTCGAACATCTAGCGTTGCGTGAACGTGAAAACAAATCGATTTTTGGGATTAAAGAGCCATAACTATCATGTGCTAATCCAACTCCTTCTTTCGGCAGGTATTCAAAGCATGTTGCCTTCTGATGTGGTGAACCCGATAGTGAGGTTATCGAGATTTTTTGTGCAGTTGACTGCAAGGTCGTTGCTTGTGTCAAATGTAAAAAAAGTGCGGAGACAACATTGTACACATCCTTTGCAAGTTTGAGCAGATTTTTTTGCCAGCTTTTTTTAATAGTATGATTCACGTGATGATACACTTGGCGGATGAGGCATTGCTTGGTGGACTAGTCAACTATTGGTGGATGTATTCAATAGAAAGGTAACGTCGACCCATGTTATTTGTATGATTCTTCATCAATTTATAGATGTTAAATAATTACAATCATCACTTTTCGATTTTGCAGACTTCTTGGGGAGTTTAAAAAATTTGTGCGCAATAGGGCAAAGCCAGAAGGCCATGATGCAATGTATCTAATTGATGTTGACATGACTTTCAATCGTCCACAACGCAACAACGACAGTGGTGTTAGAGAAAAGAAACTTTCTGTTTTTGCACAAATTGCACGACTGTTTGGCGAGTCACCAAGAGGTGAATCGTTTTCTAAAAAGGACATGAAGGTAGCACATTGATTCATACTCAACAATTGTGATGAGATCGGGCCGTTTCTAGATGAGCATGAACAGTTGATCATGAGTGCATATCTTTCACATTTACATGCTGAGAAGCACCGTGCATTGTTTCCTCGTTGGTTGCGCAAACATGTAAGTTGTGTGTGCTTTTTAATCATCACATTTTAGGTTTTTCTTCATTGTCTTCATATGTTCTTCAACTAAAAAGTATACAAATTTGTGTAATGTAATCGGTGTTGAAACCGAAGGAAGAGAATTCGCCGTCGTACACTGAAGAATTATATAACATGGCAGTCGTACTGTTTTGCGCTGAATTGTACTTAGGTTGTCATGTCAACGGCATTAAGTTTGTGGATGCTGAGCTTGATGACAAGTTGTTAACTCAAAATAGTAGGGTCTTTGTCCCGGGTGGCGGAGGCATTGCCGATATTGAGTTCTATGGCAAACTAACAAGTATTGCACAAGTGCTTTACAAAGACTGGTGTCAAGTGATTTTGTTTAAGTATCATTGGTTTGATACAAATCCAAATAGGAACGGGAGTATTAAGCGGGACGAAGGGTTAGTATCAGTGAACACTAAACACTCATTGGTACATGAAGACCCTTACATTTTAGCAACTATGGCGAAACAAATCTTCTATCTTGATGACCTCAAGGCCGGGAGTGGTTGGAAAGTTGTTCAGAAGATTCATCATCGAAACATATATGATATTCCTGAAGGAGATAATAATGACAACGACAGCGTCGCTGACCAACAGCTTTCATCTTTGATAGATTTTGGCATGGAAACACCTTTGGATACCAATGTAATCCAAGAACCGCTTGAGGTAGCTGGAATGCCTGAAATCGAAATACCAATTGATTCCATTACATTTGACCACGGTGATTTGAGACGCTACGATCCACATGACCTCGCATAGACTGAGGATAGTGATGATGAGGAATCATATGCAAGCACCAAATTTGAACTACAAAGCGAAAATGATGAAAGTGTTTACTACGATATGTATTCTATTTGTGATTCAGACTAAGTTCGGAAGTCAGAAAATTGTAAACTTGTAACATTGAAAAATAAATGAAAGTTGAGATTGGCAATTATTTTATTAAATGTGAAGATCTGTTTTGCTCACAATTAATTACTTCATTTATATAAAAAAAATTGTTTTGTAAGCAGGTACAAAACAATTACAAATACATCTTGAGCGACGAATTATTTCGTCACTCAAAATTTATAGGTTTAGGCGACGAAATATGATTCGTCACTCAAAATTTAGGTTTTAGGCGACGAAAATTATTTGTCGCGCAAAATTGACGGGACGAATCAGTTGTTCGTCGCCTAAACCTAATAAATTTTTTCTATACTGTTCTTCTTTTGATATGCTAAAGAATGACTTATTCATTTCTGAATGAAGTAATTTTTGTACACAATGATCTTGAAGAAGAGGTCTACATATTCAACGGTTCAGATTTAAAGAAATAACTATCTATGTGTGTTTACAAATTAACCGTTGTACAAAAAATTAACTTACAGTGGAAAATTCATAATAAGTAATTGAGAAGTGGAAAAAATTTGTAAAAAATATACAAACACTCGTAACGAGAAGGTCTACAACTTTTGTTAAGAGGCCATCTCCAAAATCAAACACTAGAAACCATGAAGGCTATATTATTTTTTAACCGTCGATTAACGTTTATGCTCCGTTATTATATCTGTAATTTTTTTTTTCATCTCGGTTCTTTTTTGAAAACATGATCTTTTACTGAATGCAATAAGATGTATGGTTTGGACCGTTTATATTATGTCCCGAAATTTATAGTTTAGCGAAATTAGTGTAGGACGTTATAAAGTTTGTAGAAACTATATAACATCGTCACAATTTTCAGTAAACTGTAAATATGGGGACATTCTATCAACGATCCGAACCGTTCATCTTATTGCATTCAGTAAAAGATCATATTTTCAAAAAAGAACCGGATGAAAAAATAAATTACGGATATAATAACGTAGCGTAAACGTAAACGTTAATCGACGGCTGAAAAATAATATAGCCTTCATGGTTTCTAGTGTTCGATTTTGGAGATGACCCCTTAACGAAAGTTGTAGTAGACCTTCTCGTTACGAGCGTTTGTATATTTTTTACAATTTTTTTCCACTTCTCAATTACTTATTATGAATTTTCCACTGTAAGTTAATTTTTCATACAACTGTTAATTTGTAAACACACATAGATATTTTTTTCTTTAAATCTGAACCGTTGAATATGTAGACCTCTTCTTCGAGATCATTGTTTACAAAAATTACTTCATTCAAAAATGCATAAGTCATTCTTTAGCATATGAAAGAAGAACAGTATAGAAAAAATTTCTTAGGTTTAGGCGATGAATAACTAGTTCGTCGCCTCAAGTGTGTTTGCGCAACGAAATGAAATCGAAATTCGTCGCCTTAAACCTAAAAATTTGCCACCAAAATTTTGAGCTAGCTGCCAAAAATTTTGGGCTGGTTTTAAAATTTTTAATAAAAGTTTGCGCGATGAAATGATGACTTTGAGCGAAGAAACTAGTTCATCTCGCAAAGGCCTTTGGGTTTATTTTTTCAACCTGTGCCTTTTCTCTTCTTCTTTCTTCTTTCTTGTTCCTCGATCTGCAGACTTCTCTCGAACCAACCCGAACTCCTCGCCCAAAGCTACCTACCATAGCCTTCTCGCCCGCGATCTTCCTTTCCTTACCCTCTCTTTCAGCTTCTCTTTCTCACTCACTCTCAATATCTCTCAGCCTCGGTTAGTTGCTCTCTCTTAGCCTCTCAACTCTCGAGTTGCTCACTCTCAATATCGCCGCCGCTGCTGCCCTCCAGTGTCGATACCCCTCCTCTCAACGTCTGCTGTCGTCTACCTTGCTCACCAAGTCATCATCTGGCGCCCAGCTCGCTGACCTTGATCGATTCGCCAAGGTAAGTTTGAAACTTTGAATGTATTGTTTGAATTTTGTACGATTTTTTAGGAATTGGATTTGGAATTGAAAATTAAATTGAATTGGTTAAGTAATAGATGTGGATTTAAAATTTTTTAGGAATTGGATTTGGGATTTGGATTTCTCAGTGATTTGAGGTTGCTTATTCCTTCTGCCAGTGATCCCAAATTAGTGACTTTCTTTATCGAATTTTGGAATTTCGATGGAGAGATTACTCGGTTAATTGCACTTGGTTTTTATCGGATTTTAGAATTTATGTGTTATATGATGCCTGTAGTGTTGTGACATTTGACACACCCCGACCCGGATGTCCAGGTGGACACCCAAAAAGCCGAGGGTGCTGGCCGACACCTCGTGAGGTGACAAAAGCCATTTGGAAGAATAAAGAGTAATTAAAGTAGTTTGAATTAAAATAATGACAGAGTGCACATAAGTGTGCGAACTGAAAAGAAATTAATAAAAGAATAATTGTTTGGTAGAATTGAATACTAGAGTAATTACAATTACTAGTAAAAGAATTCCTGCACTGAGGAAGAAGTATGCCACCACGAGTCGACGTCAACAGCTTCAAGCCTACTAAACCTGGAGGGGCGTAAAACAGAAAGGTGAGTGGGCCATAAACAATAGTTTTTCTAAAACTTTTCTTTCCTGAAAGTACTAACCCCTCGCTGTAAAAACCTGTACTAGTTCTGAAAATCATACTATAATATAAGTATGAAAAACCGTTGAGGACGGAAAAGTAATTATTTCCCAAAACGGGTAAAATGCCACAAAATCGAGATATAAAGTCTTTTGCATAAGTCAACACATGAAAGACAAAACGAGAAATCCAATAATAACACAAGCCTCCGTGGCATCACTGAAATCGGGTATAATAAATCACAATACAAAACCGGGGTACGCTCAGTAGGCAATGCAGACACACGAGCTCATGTAGAGATATTCTGCCATGAACAAGCTGGGTGTAATAATCTACGCTCAAGTACTACATACACGTGAAGTTGGCGCTAAGTGCATCACAACGAGTTCTAGAATGCTAAGGCAACTAGAACAGGCTGGCACCTATGATGGATCCAAAGTGAGCGTGTCGGTGCAGTGTGAACATACACGTGAAGCTGGTCCTGGCCCCGAACAATACTATAGACAACATGTAAGCAATCCTAGTTGACCGTGTATGAAAACATGCCACGGGTAAAGTCTCGTATATAAAAATGGGGTATTTCGTTTCTAAGGTAAATCTCGTAGCAAAACTTTCTAAAATGGTATTCTCGGATTCCGTATCCAAAATACCGATAATATACTAAAATACTTGAAATACTAAAATCAAGTAACGTAGTAAGTAAATCAAGTATAAGGTAGTAATTAAATCCAAGGTTCACTTCAAACATAATTGTAAATCTCATTTCAAAGCATAAGCATAAATATTACTTCTCAAACACATATAATATATAATTTAATAAAGAAAGGGCCTACTCACAGTAACCATAGCCGTAATTGCTTGTTTGTACTCTCTTTGTACTCCACGGGTTGTCAAACCTAAGTTAGAACACCCACAGTTAATAAAGTAACCAAAAACTACGAAGAAAACGGAGTACGGAACTTAAATTTGGAGTTCCGGGGTTGGAAAACCCAAGAACGCCGCCGTGGGCAGCCGTGCCCCGCTGCACGCACTGCCAAATGGCCTCACGCGCCGCCACGCGTGGCCACCCGTCGGTCACTCACCGGTCACACGCGCCATTAAAGTTAATGGCACGCTGTTAGTTAACGAAGGGAATATACCTTTGGAATATTCCTCGGTCCGACCTGGTCTGATGATGTCACGACCAGTTGGCTGATGTCAGGGCCGGGTTGGCTAACGTCAGGTCGCCGGTCACCGCTGTAACTTCCAGTCGCTGGTCGCCGCCGCAACTTCCGGTCGCTGGTCGCCGCCGCCGACCGCCGTTTGTCGGTCGGAGTTTCGCTAGAATCTGGGGATTTTGCCATAATTCACTTTGGAGGCCAAAAATTGGTCGGAGGTGGCGGAAAAATTGAAGGAAATCCACTGCCTAAAAATGGCCGACTCCAAAATCTTTGATTCCAGTCCCAATTCTTCCATGCAAGGCTTGGGTAATGTCCTAGGACTCACTAGGAGTCGATTGGTGAAGAAAACGAGGTTGATCGAGGTCAATTTCACTGGGAAACTCGCCGGGAAAATCTTCAAGTTTCACCGGAGTTCTAGGTTTGAATTTCTGGGTTCTTGAGTTTGGGTTGCTGGGTTGAATTGATGAACTAGAAGTGACCCAGGTGGTGGTTTGGGGCATGGTTTGCCGGGAAAGGTGGCAAAGCCACTAAGGTTTTACAGTTTGGCTCTCGGGGAAGAAGGACGGGAGAGAGGTTGAGTGTTTGCAGAGAGAGTGCAGACAGAGAGGTCGAGTGAGCGAGTGAGAGAGAGGAAAATGGCATTGGCCAACTGGACCCAAAGCCCAACTTACAAAACAATTTAAATTACGAGAACGCCAGTGAAATTAACGTCCCATAGAACCGTCGTTCGAACTCCGAATATCGTCCCGTTCGCGTCCACGCGCTCATATCGACGAGTACAACAAGAAATTACTAAGAAATGGGTCATACGTGTCACGACACATAAGTCAACCAAAAGTCAACCATTGCCCTACCATGGGCATTTTGGTCATTTCCCACTTTCGGGAATAAAATACTATAAATTTCGGGACGGGTCGTATCAGCATTAGCCATTAGAGTTTTGATTTTTAATTTGGAACTTGGATATTACTAATTTGTCTTGGAATTTATGGGAATGTTGCTAGTACGATTATGCAATATCAATATTTGAGTCTTCGTCAGCTATATATTTTTTATTTATTTGTTTTTTGGAGACTGAGTTTAGATTACTTGGAGATCACTTGTAATTTGGGTATTTATTTGTTTGGATTAGTATGCATTTTGGTTTTTCAGGTTTAATGTGAGATTATGGCTGGTAAATACCCCATGAACTAGAGATTAAGGTGCCATAGACTAATCCGGTAGACTCATGTAATGACTTACATTGCCTTTGAATTATTGGGGGTTGGCTATGTCACTTCGCGCTCTGTGTCTCTTCCTTTAGTTCTTAGCCTCAACTTAGTTTCCGTTCACTCGTTAAGCCTGTGCTGACAGAAGGAAGACATAGGATGTTCCATTAGAATTGTAGAGGGCACAACGGTAAAACTCAATAGTTTCCCTAAATTGATAATTTATTTTTGTCCAAATATTTAGACTATCTTGTTATTGACCTTTAGGGCTGCTCAAACTCCAAATGTAGTTGCTTATAAGATTATGTGCACTGTCATTTGTCTTTATTTCACCCTTTTCATCCTGTTATATTTGTTTCATAGGAAGGCTTGTCCAATTGTGGGTTTGAGGTCACAAGGCTAAATACATACACATCGGTATGCTTTCTCTCATGATGTACTAGAATCATTTTGGCTAAATAGTAGTAATATAATTACGTAGTAATTTTTTTTTATTAGATTTGTTTAGTAACTGAATGATTGTGCAAAATGATGAATGGTATTTTATGATTTTGCTTTTGTGTTTGGCCATTGTTATAGATTGAAAAGCATTAGTTATTAATAATAAAAAAATTTTTTAAATGCAAAACTCTTCAATGGCATTTGGAAAGTGTTGTAAAAATTATATTCATGGCAGCAAGGAAACGTCATAATTTATTTATTTAACTAATTTTTAACTGGTCAATTTACAAATGTCGGGTTTGATTTCTACACACCACCGCTCTAGTCCTAGTTCAGCTCTTTCACAGCCGGTTCATGCTGCGCAGCCTGCGTCGACCGCTCGAGATGTCTCTGAGGCGCCTGTCTCGTCTACTGCTTCGGTGAGGCATCCCCCAGTTAGTGCTCGTTGGGCTCACCTGCGACATCGTCCCGAGGACCAGGTCGCTCAGGCACCCGCGACATCCACACTCGAGGGTGAAGGCTTGCAGACAGACAATATACCTCTACACCTAATCTTTTACATATTTGTTTTTCGTTTACTACCATATTCAAATTAATTGATTGCATGTTGCAACTATTGGTACGATTATCAAATTTGTTGCAAATGTTGTGTGGATGTGGATGTGTTGTATTATTGTTTGCAAATTATGGGAAATGTTAGACAGTTATGGGAGGTTCTGCAGATTTTTCTGTAGAATTTTTAATACAAGTTTCAACAATGAATTTGTTCATTATTTTGGCAGGAAAGAAAAAGACCCGGGGCTCTTGCAGACAACTGAAGTCTGTGCAGGTCACACATGTGTCTTCTGAAAAGATCACCATCACGTATGCTCTTCAACACTGTGGTGCTTCTACGGGTGACCAGCACAGCACCTGGTCCACGACGTAGGGTCGATACTACGTGACCATTGCCCTATGAGATGGGAATCATGGAGATCAGTCCCGAAGCAGGCGAAGGATGCGATATGGCATGAGCTGTCGATAAGTGTATTCAATACTTTTTACTACTTTTTATAATTAAGTCTAATATTATTTATATTTTAATATATTTTTTCATATTTGCAGGTCAACTTTAATACTAAGGACCTAAATGCCGACCGGATAGCGTATATAGAAGGGCTCTTCAAAAGTCGGTACACTGAGTGGAAGAGCGACCTCCACCACCATTTTAAGTTGTATCCGGACGCGGAGACTGCTCTAGCCGAAGGATGCCCTCTGGAGTTGCTAAATTGGCCTCATGATTGGGAGTGGTTATGTAAACACTTTGAAGATCCTAAGTTTTTGGTAAGTATACTAATTTATTTTATAATTTTATTCCTAATTAATATATGCACTAACAAATTTTGGGTTTAATAGAAATGATCTCGAGCCAACAAGATAACTAGGTCGAAAAAGAAACTTCTACACTACTCCGGTTCGAAGCCCTTCTCCTATAGATTGGAGAAGCGATGAGAGGTAAAACTACTTTACATTTATAAATTGTAATATAATTTTATATTTATAAATTTTAAATTTTAACCTTCTTTTAGTATTTTTCTAACTTTTTTTAGGAAGGTTTAAAGTTTCGGAAGATCGACATGTTCGCGGAAGTTTATGTTCGCCCCGGTAATGAGATAGCTTAGCAGCTCCATGTAAGTTTGTCTAACTACCTGTTACTTTTGTTCCTTTTATAATTATTATAAATAGTAATATTTGTTTTCTTATTACAGGCCATTATGGTGGAGAAGAGCAATGCTCTTCTTGAAGAAGTGGCATCGCAACTTCCCTTCGAGACCCCTATCAAGAAGGTGACTCCACCTGAGGATGATAGTCTTCATATACTAACAGAGACGCTAGACCAGACCCTTGGTCGTAGGCCTGGTAGGGTTTACCGGGGGATAGGGAAGGCCCAACTCTGTGACATGGGTGCCTCTTCTTCTCAAAATAATTCGGAACGAGTCAACACGTTGGAGCAGGAAGTGCAGAACCTGCAGAGGCAGCTCGCGGTTTAGGGTAACCTGATGAGCCACTGGGTTCCCAGCCCCTCCCTCACCATATTTCTCCCCGGCTTCTCAATAGCCATTTCGCTTTAGGATTTTAATTTATTTTCAATTGTTATTTTGTACGTACATTTCTTTATATAATATTTTTTTTCTACATTGTTTATTATATTTTATTGTCTTTTAAATACCAATTAATTCATTAAATTAATATTAATTAAAAAAAATTGAATTGAAAAAAAAAATTAAAATATTTCAATTAAATTGAAATAAAATTATTAAATATTTAGTGCGACGAAACAAACACCATTGCCTAAACCTGTAAATATTTTGAGCGACGATAAAATTATTCAATATTTCGTCACTGAGAACTTAGGGCAACGAAGGATTTTCGTCGCCTAAAGTTTGTTCGACAAAATTTATTCGTCGCCAAAAGTCGTCGCACAAATGTGCATTGAGCGACGAATGTATTTTTTTCGTCGCGCAAATGCTTGCTTCATGGGCTTTGCGCGACGAATTAATAGTCGCGCAAATGTTTAGGCAACGAAAAAGGGCCTTGAGTGATGAAATTTTTTTTGTCGCCCAAGTACTTTTTTCTACTAGTGCACAACAACGAACTGAAGGCTCTCCTCGACAGAGCGAACCACTATAACTAGAAACAAGGAGGAGAAAAAAGAAATAGATCAAGAAGGATTGTCGTCGACCCCAACGCCAAAGGCAGAGGTCGGCAACTACGGTTTTTTCTCTTGCTTTTCTCTAGCCGCTGGGAAATATATAACGTAAGTATTAAAAAAACGTAATTATCAACACAAGAAACACCTAAACTGAGGATTTTCTTCTGTATAAATGGTAGTGATACTTATAGATTTTTCAGCGGATAAAGTCTACTTTACTAGGTTTTCGGAAGATTGAGAAATCTATTACATTTGCTGCTATACAACCGCTTCTGCAATTTTCCATCCTTCATTCTCAACCAGCGGTTCATTTGTTCGCCACTCCATCTGATAATGGTAAATTACTTTATATATTTTTTTAAAAACCTTCAAATTCGGATAACAAAATTAACCATCCTTTATACAAACTTCCATAAAAATGACACAAACTACGCATCTTATACTATCACAACAACAAAAATAACATTCTTTATATATGCACTTAGATTTTTTCATCTCTTTAAACTTTGCAGATTTTAGCTACATGAAATTTGTGTACAATGCCACGGATCTACCATTAGAAGAAGAATATGACTACATAATAGTGGGAGGAGGAACAGCAGGCTGCCCATTGGCCGCAACCCTATCAGCAAATTACTCAGTGCTCATTAACGAAAGAGGCAGTGTTCCGAGTGATTATCCAACTGTCTTGCGTGAAGAGAATTTTGCCACGAATCTAATGCAAGCAGATGATGGTAAGATGCCAGTTCAAAGGTTTAGGTCAGAAGATGGTGTTTCTAATGCAAGAGGCATAGTCTTAGGTTTAACAAAGGTTTAGGTCAAGCATGATCAATGCTGGTTTCTACTTTAGAGCTGAGAAGGAATTCTACGTAAAATCAGGAATTGTGTGGGACATGGATTTGGTTGATAAGGGTTATAATTGGGTTGCAAACTCAATCATATTCCGCCCAAACTTGGAAACTTGGCAATCTGTTGTGAAGGAAGCATTGTTGGAGGCTAACGTTGGTCCAGACAATGGAGTTAGTCTAGATCATATTGAAGGAACTAAAGTCGGGGGATCAATTTTCGACGATCAGGGAAGGAGACATGGAGCTGTGGAACTGCTTAATGTGGAAATCCAAAGAACTTGCGAGTTGTAGTTCATGCCACAGTGGAGAGGATTATATTCTCTTCCAATGCATTAAGTAATTTTTTTTTTTAATTATATAACGAACTTGCAAGTTGAATTTTTTGACATTAATTATAAGAAGCACTTATTCACACTTGAAAAACTAATGCACTCCTTATGGTCCACTCTTTCATTCCTAAACCAAGATGACTCTTTTGCAGTGTGAATACCAGCTTTTTTTAATTATATAACGAAATTTACTCTAAATTACATTTTCGAACTTCACCACCCATTCCAACTAAACCAAGTGTGGAAATTATCTAATGCTGGTTTGTCAGCTATAGGAGTCTTATATGCAGATTCTAACGGGAGGTCTCATCGAGCATTACTACGTGGTAAGGGAGAGGTTATATTGAGTGATGGAGCTCTTGGAAGCCCTCAACTACTGCTACTTAGTGGTGTTGGCCCCGAGTATTATATATCATCTATGCAAATATCAGCTATCCACCATCAACCTTACGTTGGAGAGTTTATGTATGACAATCCTCGAAATTTCATTGACATTTTGCCTCCATTTACCTTGAAATTGGAATTACCAGAGATTTCTACATAGAGGCTCTCTCTTACAATGTGTCAGCTAACTCAAAAAACTTGACTTTGGCTAACATTGCATCAAAAGTACCTGGACCTTTGTCATATGGTTCTCTTCGGTTACAATCATCTTCCGATCGTCAGAATCGGTCCAAATGTCGGCTTCAACTACTTTGCAAATCCAGTGGACCTTGCTCGCTTTGTCAGTGGAATGAAGAAGATTGGCGATTTATTGAACACAGACTCATTCAAACCATTTAAGGTTAATGTATCCTCAGGTACAAAAGGTTTCAACTTTTATGGACCATCTTTACCAATGAATCAAGTGGATATGGCTGAAGGGAAATAATGAGATTTATATGGGATTTCAAATGACTAGCATGCATATACAATTCTAAATTTATATACATAAGCAACGGAAGCAAATTTTCACATAAAATCAAAGCTATAGTCATGCAACTCCCCTTCAAGAAGCATAGGTTCATATATGATGCATCAAACAATATATTGAAGAACAAAGTGAAGGTAGAGCTTTTGTACCTCTTGATCTAGACTTTAGACCAAGGATGGACCACCTCCAAGCTCTTTTGTTACAACCCGTCCCAAAATTTTATGTGAAATTACCAAAATACCCCTAGTGGTCAATGTTGACTTTTGTTGACTTTTCGTGACGACTTGTAAAAATTTATTTCTTTACATATTCATGATGTACTCGTCGATACGAACGTGTGGACGCAAGCGGAACTCAATTCGGAGCTAAAACGAACGTTTTATGAAGCTTTAAAGTGTAGGGGCATTTTAGTAATTTTCACAACCATTTGTTAATTAGGGTTTTTGGGTTGACCTAGCTGCTCTGCAGCCATTCCACTCTCTCTGCACGATCTCTCTCTCTCGGCCAAAACCTTCCAAAACACCGAAACCCTAAAATTCTTGGACGAATCACAAAACCGTCAAACCGTAGCTCAAGACCAATACCATTACGATCGTCTCGTCATTCTGGACGAGGCTGTGATTTTAGAATATCCAAATTCGAACCCAATCGACCAAACCGACGTCGGAACGGTATCGCAAACTGTTCTTCAATTTTCTGTACAATCCCGACCAAGGTAAGCCTCGAAACCATTACCATTGGTTTTATTACATTGAGTATGTTCAAATCGATATAAAGAACGCCGAATTTGGTGCAGTTTTGAAGGAGAACGGAATTAAGATTTCCAGAAGCTTTCCGGCCAATTTCAGGCCATCTCCGGCAATTTTTCCAGCCCCAAATTGGTATGAAAATATTCTACTCGTCAATACCTTCAATTTGATATATGGCACGTTGAATTTGGCCAAAGAACGAAGAAGTTATAAATTTTTTAAGTTTTGGACATTTTTCGGAATTTTTCCAGAAATTCCGGCGAACCAAACGGCAGAGGACGGCGGCGCCTGCGGCGGCTTCGGCGACCGGCGAGAGGAGGAAGAAGAGGGAATATTTCGTCAACAGTAACGGAATATTCCTGACGGCGTCAGAATATTCCGTTAGAAAGGTATATTTCGTTAAGTTTGACTGACGCCGTTGACTTTAACGGCACTGACGTCAGCAGGAGCGTGGCTGACGTCAGCATGCGTGTGGGGCTGACGTCACCAAGCGCGTGCAGGCGCGTGCGGCGCGTGGCGACACGTGGCGGCTCCTCCCGGCGCGTGCAGCGGTGCCGGTGGTGGTGGATGGCGGCTGTAGGGTTTTCGGGCCCCGGAAATCGTTTTTCGAGCCCGTTTTCGCTAAAATAGTATTATTTTTGGAATATTTGTCTATAGGGCCTATATTAATTTATATTAGGGAGGCTCTAATTTTTCCCCTAATATTAAATAGGTAATTCTTCGGCGCCACACTTCGAGGAGGGCAACACCGAGGGAGATTTCACTCCCGATCACCTGTGAGTGGACTTTTGTTTTATTAAATGGTTTCCATGCTTTAAAATATTTATAATTTGGATAGTTTTATTATATGAAATGATTTTGAAGCATGAATTTATATGTTATGAAATGGTTTTGTGATATTATATATATATATATATATATATATATATTTCTCTATATATGTATATGTGCTTTATGAAATGGGTTTAAATGGTGATTGTGGTTATGCACAAAAGTATGAATATATTTTATGAAATGGTTTATACTATGATCTCACTTATGTGTAAATATATATTGGTATTTGATATATGATTTCGAGAGGAAATATTATTTATGCGATATTAAATATTTGGGATTTATGAAAGGGATATTGCTCCTTATATCTAAACACATGATATATGTATGTATGTTTTCAAACACACTTGGTATGCTTTCACTACGTTGTAGTACCGTCTCACGGCCGTAGGACAAGTCTCACATGTTTGGGTCACACGCACTGTACTCCAGGGGTATTGTCCGGTAAATACCTTAATGCAAGCTTGTATTACGTTTATGTTTATTTTTGGGGAAAAGGCCCCACTGCGTAAGGACTCGGGTGTGACGCGCTAATGCGCAAGTGCTTACATGTGTGTGGTACTAGGAGTACAATTTAATTGAATAACGTAAAGTGCTTGTACGGGGATTGAGAGGCTGTTCCTCAACACGTACATAGGTGATTGCTTATATACCCTGTGTTGGTTTTCCTATATTTATATTATTGGTATATATGATGAAAGGACATTTGGAAATATGATTTGTTATCTACAAATTTTATATTGATATATGTTTCCAGTTATACCTATAAACTACATTTTTACGTATACTACGGTAGTACGATTTTACAATTATACTGAATTTCAAATAGGGGGTTATTATGTTGAAAAGAGAAAGGTATTTCGAAAACTTTTATTTTTCGTCCACTCACACCTTTTGTTTTTGCACCCCCTTCAGGACCTAGTGATAAAGCACCTGGTGAAGTCGAGGCATCCGAGTGGCAGCTCTGACTCTATTTCCCGACCATGTAGGGATTTATCATTTTTGTTATTTAGTTTCTTTAATAATATCCATCTCTGTTATGGATAGAAATTCTAGGAACTTGATTCATTATTTTGTTTCCGCTGTTTCAAATTAGTACGCTCTGAACCTTGTGCATGTTGACATTAATTTCCGCAACTTTATGGTAATTTAATTTACTTAAACTAAGTGTTGTCATGCATTTAATGGCTTCGTCACTTACGAGTGTCGGCCAGCACGCCCGAACTCGGTATCCACGTGGGTATCGAGGGTGGGGTGTGCCATCTTTCCTCTTGGAACTCCTTGAGTCTAGCCTCCCTCCTTGCTTCCTCCACTTTGATAGATTTGAACTCCTTTGGTTCTCCTCTAGTCTCCTAGTTAGGAGACCTCTAAAGATCCACACCCACAAATGTAGTAGAATGGATGATGGAATGACCAAAAGGAGGAGAGATGATTAGCTTTTTCCTCCTCTTGGTGGCCGGCTATGTAGTGTGAAGAGAGAGAGAGATTTGTTTTTCCTTTTGTTGAAAAACACACAAAAACCCCTAATGAAACTTTTTCATTAAACTTTCTATATAAATGTCAAAGAAGTGAGTCAACTTTTGACTCTTCTCTCTCTCTCTCTCTCTCTTTCTTTCCTTTGGCCAGCCCTCTTAGTGTTGTTTGGGCTTTTGGGCTTTTATTATTTCAAGTCATCTTATGCTTGAATAAAAGTCAAATAGGTTTGGGCTTGATGGGCCTGAATGAACCCGAACTTTTTCAGTAAGCCCAAAAACAATCTTTCATCGCTTCTATGATTTCTTTAGAATTTCTAATTAATCACAACACTTAATTAACCCAATTAATTAATTCCATCATTCTTCAGTTGTCCCACCACAAGAGTGTATCGGTGTACAATCATTTTAGGTTCTAATTAGCAAGGCAGTGAGGTGATTGGTATCAATCCAATTGATTAGTATTAATCCAATCATTTAGTGAATTAAAACTTACTTTTAATTCTCCTTCTTCTTTGATGACTACTTATTTAATCATCCAGAAGAACCCACAAGCCATGAGTGACATCTAATCATATATCATGGCTACCCAAGCTAATGTAGAATTTGTTCGGAGAACCTATTCAGTTGGAATTACAATGTAATTCAATCCTTCTCTAATGCAATACTCACAATCATATTACTAGGGTATGGATACTTAATGTCAAACCCCTAATGTGATTATATCAAGTTATATGATTCTATTGAGTCGTATAGGAACACTTCCATCATTACGCTCGATACTTCGGCCGAAGATTCCCGAATCATATCTTAGAGTATTCTTCCTCTCATAATGAGGATTAGAGATCCCTTGTTGATCATTCACATGCCTCTGAGAATAAATCACTGACCCCAACAATGCATAGAACACATCCAAGATGAGATGTGGTCATGTCTCATTATCAAATGATTAGCAATGTATCCCTAAGACAACTATGATGTCTCAGGTCAAAGGATTACTTACATCATTCCAACCAGTAGAGTTACTTGCTTGACATGTGAGTAGACCTCCATGCAAGTACTCTCTTTCGATTGTGTTCAATGAACTCATTCCCTTAATGAACACCTACATACTTGTCTTAGTGTCAATACACGAATGGCTGAGACTTTCCATCCTTCCCATTTGAAGCTGACATAGTATGTACTGGTCTATGCATTGTCAGTATCCCTCTGACAATCATATGACCAGGAACATTTTGAACATCATGGTTATGAGAAGAAGGTCTCTACAGTCTAACATCATTAGATTACTTCTTCCATTAATCCATTGTCCATGGATTCACTATTTTGGACATATATCGATTATTGAGATAGTCCTAATAAGTGACTTTGCCATTTTTGCTGTATTTAGGGTTATCCATACATACAGACACTGTCCTGAAATGTTTCTTCCACAGATTGACTTTCAGGGCATATCTCCAACAATGGCATCATTCGACACTCTACAACCAATGGCGATCCAAACATGGCCTGACAGGTCGCAGACTTGACTAGCGCACTTGTGCAGCAGACCACTCTTGTGAGTCACCTCCTTGAACACATCGAGACGTAGCAAACAGCTGACGACTTGTTCCGAAGTAAGACAAAGGCCGATGACAAGGTTTCTTTTCAACGACACCCCAATAAGAAGCTACTTAACTAGTCTTGAACCGAGCGTTCAAGTAGTGTGCACCCTTATCTTGGCCCCCAAAGAAACGTTCACTCCCATCTTCAAGGGCAAAGGAGAGCTCAGTGTCGGCTTGGCTCACGAGGAAATGTGCACTCACAATTGGGTTTGCTTTCTAAAAGACTCTTGGAGTCTGAGCCCAAACACGGGGTCTACGCGCGAGTTGGCTAGCGAGAAATTTCTCCCAATCTTCGGTAGAGCATGTAGCTTAGGCACCAAGAAAACCATCAGGCCAACTCAAGATCAAGCTCCTTTACCACTCCATGCCGAGCACAATCGTGAATCATTCCCTTGCCTGCAAGAGACTAGTTGTCTACCTCACGTTCGAGGCGCGAACATGAAAACAGTCATTGGAGGTAGCGCAGACCTACAATCTGCCATCAGGAGCAGTTGGAGGAACTGTAGCCCCAACAAAGGCAGAATGAAGAGCAATTAGCCTTACGGAGCGATTGCACAATTCAAGCGCATTGAGACTCAATACGAAGTCATTAGACGGGACGTGACCAACCTGGGCAAGTCTTCTGGCCAAAATAAGTGAATATGATTTAGGAAATATGTTCCAATCACTTCACACAAATCATATAGTCAAGGGTCACATTGGATAGTAAACAAGAATAAACTATCAACCAAACAATGTTGTGAAGTCTAGTCTTAGTAGTTTTTGGCTTCCCTTGTCAAACTTATAACATTTTATCACACAAGCTCTTTAGATCAACTTTTATTGATTAGACTTTAGGATGGGTAGTATTGAAGTCTGAATCTTTGAAGAACAAAGTGTGATTGGTATGATCAATCTCAAGTAAGGTTTGTGCATGCATATGCATTTCATGTTTAGATTTCTTATGCCTTTCTGAGTAGTGAAACTGCCTAGTCAATGTGTGTATCTACTTTACACGAGAGCTGGCACGCAATTTAAGAAAATCCACATGGGCTTGTCTGACACTGTTTTTCCGAGAGTGAGTTTTTTCACCATTGATCTTTTCAAATTGAATTTGTATTTGACAAGTGTTCTTGTGTGTTGTACTTCAGCTGCTCCAAAGAAAACATTTTGTTAAAAAAGCTTTGGGGTTGGGGGTGATTGGTTTCAAGGGTTTTGAAAAGGAGAGTGTCTTGTTTTTCCTCTCTAGCAGAAACCCTAGCAGCAGCAAGCATTTTCTGGGTAATGTTCTTCATTGAAAATTTATAAAACTGTCCATGAAAATGCTTGCTTGAATCTTCTTAAAAGTTCATTTGTTTGTTTTTGTGAGAACAATCATATTTTTCATGAGAGTGTTTTAAGCTCTCCGAGCCTCCTCTCTGTGTTCTTCACAAACCCTAGCTGCAAATACATTTTTCATGCATTAAATCTTGTGCTAACTCACCCACATCATTTGAGTAAAAGGTTTGCATTGTTTTTGGTCTAAAGCTTCTTTGAAATCTTCATATAAACCTAGGTTTGGATTTCCAGTCAGTTTCTTCTTTTCAACTGTTTGACTGGAGAAACTGACTTGTCATTTTTGAATTAATGGCTGCATATCATTTGCATGATACATGGTTTGTTTCGGTGCCACAAGGAGATGAGCTAAAGAAGAGAAGCTACCTCATTGTGAAGACTAAAGACTTCTCCATCCAGTGCAACATAGGGTTGCACAAAGGTACAAGCTGCTCCATAGATTAGGTCTAGGAATTGAGCTTGTTGTGTTATCTTTGTATGAACCCTATTTTCACTAGTGGATCGGACTCCCTGGAGTCCCCCAGTTTTTTAACCCAGTTAGGGGTTTTTCCGGGCACCAAATAGTTGTGAGTACTTTGATTAATGTTGTCTGCTTGTTTTATTGTTAATGTTGCATGCTGTTATCATGTTATCTGATAAGTGAATTTGCTTTGGTGTGTGAATACTTGCTATTGTACTTAAACTGGGTAGAGTCTGACCAGTTGTGTTCTCTAGTAAGTTAAGCTTATTTCATACTGGTGTATTTTCTGTCAGTAACGAACTTGTAACTAGTTGACTAGTTCCTTTGACTAGTCTACTGTGCAAGATTAATTTTTTAGTTGCAGGATATTCCACCTGGTACCAATTTACAAATGTGATCAAGAGTATTGTTTAGAGAGGGACTGTATTGCATTGTAATTTTACATTGAATAGGTTCTTTCTCCTTGAGCGTAGCTTTAGGTTAGTAATCCCTAATCTTCACAAAAGGGAGAATTGAAATGTGGTTTCAATTCACAATCGATAAGAAAGAGTTCTAATCGCCCACTACCTCGCTAATGAGAACCTAAATGATCATACACCTTCAAAAGGGAATGATTGAAGACTTTTATGAAGTTGAGTGAGGATAATTAAATGGTTTAATTGATTATAGGCAATGACTAATCAAATATTGATTAATCATACGAAAATGTTTTGTTTTGGACCTCGGGTTAGTTTTGGGTCAAGAAGGCCCAATAGGCTTATGAATAATTCACGCCCATTAACATGAGTTGTATGACACCTTAATGTGTGAAACAACAAAGCCCCAAAGCCCAAATGAATAGGCTTGGCCGAATTAGAGAAGGGAGAAAAGCATGAGGATTGTAATAGTACAATCCCACTTAAACTTAGTAAAAAGTTTACAAGTTTGGAATGGGATCACTATTCCCATAAGTTGGAAAGTTGAAAAACATGTTTTGCTCTCCATCATTCTCTTACTCTTTAGCCGAACCCTAGGATGAAGAACTCTATTCATGTTCTTCATCCAAATCACTAAAACCCTTCAATTCCGCAAAGAATTACGAAAGGTTTGATCTTCGTAGGACAGGAAGTACGTAGGCAACCTTGAAATCCTTCAAGGTACAACCTTAATTCCTCTAAGTAAGGTGTTCATCCATGAATGAGGATTGAAGGTTCTTTCTTGGGTGTTTAGCCTTTGCTTATGCAATGAGGATTCTACAAGGGTAAGAAAACTCAACTTTCTTTGTGAATTTGAAGTTGAGTCTTGGTTCACTACTACTAGGTATCAAAGGTCATGGGCAAAGTTTTTTATTTGAATACTAACATACTAGCTAAGTGCCTTTAATTTGTTAATAGTATGCATATGTGTTGCTCAAATGAATTAATAATTTTAAAGTTTTTCCTTCATAATAGACTACACACCATATATAAAATACCAATGTATTTATGCATAAGCGAAATCATAGTAGAAACCATTTCATAATATATATCCATAAATATTCATGCCTCAAAAATCACCTAAAAATCATAAGTATATCAAGCCATAATTATTTCAAAGCATGAAAATCATTTAATAAAACAAAAGTCCACTCACTGGTGCTCGGGAGTGTAATCTCCCTTAGTGTTGCCCTCCTCGAAGCATGGAGTCGAAGAATTACCTATTTAATATTAGGGAAAAACGTTAAAACCTCCCTAATATAAATTATTTTAACTTTTTTCTAATTTTTTTCTTCAAAGAACCCTAATGATGTTTAGGCTATAAATTACTATCTATACCCTTTTTCATTTGAGTGGCATACTTGTAAAACTTGTCCACTCACCTTGTATGGACGGCCATCCTCGATGGATAGGGCTTGTTGCTCATTTGTTTAAGTTGTCATACAACTTAAGCTTAATGGACCTTATGGACAAAAGCCAATTGGGCCTCGAAGACCCGAAACTTATTTGAAGCCGAATTCAAACTTATTGGTTAGATTAACTTTTACAAATCCATTGTGAATTAAACTTACTTTTAATTCTCTCTTTGATGAAGATTAGTGATTGTCAAGGCTTTCACAAACCATGAGTGATAGCTAGCAATATGTCATGGCTACTCAAGCTACGTAGAATTAGTTGGAGAACCTATTTAGTTACAATTACAATGCAATAAGGTCCTTCTATAAAATAATATTGTTGACCACACTGTTTGTATGATAGTTCATTTCACGTCTACTATCCAATGTGATTATCATTCTCTACATGATTCTCGTGAATATGATTTGGAACATATTTCCTAAAGTCATATTCATGTACTTTAGCCAAAGACTCTTGAACGAAATCTTAGAGTATTCTCCTTCCACTATGAAAGGTTAGAGATCCCTTGTTGTACACTCACTCGGCTTCATGACTAGATAGCTTAATCCTAACTATATTGTGGACACCCTCTTACTCCGGAGTGCCTTTGACACAATCAAAGATTAAGTACCTAACCACAAAACAATTGTGGCGTCTTAGGTTAAAGGACTACTTTGAATTATTGTAACATATGAGTTCTTTTATGACATATAAATAAGAACTCTCTGTTGATCGTGTTCAGTGTACTCAACAATATTTTGAGCACCTATGTGTTTGGCTTAGTGTCTCACACTAATGACTTGAGACAAGTCATACTTCCGCTTAAGTAGTCACATCACATACTAGTCTTAGGGGATTGTCAATACTCAATTGATAATCCTATGGCTAGGAACATGTTGGGAATGAACTTAAGAGAAAGATCTCAATGATAATTCTCAAAGCTACTAATCAATGGCATAAGGCAAATATTGTTGAGTCGTTGAAGCCAGATAGGGTGTTATATATGCTTGCATGGAGTCGCCATCTTGTTGCGGTTCTTAAAATTAACACGCATGACAGTCAATTAGGGGGGAAGGCTCTCTCTGTTGGCGGGATCTGCGGGGATCATGATGGAAACTGGTGTTGGGTTTTGCTGCAAATTTGGGTGTAGGGAGTGTTTTAGAGGTAAAGCTCTGGGAATCCTTTTTGAGATGCTGATTGCCTAGGACACTGGGTTCCGTAATGTGGTGGTGGAATCGGATTCTGCTATGGCAATCCTTTTGCTGGAGCATCTAATTGAGGACTGTCATCCCCTTGCTACTTTGATCTATCGATGTAAGTCTCTTTTGGCGGGATCCTGGTTTTGCATTATGCGTCATGTGTATAAGAAGTTTGGTCATTCTTTAGCGTTGGGGAACCATGTGTTGGCACAACCTCCTTTAGGGGTTGAGCGTGTTCTTGCAGATGATATGGCTGAAGTTTCTTGACCTCGAGAAGTTGTTTAGTTGTTTCCTTTTGGGTGTCTCTCACCCTGTTTATTCACAAAAAAAAAAAAAACCGGATAAATTAGACCCAAAAGCTGAAAGTGGATTTGAGAGAAAACAACTGCCAAACACTTTCACAACTTTGGGGAAAAGGTGATTTGAGAGGAATTAGCTTTGCCTCGCAACTGATTTTCTAGAATCAACTAAGCCTTAGATCGAGAGTTGATTGAGTTCAAATTTCCAATATGGAAAAGATTTAGGCTTAAATTCCTCAGAAGGAACAAAAGTCGAAAATCAGAAAGACCAGCAGCCGAGATTCAATAAAGGATGGAACTCTACAAGCCTTTAAAGCAGTGGAAGGCTAGAGCCTAGAGGTCTAAAATCAATGGAGGTCATCGACCAAAGTAGAAAGGGAGAGGATGAATAATTTGGAGGAAGATTTCAATATATGTTAATATCCACGCAAGGAAAGAAATCATAATAGTAAGAAAAATATCTACTTCGGATTCCTAACAAGGAAGAAAATCAAAGTCAAAACGAGATAATATTCTAAACATAGTTGGAGGAAGAATCCAACCTTTGAAATGATCATAGCCATAATCAACATCCATAGATTACAGAGATCTAAATGCAAAATGCATTCAAGACGGTAGATTCTGATTTGTACCAAGGACTACGTGAGCCCTATAAGTACCAAGCATCAAGAAGAGAAGGATACCTTCAACCCACCAGACAAATTACTTCTTGGTTTCTTATGAGTTTATAGCAGTTTATTCCCATAATTTATATTTTTAGTTGTTTTCTTTTCAAGCCCTTTCAATTCAGGTACTTTAAATTCAACACTTGTTTCAATTTGTTTGTCTGCACTTATTTCAATTTGTTTGTCTTCTTTAAGTACTTCAATTCTAGCATCTTTACATTTGGTATTGATCTCACTTTTCAAGAAATTTTTTACTTGCTCACACTTTAATATTAAATTTCTCAAATAGTTTTTATTCTAGGTATTCCAATTCCATAAGCGAAAACACTCATAATAAAGCCTAGATCCCAAAAGTAGGGAAAGAATCTAGACTAAGAGAAGGTTCTTACTCAACTACACTTGATTGGCCAAATCCATCCTTGCCTACTCGGTGTTGGGTGGTGACATGGGTGGTGACTCTCCATCAACAGAGACCACAATACCTTTGTTAGCTTAGCGGCCCCTTCGGTCGGAAGGGTAGACAGCATTTAGTAGGAACCAACCAAATGCGTCACTGAGATTCATAGTCTAGCAAAATAAATAAATAAAAAATTGACACATCACTATCAGGAAGTTACGAATTGTTACCTATTAGCTCTTCCAACAACTTAATTTTTGAAATTGGCATAACTCCTCAATTTGGTTCCTAACAATCAAAATCGATAAATATGGTTCTGAACTTTGAGCATTGCACATCAATGTGGTCCTTCAGTTTAAATTATGTTAGTGTGCTCTTGTGGCATCTTGTGAGTCCCACAAATCCAACCATATAACAAATCCAACCATATAACGACATGTGGATTAACTATAAAAAATTATTATTTTTATATTTAAAACTAAAACTGATAAAAGTATAATAATAAAATTATACACTAAAAATAAAAAGAAGAAGTCGTCTTCATCTAGTGAATGAAATCCAACAGACAGGCCCTCAATGAAAAACCCTAACCTACCTAGACCCTTTTGGAACCTGGCTCTGACACTGCAACAACCGAACTTCTTGGGCTCGCAGCGTCGTGGATCAGCGACGAGGAGAGTCCTGCCATACCTCACCAAGATGTCCTTGATCTCCTTCTTGCTTTACTCATCCACATACTTTCGATAGAACGCCATCAGAGCCTTGGCGATGCTCTAACGGATCGCGTAGATCTTAGAGGTATGCCTTCCGCCTTTGACTCGGATCCTCATGTCCACACCGAAGTAGCACTGACATCCGAGCAGCAAGATCCGCTCGTAGGCCTTGAATCAGAGGATCTCCGGCTCCACGAGCTTGATTGGGCACTCGTTGATCTCGATAGCGGGGGCCGCCATGGTTGTTGTTCTCTAAGGTTTGGGTTTCCTCCTCCTTTACGGTTTTTGGTAACTCTGTGTGTGTGTGCGGCTACTTCATTACCAGACGAAGAAGAGGATTTTTAAAAAAAAATTAATTTATCATTTTTTGTTTTAAATATTATAAAAAAAATGGAAGGAATTTAGCCAACATAGACAGATTTCAAACTGAGGGTGCCAAAATAAACAACCTTAATGCTCATTTCTGATATAAGCAATTTTAGACATTGAAAAAATTAAAATACCGCTGTATATATTCCTTTGCAGTTTGCCAGCTCCTTTCTAAACCCTTCACTTCGCAAATCTCTTTTAGTTCCCTTATCGCTCTCTCCCCGACTCTTCCTCCCAAACCCAAACTCTAGGTTCTGCAATTCAGTTGCCGGCCCGTTGCTCTGACTCGGGGTCAGCGGCAACCACTCTTCACCATCCTCCTAGCCCTCTCTCTCCCCTCCTAACCCTCTGTTATACCCTCTTAGCCTCTCTCCCCTCCTAACCTTCTGCTATACCTTCTAGATCCGTGCCATGCCCCTCTCGAAATTTCATCCTTGATTTGGGATTTGATTCGTGGTTAGGTTAGGTTTCGTAGCTGTTGGTAGGTTGGTTCCACTTCCGTCAGCTTTTTTACAAGGCAGAGATGCTTTCATCGACCGCTTTGGTGGCTGGATTGCCTTGCACGCTCAAATACGGCGGCCTTATGCCTTGTGCTACAAAATCCAACGACTTTGTTACCTCTTGCTACCAGATTAGGCGACTTCGCCGCCTAATGCAACCGGATTTGGCTGTGCTTCAACTGAAAGGAAATTATTCACGACATAACAATTCTGTATTGACAACTCTCTACTCTATGTCAATACTATATAAAAATTGTATCAACAATATCACTATATAGATCAATACTATATAGACATCGTACCAACAATATCGACTCTATCTCAATTTAGTATTTATGCTTGGGTACTTTAGACATTTCCATACTTCTTCTCCTGTCATTCATGTCTCTCATGTCTTTTTGTCTATTTTAGCAACCAACTAATGAAATTAGTGTGTAATAGCTAATTTCCCAAAAATTTATGGTTAACCCACATGTCACTATATAATTGGATTTGTAGGACTCACACGATGCCGCATCAACACAATAACAAAATAATTAATGAAATTTAAACAAAATGACCATATTGATGTGTGGTGGTCAAAGTCAATAACCACATTTATCGATTTTAATTGTTAGAGGCCAAATTGAAGAGTTATGTCAATCTCAGAGACCATTTTGGCTAAAAAAGCCGTTTTAATTACATGAAGGCTATACTGATTTCACGTAGGTCCTTATTAATATCCATCTATATTTATATTTAAATTGTTAATGTTTTTCATTAAAAATGTTCTTATTTGTTGTGCATATTACATATACTAATCTACTTATCATCTATATGACTTCATTCATAGTACAACATAGTTATATGTCAGAAAAGTAAAAGTTAAGATGATAGTTAGACTGGTGGAGTGGTCAATAATGTAAGATTTCTTAACTTTCTTGTGGCAAAATGTCGATTTGTAAAAGATAAGGACGAAACATTAATTACTGATTGGAAATAGATTGGTACAAAGTGTTATTAATCATCAATATTAAGGAGTAGACTACAGTGCTCGCAAGCATTGCATGCTCACACCGATCTCACCATTAAAAGGAGGGAGGAGGGAGGAAAGAGGGGGGGGAAGGAAGGTGAGATCGGTGTGAGCATCCAATGCTTGTGAGCACTGTAGCCAGTCCCTAATATTAATTATCAGTCTCACAACCCAACTTGATCCGAAAACCCACAAGACTCGGTTGCCCACTATTGACTTTGAGGAAGTTTGAAAAAAGAAAAAACAAAAAGGCTTTTGCCACTCTTTTCAAAATTAGTAGAATTTTACCTTTTTATTTACGTACAAAATACCTAACCGACCCAATAGTTTTAATTGCATTCAAACTCTTTACCTAGTTCTCATTACTTGAGACACTCTAGAGTACAACTCAACCTCCCCTCGAGAAAAACTTGAAACCAGGCTTGTCTAGTCATCTCTCATAATCTCAAGTAATATTCTTTTGATGCCATATTACTCCAAGAGTATATAGATGAGCCCGAGTTATTCACTCAGTGTCTCGAGCAATGTAAAGTAAGCAAAAATTGTGAATGCAATTAAAATTTTAGGATTAGCTAACTCTTTTCGGAATGACTTTAGAGTCATATGTATATATATTTCTCTCTCTTCTTGTGCCTGTTGATGACCAAATCTCTAGATCTGGCCTCCAACATGGAGAGTTGTAATGATGTCGTGTGAGTTGGGATGAGGGGTGAGTTATGGGGTTGCGATGAGGGGTGCATTATGGATTTGTGGGTTTTCGTGAGATGATATGCGAAAGCTAAGATGAAGATGGTTGAAAAAGGTGGGTTGTTGGTGGTGTGATGGTCGGTGGTATTGGGGGTTGGTGATGTTAGGGGTGCGATTCGAGTAGGGGACACAAGTCGAGGGCAGTTAGGTTGAGAGAAATAGAGGTAGTGGTTGAATGATGAGGATATAGGACGGTATTTTAATTAAGTTTAAATTTTTAAGGGGGGAGAGGTCTTAAAGGGAAATAAAGGGCTTTGGAGGGATTTGGGTTTGCTGTGGTTTGGATTGCAGGTGGTGCGTGTGCCGACCGAGAAAATGGAGGAACACGCACATGTTCTGTAGGCTCCGTTTGTTATTCTTTATTAGTTCGGACTGGACTAACTTCAGAAACTAAGCTGAATTTGCTGGTTTGTACTAAACATGATAAGAATAGCGAAGTGTTTAGTTCAGTGTCCTACTAAGGTACGTACTAAAATATTTTTAGACCCAAATTTTTGTTTTTCCATATTTTAATTAACTTTTATCTTAAACCAAATAAAAAAAAAACTATTATTTATTACTTTTTCACCCAACTATTTTTCTGCCATTACTTTCTAGGAGAGAACCGACATTTTTTTTGGGTCAATCTCTCTCTCTCTCCTTCCCTCCCTCTTCACTTCCTCTCGCAACAAAATCAACTGCAAATCTTCAAAATCAAACCACAGAGCAAGAAAGAGATTGAAAATTGAGGAGAGGTTGGGTGTTTGCGGATTTGAGGTTGGTTTTTTATTTCTGTTGGAGTAGGTGTTATGTGAGAGTTGCTGAACGGACTGGGGGCTGCTCGATTGGTGTGGAAGGGAGGAGTCATGCCGTAGCTGGGAAGAAGACTGGGTCTTGCTGTCGCGATTTGGTCGATGAAGAAGGGATTGGGTCTTGCTACTGCAAAAGGGATTGGGTCTTGCTGCTACAGGCAGGAAGAAGACAGGATTAGACGGGTTCTTATCAATCCCACGCGAAAGCATGGGATTGCTAACATGGTGTTAACAAGGTCTCTAGTTCAGGCGAATCCTGGTTAGTCTCATTAATTGCTAATCCTTACCTAACCAAACGTAGGACACTAGTCCTATCTAAGCCAGTCTGAGTTAGGGAAGGGAAACAAACGGAGTCTTGGTGTATATCATTTTCTCCTGATCTCTCTCATGTAACAGAAGAATAAGGTATACACCTTGATGAGTAGAGAGAGGAACAAATGAGTATACATCAATGTGTATGTAAGTTTTAGCCATGGGGCCGGGATGGGTTAGTTTTTTGTATTAGGTTTTTCGTGAGTTTTTGTTGTTGAGGCATCATAATTTGTAGGGTAAATTACATTTTGCACCTTTAAGTTTGAGTCCAATTACAACTTCATACATCATCTTTAAAACATTGCAATGTTATACATCAATTTGTGTTTTAGTTGCAATTTCATGCATCCGTTAGTCAATCTTTCAATTTGACCATTAAATGATGATGTGATAATTGTGAATCCCATTATTTTGCTGATGTGACTCTGATAAATATACCACATAGGAAAACAAAAATTAAAAGTATAATTTTTTTACAAATGTTAATTAAAAAAAAATAGATGTCATTATTTTGCTGATGTGGCTGTCACAAATATACCACATAGAAAAAAAAATTAAAAATATAATTATTTTACAAATGCTAATTCAAAAAAAAAAAAGCTTTTTTATTCTAATTTTCTTTTTGCCTGTAGTTGCCACACCATCATTTAATAGTCAAATTAACGAATTGACTAACAGATGTATGAAATTGCAACTAAAATACAAGCTTGTGTATGACATTGCAATATTTTAAAGATGATGTATGAGATTGCAATTGCATCCAAATTTGAGGGTGCAAAATATAATTTACCCTAGTTTATATATCAATTTGAAATCAACACTATTGTTTTTTGTGGCTTTTCTAAATGCAGAAGGTATGAAATTGTTTTTTTTTTCTTCAGGAGAAAAACTCTCCAGTTGACTACAAAACATGGAGAAATCAACAATTATGGTTGTATCATTGATGTTCTACCTTTCTGTATTCTATCCACTATCAAAGGTTCACTCGTTCGCCACTCCATCTGGTCATGGTAATGTTGGTTTTTAATAGTTTGTTTTATTTTATTAGTGGGCTTTATTTTTTGTTAAGGTAATTTTGGTATTTTATGTATTAGCGTTTCTTAGGTGTAACTCTTTATAAATATAGCTTTTAATTTGGTAAATAAGTCATTCAAAACGCATCATCAGTTTCTAGCTGCCTCAACAATCTTGTTTATTTGTTTTTCCATTAATAAAGTTATATTGGTAGTTTCATAGTCTGTTTGTTTATCTGGTATGCGTAATCTGATTTTAAACTTGGTATTAGAACATGTGTTTGATCCTTTAGGGTTTAATTTGCTTTTATTTGGTATCAGTAGGTCTATTGCTTCTTCGTCTCTTTCAGTTCTCCGTTTTCTAGTATAGATCTGTAAGAAATTATCATTCTCTTGATTTTGGTTTATACTATTAAGTCATTGATGATAGTCCGCAAAAAAAAAAAAAAAAATATATATATATATATATAAGGTTAGGATCGGAGACATCCATTTTGAAAAATATTTTGACACCCATTTTAAAACACTTTCTTATAGTTCTCATTTTGTAACTTTTTTCAAAGATTCGAACTGTTTATATTTCAATTCATCATTCATAGATCATATTTTCAAAAAAAAAAAAATAGACAAACAAAACAATTAAGACATTTATGAAGAAAATTGACCAATATAATCTTGGATTTAAAGAAAGACCTAAAAGATAGAAGATTTAATTGATGAAGTACAATATGGGGTGGGCTCAACGAAAGCGTGTCAAAAAGTAAGTGCGAGCTAAAGCCGAGCGAGTCTCAACCAACCACTGTTGCTGAAATCAACCACTGCTTCCACATCGTCTGCTGCTCCGTCGTCCCTTTATTTTAAACAAGGTTCTAAAAGACGCTAGGCGCTAGTCGGGCGGTGAACAGGGGCCTAGCGCCTAGGCGCCTAGGCGGGGCCTAGGCGGATTTAAGTAAATTTATTAATATCATATAAATAAGTGTCTATTTACACTTTAAAAAAAAATAAAAAACTATACTTATATCAAGATTTTGGAGAGATAAAATGCAAAATAGAAGAATATATAAATTTATAAAGCACTACAATTTACTGAAAATAAAACATGGGGAAAAAGTTAAGCATATAATGAGTGTTATTGGATGAAACATTTATCCAACAAGTCTACAATTTATTAAACACATAAAATGCAAAACGGAATGATATAATAAGATACTTGCAAAGTTGTAAGCCTAGGCCTCAATCTCTTCTTCTCCATTTCCTTCTAAGACTCCCTCCATATCAGACTCAAACTCAAATTCCTCATCACCTCCCTCTTCTTCCGTGTCCTCATCCGATACAAAATCTTCCTCATGAAGTTCTCTTACTTCAAAATTTCTAGAACTATCCACTTCCGATGCCTCTCCCTCCATTCCAGAACCAAGCTCAACTTCTTCATCACCACCATCCACAATCCATCCTTGCGCCATACGAGCCTCACTAACAAGTAGTGTATCCACTTTCTTATCCTTTACTCTTTTCTTCTTGTTCATGATCCTTGCATTAAATTGGACATAGACTAAATTATTTAATCTTGTTGTATCTAGTCTATTCCTTTTCTTTGTATGTATCCCCTCAAAAGTGCTCCAATTATTTAGAACCAATTTAATTTTGGAATTTCTAATTTAGAACCAATTTAAGCATGAATTAAAAAAAAAAAAAAAAAGGCAGCCCCGCCTAGGACACCGCCTAGCCGCCCGCCTAGCAAGCAGCCGATTTTTAGAACGATTGCCATAAAATCTCCTCGGTTCCCATCCGCCTAGCGCCTAGGCGGCCGCCTAGGCCGATTTTTAGAACAGTGATTTTAAAATCTTAAAAACCCCACCGTACTCGCACCCAGTTACCACCATTTCACACCTACCCTTAACTAGGGCCGCATGCCTGCTGATCGGAACCACGACGATCCCGCCGCATATAATCGGTTTCTCCGAAAACCAGCATCGCCGCCACACCCAGCAGGTCCGTCCAACAAGATTCGACGAACCGCACCGCACTGCCGAACCCATGACCCTCTGCTACTCTAGATCTGCTCGCACTCGATCTGATCCCACTGAGTCCGGGAATCCACCTGAATATCATCACCTTCTGCACAGATCACTAGGATTTGAGAATCCCGTTCATTTAGTGACGAGCTCATATGTTAATATTCCATAGTCCCAACATCTGTCTTTTGAATCTATTGCCTTACTGTCTGATTGATCTATAGTCTGCTGGAATGCTGAAAATCTTCTTGTCTATTAATATGTTGCCCTACTGATTGAAAATTTATTTGTCGTATCTGTCATTTGAATCTTAATCCATATATGCCATCTGTATATCTGAAATTTTATCTAACATCTGACCATCTAAATCTGTATATGTCATTTGTTTGAATGTGTAACTGCATCCGCCTGAATCTGGAACATGTATGTCCGCTTGTCGGAGTTTGCCTGTCTGCATGTCTGCAAACTCATGGTGGTTTGACGGGCCGTTGGATTTTATTAGTTTGTTTTATTTTAATGTGATGCTAGACCCATTTCATTGTTGTATTTTTCCACCTACATTATAATTTTACCCACCATAAAAAGTTAAAAAATTAAAATGTTATTTCTCCACCGACTATTATTCCTAAAATAACCTCTAATATATAAATTTAATTTTTTTTTAAATTTTTCAAAAGAATAAATATTAATATGTTTTTAAGTTTTATACGGTGAGCTCCCACCAATTCCCTTCTGGTGAGGGCGTGAGTTTTTTCTTCTCTCTTAGCCGTTGTCTAGGGTTTTCCAAGCCTTCTGGGTTCCTCTTGATGCATGTTCAAAATATTGTGGTGTGCGATTCTTAGCGTTCTTCTTGACTGTTGAGGTTTCCTCTGTCGTCTCTTAATGTCAATGAAGGATGTGGTTCATTCCTTTGCTTCCCGTTTCGCTCTCACTGAGGAGGAATAATGTGATGATTGTTATTCAAGATGCCTCCCAAATTTGCATTTCCAGTTTTTTATTGGTGGGTAAATTGTTAGGCACAAGATTTACAACAAAGAGGCTTAAAAGACAAAATCCACAACCCCACAACCACTACCCAGCCAACCCATAAGCACCACCACCATAAATCCACAATCCCACCATAATCACCATCCTCATTGTTGCACAACCAATAAAATCTAAATCCAAAAATGAATCAAATCGATGACCTAGTAACTAAAATTCCAAAATTAACAAATCGGGTGACCAACAAGCATAACAAAAATATAAAAAGGAAAAAACAAATCAGATGGGGGAAATAGAAAAGGAGGATAATTAATATTGTGAGGGAGTAGAGGAAGAAAAGTAGCCGGAGGGAGCAAAGTAGTTCGTTGGAAGTTGGAACAGTAAACATCAAAGTGTTGCACTTTGGATAGCTTCTAGGTCCTTATACGTCATTTTGTCAAGGGTTAAACTTGTGAATAAATTTTTTATTAAGAAGTGGGTGAGGAAATAAGACACTGGGGTGGGGATATCAGCACTCTTATTTTATTACCGGGCTTTATTTTTTATTAGGGCAATTTTGGTATTTGAGTTATTAGGGTTTCTTAGGTTTACATCTCTATAAATATTGGTATTTGAAACAAGTCAATCGAAGTGTGGTTCTCAGTTTCTAGCCGTTTCAACAATCCTGTTTATTTGTTTTCCTATCAATACAATAAAATTCGTAGTTTCATACCCTGTTAGTTCGTCTGAAATGCGTACTTTGATTTTCAATTAGTAAACCATTCTATGTATCCTTAAACACTCTACTAGTTCTTGGAACTAACGACACATGATAAATAAATTTAATAAAAAGAAAGATGCAAATAGATTAAGAAAAATAAATTTTCTCCATCTCTATTTATTGCAGATTTTAGCTACATGAAATTTGTAGTTAACGCAACTGATCTACCATTAGAAGAAAAATATGACTACATTGTAGTTGGAGGAGGCACAGCAGGGTGCCCATTGGCAGCGACTTTATCTGAAAACTACTCGATCCTGCTACTAGAAAGGGGCAGTATTCCAACAACATACCCAAGTGTATTGCATGAGGATGGGATTGTTGCAAATCTAATGCAAGAAGATGATGGTAAGACACCAGCTGAAAGGTTCATATCAGAAGACGGTGTGGCAAATTTAAGAGGCAGGGTTTTAGGTGGGTCGAGCATGATAAATGTTGGTGTGTACTCAAGAGCTCACAAGGAGTTCTATAAAGAATCAGGAATTGACTGGGACATGGATTTGGTCACTGAGGCATATGAATGGGTTGAAAACACTATCGTCTTCCGCCCAAATTTGGAACATTGGCAATCTGTTGTGAAAGAAGCATTATTGGAGGCAGGTGTTAGTCCGGATAATGGACTTACTTTGGATCATATTGAAGGAACTAAAGTTACGGGTTCAATTTTTGACAATCATGGAAGGAGACATGGAGCTGTCGATTTGTTGAATAAAGGAGACCCAAAAAATTTGCGAGTTGCTGTTCATGCTACAGTTGAGAGGATCATCTTCGCTTCCAATGCATCAGGTATGCAGGATATATTTAAAATTAAAAGGCATGTGGGTTTTCATCCTTCTATAAGATTGTTTTCTTTATTCAACCTTTAGTATGTAGATTTGATTTTAATTTCTGAAAATGTGACTTTACCCCTTTAAAACTCAATTTTCTTTAAATAAAACTCACCATAATATATTTTTTTAACAAAAACTCAAAGACTAGGCTCCACCTAAACAAATTACATAATTGAGATTGTGTGTCATATTTAATTTTTTTTAGATTTCCCAAATTACCCTTAATTAAGTCATTATAGCATTTCATGTTGATATAGGAATTAAAATGGAAAGTTTTTCTATTTGCTTGCAACGTATATAATGACTTTGAAATTGTAATTGATGTTTTTTGTTTCAACAATAAATTTTCAGATTAACGTACCTATTGATTTAATAAAAACCATGTTTGTTTTCTTTAAAACAAAAAGGGTAAAAAATGACGTGTCTCGTGTTTTTTATGTTTTGAATTACGTATCACATGATTCAATAATAAGTTTGTCTATTATTTTATTTTTCGAATTTTAGTGTACCTATTTTTTTTTTTAAAGATTAGTGTACCTACTTAGTAGTACTAATAGTTTTGGTCATTTTGGAATATAATGTACCTACTATTAAATTTTTGGATCTACAAAATATAGGTAAATTAATTTATATAGATAATATAACATTTCATATATGTTTATCATGGATCCCGAGCCTCTATTAGGAGGCATATTATTAATATTTCTGATATAAAATATATTTATTATTTAAATTAGTGAATCTACAAAATATAGATAAATTAATTTGTATATAGGTAAATTAATTAGTATAATATATTAGTAGTATATATGTTATACGCATAGAACATTATAGGGGCTTGTTTCTCATCAGGGTGAGTTATGATAACATTTATGGAGTTGGCTACGATGCTCGCAAGCATTGAATGCTATCACCAGGATTTCCCTCCTTTCCCCTCCTCCCTCCTCCCTCCTCCCTCCTCCCTCCTTTTAACGGTGAGATTGGTGTGAGCATCCAATGCTTGCGAGCACTGTAGTCAGTCCCAACATTTATTGACTTAATTAGAGTGTTGGGGCATAAGTTGTAAATATATTGTAATAATAAGTCACTTATTTGCCTACATGTCATTGGTACGGAAAAGTTCAAGGGAAGAGGAGGCCACCCCATACCAGGGCCAGGGCATACCACAATCCTCTTTGAGGACTTACATAGGGGGTCTTAGCCCCATTTTTTTTCCTACATGTCAGATTATTTGAAATTTGTGCTTTATTTGGATGTTTAAAATTATATGGATTTTTGTTTATGAAATACGAATTGCAAGTGCCTATATCTAAAGTGTTTTACATATTAATTACTAGGAATTCACATGTAGTACCAAGGCTCGAAATATTGCACTATTGAATACTATTCCTAGAAGAATGTACTTAACCAGAGAACGAAAATCTAATTGACAAAAAAAAAGAACGAAAATCTAAATCCAGTTATATAGATCTGGGTTTAAAAGAAATGACCTTAAGTATTCTAATTAGAATAGCTCGAGATTACTTATAAGCTAATATTGATTTAATTCAGGTATCTCATCAGCTATTGGAATCATATATAGTGATTCCACTGGAAGGTCTCATCATGCATTTGTGCGTGATAAAGGAGAGGTTATACTGAGCGCTGGGGCAATTGGAAGCCCTCAACTTTTGCTACTCAGTGGTGTTGGACCAGCTTCGTACCTTTCATCTATGAAAATCCCAGTTGTTCATCACCAGCCTTACGTTGGACAGTTTATGCGTGATAATCCTCGTAACTACATCACCATTTTGCCCCCATTTGCATTGCAGCCCTCTAGTACACAGATTGTTGGTATCACAAGCGATTTCTATGTAGAGACTTTCTCGGGCAAACCATTTTCTACTTCGCCCTTTGGTCTTTTTCCTGATCCATCTAAGCTCTATAAGATAAATTCGACCTTCGGACACATTGTTACCAAATTTCCAGGACCCATATCGTATGGTTCCCTTAAGCTGCAATCACCCCATGATGTCAAAGTGGGTCCAACAGTGAGCTTCAACTATTTTTCACAGCCGGCAGACCTAGCTCATTGTGTTAGAGGCACGAGGAAGATTGGTAATTTATTAAGAACAAACGCATTGAAACAATTCAAGGCTAAAGCTTCCTCGGGTATAGAAGGTTTCGACTTTTTTGGGCCATCTTTACCAGCGAACCAGTCAGATGATGCATCCTTTGAAAACTTTTGTCGAGATACAGTAGCCACGTATTGGCACTACCATGGCGGATGCCTCGTTGATAAGGTGGTTGATGGAGGTTTCCGGGCTAATAGGATCGATGCCCTACGCGTTGTTGATGGATCCACTTTCAATTTCGCACCAGGGACCAATCCTCAAGCCACCGTTATGATGTTAGGCAGGTATGGTATTCATACTACAACCACATGCCATTACATAATGCATCTATTTTGAATTAAAAGAAGGAATTTGAATTAGACAATATTTAAGATATATAGTTACAAAGAACAACTATAAAACATAAGATGAAATATATTTAAAAAAAACAGCAACACGAAACGTTTTTGAATATTTTTAACATTGAATATTTTAAAAATAAGATACATGTGAAGAATCATTTGAAAGACATATCAATGGATCGTAAGTAGTCCATCATGGTCCATGCATGGATTTTCCTTATTTTTTTATTTTTAATTTCTCTAAATCAGTTCTACATACTAAGGGGGTGTATTCAATTCAGATTTTAAAAGATTATGTCAGAGTTTTTATAATCCATACATTCTGCAGACTTCATGGATTGTTTTAATTCTATATAGAGTTTGATAGATTTTAATGCATTTTATTTCAGTATTTGTATGGATTTTAATAAATCTATGAATTGTTGATTGTTCTAATATCAATAATAGGATTAAAAAAAATACATCATTGAAAACCAAAAGAGTTTTCATCTCCAAATTATAATCTTTGCTTACTGGCATTTTAAGTTATCCATTTTCCAAGTATACCTGCTATACCTACTTAGAAGTAATAAACAAGCCATACAATTAACAAGAAAATTCAAACCCTCAAGCCGTACCTATTAAGAAGACGGCATACAATAGTGAACTCATTCTTATAAATAATGAGAAACAGGCAGACAACTGCTTATCAACACACCTACAATTGTTTAAGCTTGTAGCTTTATAGCCGAAACAGACAGGGATACATTCATAAGAAGCTACACATACCACATGCAGAATCTCAATCCACAATTGAGCAAATTGGAAAATCCCAACATCAAAATTCACAAACTTGATTCAAACCCATGTTCTAATACAGTTGAAATTACAAAACTATGCACAGAAAAAGGAACTATCTTGCAATTGGGTTTTCTAAAAAGGTGAGACTAAACCCAAAAGAACAGAAAATCCAGCCGTAAAATCAAACTAATGAATCAAACCCAGAAACAAAATCACAAAAAAAATGGTAAAATTCAGAAGGGTAATGGAGAAGTGGAGCTGAAAAGAAACGTACTGGGATCTTGTGAAGAGGGACCTGGGACTTGAAGTAGATGTAATCTCCGGGCGCCGAGTAGACGCCTTTCATTTCTGGTTTTCTATGCCCAAAACCTCCCCATGTCACATACCCATTATTCGATTTGATCAGATTGATCGATCACTCTTATCTCTCTCTCTCTCTCGATTTTTCTATTAGTTTTCTATGTATTTGCTGGGTTGGGGGTTTGATTGTTTGTCCTCGTTGTTCTTTCAAATTTTCTTTGAAATTTTTGAAACCCTAATATTTATGAATAATATACATAATACCACAAACCATTGAGCATAACAACAATAACGTCAATAGATTAGAAAATACCAACCTTGAGTGAAGAGGTTTGTTCGTCTTCTACAAGGTCAAGAAAAAGTCTGTTCGTCTCCCTTCATCTTCTATTATGAGCGAGCAACAAAATCTCTTAGTAGGAGAAGAGATTTCTGAATGAATTTTCTATTTATACCAAAGACCCTAGAATCCTATACAATCTAACAATTAATGAAATCTTTGAAAGTCAATAAACTTTTCAATACCACTAGATTTCTACGGATATTTTAAAATCTTAATTGAATACAACAAAATTTTAAAGGACTTTTTAAAATCTTAATTGAATACCTACAGACTTTTTAAATACAAAAAAATCCTATAGACTCCAAATTGAATACACTCCCCTAAATGGATCATATATAATCTAAGGCGACAATATTTAACTACATAATAAACCCAAATGAGTTAAGTTAATTAGTTATAAGGCAGTGTGTTTTTAGTTGTGCACCCAAGTTCGAATGTTCCTTATGAGATTATTATATATAACTTTGTCAAAAAACAATAATTAAATTAATGTAATAAATGCTTATCTTTAAATTTTCCCATCCACAATCGAAAATATTAGGTTATATGAATTTTTTTGTAATGATCTCTGATGTTTTACCCTCCAATTTTGATGTTTCGAGCAGGTACGTTGGGCTCAAGATGCTGAAAGAAAGGTCAGCTTGCAAGGGATGTTAATCATAATCAACATTTCAACCATACATCTTCTATTTCTTTATAAAAGTGTAATGTTATGCTTTTACTTGGAAAATTCTTCAGTGGTACGTACCATTCAATGGTACGGCCATTGAATGGTCCAGATTAATTTGCAGCGGGTCCCAAATGAATCTTAAACCATTCAACAGTACGTACCATCCAATGGTACGTACCACTGAAGTGAAACCCCTTTTACTTCTCACAACTTTACTCTAGAATAAGGTCATGATTGGTACATTGTACGTATCAATAGAATTGTCAAATTAGTTACTTACTGTTGAGAAATGAGAAAATGGATCTTGTAGTCATGATTGGTGTTTGATAACTATTTGGCTTTCAGTTTTCAAGTTTTGTTTTCATTTTTTTGAAAACTAAAATCTTGTTTGATAACTATTTTTAGTTTTCAGTTTTCAGAAAAATAAAAACTGAAAACTAATTTGTACTTACTCAACAAACTAACATACTCTAACAGTCTTAAATAGTGTTGGTTATGATTAGTCTTTGTGCCTGCATCACTTCTATCACACCCCCTCAGGATGAAGGGAGTAGAATGGACTGAGAGCTTTCCACGAAGAAGATGAAATCGATCTGCAAGCATAGAGGTTGTAAAAGTACCAGCAATTTGAATCAAAGTCCGAACATATTGAACACCAATGCGACCAAGAAACCCTTTTTTAGGAATGCAGTGATAATCTATCTCCACATGCTTTGTTCTAGCATGGAATACAGGGTTGAGCAATGATTGATGGGTACCGATTTAGCTAAATGGAAGCCCATTTAAGTGTTAAGATATGTGTTCATTGTAATAATCAATACAATACAGAGTAATAGTACTTAAGAGGCAAAATCAATTGCACTTTTATTATCACAAAACAAAACAAGAAATTTCATTAGAGAAAAATGGAGATCCCTCAAAATCGTACAGACCCAAGTAATTTCTGCAGTTGTGTTTGCCAGATGTTAAAGTATAATCCGTAATCCTGGAATCTTATCCATAGTTACAGTTTCTTGTATAGCAAGTATTTACAAATTGTAATTAGTATCGGATTCTTTCCACAATAGGGTTTGGTACAACCTTATATATATTGTAATATTATTTCATAATGAATTTAAGGAGTCATAATGCTAGTATCAACCTAATTTTAGGTTCTAGTGCCATATCCAAATCGTATCACCTAAATTAGGCTAATAGCATGTAAAATTATGACTCCTTGAATTCATTATGAAATAATATTAGCAAACCCTATTGTGGAACTTATAGTAATTACAATTGGTAAATACTTGCTATACAAGAAACAGTAACTACGAAGAAGATTCCGGGGTTAAGAATTCTATTCCAATAGATAAATACTCTACTTCATCAGTAGAACTCCGATCAAATTGGCCATAGCATTTTGCTTCTTTGCACTCCATGACCTCCGATTCATTGGATATCCAGCTCAGTCTGCATCACTCCCAGCTATAGGAACTTGAGAACCTTTAAGTAAACAAAAGTCCTGAGCCCACATAGCCCTTAAGGTATCTAAGAATTCTTTGAACAGCAGTGAGATGTATATTGACAAACCTGATTTACTGCAAAGGCAAGATCATGTTTGGTCCAGGTTAGGTATTAAAGAGAATCAACTATTGATCTACAAAAAGTATCCCAGATTGATCAAGTTTAGTTGTACCAACTAGAGTTTCACAAGGCTTTGTGTTAACGCAGGGTACTTTTTAGACCTTTCAAGTAATTTACAATGGCAACTGGGCTCACTGGTATGGGCCTAAGTGAGAGCCCAACAGAAGGAAAGGAAAGACGGCCCATCCAGATCAATTGCCTACCGCTCGGGATTAACTATGGACAAGAAATGCGAGCGCTTGTCAAAAAGCAAACCTGACCACCTACGGCAAGTTGGTGAACCTGACAACTGTAGAGCACATAACCCCAAAGGTGAAATCACCCATGCACCGACCCTGAGCCACATGTCAGCAATTAGGCAAGTGCTCGGCCGACAATTTTTCAACCATTCATAGTCCAAGCACAAGGGTCGAACGATCCTGGCTAGAGTTCTATGTTACCAGCCTGAGAAAACTGTCACCTCTTCAGGTATCGTCCAAATAGCCAAATAGCACCCTGCATACCACGCTTACGTGTCGAATTCATTTAATGAGAAAAGGGCAAAGTATTCAAAGAGGCAGGTCTCCCAAATTCGAAGACCTATATAAGGAGGGATAAATCTCCCTTATGGGGGGTCGGAGAAACGAGTAAGAAAGAAATCACACTATATCCGGGCACACTTGTAAACTAACTTTTATATATAACCAGACTAATTTAGTGGACGTAGCCTAGTCTTAAGGGTGAGCCACTTACATCTCGGTGTTATCTTTTAATACCTCCCACACTGAGCCCTTATAGGGTTGATCAGGCTGGTATTTGTTGAGCGTTAACCGTTTGGCGCCATCTATGGAAAACTGACTATTTGCTCGTGTTTTCTACCCAACTGAGCATTTTTCATGCAAACTGCTATATACGCCCTCTTAGGCGTCATGAAAAATAGGAGAGCAAGGGAAAGAGCCCTATCTAGTGGTCCTAAGGGAGCTAGCAGGTGTAGAAGGAGAGAAGAGAAGGCTAGGCTAACAAGCCTAGAGGAGAAAATAGAAAAAATCACTGTCGGCATGGGCAAGATGAACGAGGTGGGAAATCTCCTCCATGCCCAGAATACCATACTCCAAGAGAAGCACGAAGACCTCTTGGAACAAATGGACCAGACCAAAGAAAGGATAGAAAGTATCCCTCAGAAAGGCACAGACTACCCAAGTGATTCCATGCCGACAAGCCCTACCCATACCTCGCTAGACACCGACCTTGATAATGGTGAAGACGCTCAGGAAGTCATAACCAAGGTGCGGAACCAAGCCGAGGAGACTGCCCGGGTGGTGGAGAAAGGCCCAAATGAGAGCTAGTCGAGCATCCCGATTTAAGGATTGCTCTGAAGGAAATAATGAGTAGGGAGATAAAGAGCGTTTGGGATCGGCTAGGGGATATCGATAAAGCCTCCAAACCTAAGAGCTTTAACCATTCGGAGGAGGAAGTCCCACTCCCCTTCTCCAAGACCCTATTGTCCAAACTAACGAGTGGTGACTCCAGAGTTCTGAAGATGCAAAGCTACAAAGGGCTCACTGACCCTTACGATCATCTCGACGGGTTCATATATGCAATGGAGGGTCGGGGAAACAACGACGCCACCAAGTGTCCTATATTTCCAACCACCATCTGAGGAGTCACGAGAGATTGGTTCAAACAACTTCTGCCTGGATCAATCACCTCGTTCTCCGAGCTGAGGATAACTTTCTTTGACACTTACATAATTATCTCCAAAGGTAGTACACCTCGACCGATCTAGCATTGGTAAAGCAGAACTTGAACGAGCCACTAAGAGATTACATCTCCCACTTCAACAACTAGTATGTTAGGTACAAGGGATGTGACGAGTCAACGGCTCATAATGTCCTTATGGAAGGATTTCGTGGGGTTGACTTCTACTTCCATCTAACCTGGAACCCTCCGGAATAAGAACCTACTACGAGATGCGACTAGCTACTCCAGAACTGAGTAGTTGAACGAGACCAAGACGAGGATCTCGACACAATCTGGCAAAGCCGACAACACGAGCACTCCCTTGGCCAGGCAAAAGGCGGAAGCAACATATGACTGCCCAGGAAATAAGAGGAAATACAAAAATTACCCACCCAGGGCCGAAGCCAGTTTGGGCAATTCGACAAATTCAACTCCTATACCCCCTTGAGTATTCCCTGAGGAGAGATGTTTCCCCTTGTAGAACGACAACTCCTCAACACCAGGAGATCTCAACTGGCTTTTAGAGGAAGGAGGGACGAAAGCAAGTACTGCAGGTACCACCGAGACCATGGGCATCTTACAGACAATTGCCTAGATCTAAGGGAGCTATTAAACTACAGCTCAGCTGTTACAACCCGTTCCAAAATTTCTTGTAAAATTACTAAAATGCCTCTGAACTTTAAAGTTTCGTAAAATATTCATTTTAACTCCAAATTGAGTTTCGCTAGCGTCCACGTGTTCATAACGACAAGTACTATTTGAATATGTAAAGAAAATAATTTCCACATGTCGTTTGGAAAAAGTCAACAAAAGTCAAGAGCAATCATAAGTTATGGAGGCTCTAACTTTTGTAATCAAACCATAGAAGCTCTCTTGAGAAAGTATAATGTCAAGCATAAGGTTTCAACACCTTATCATCCACAAACAAGTGGTCAAGCAGAGGTTTCTAATCGAGAAATCAAACGGATTCTAGAAAAGACAATTGGGCCAAATTGCAAGGATTGGAGTTTAAGGCTTAATGATGCATTGTGGGCGTATTGTACTGCCTACAAAACACCCATAGGAATGTTCCCTTTTCGGCTCATCTATGGAAAAGCGTGCCATATTCCGGTTGAATTGGAGCATCGTGCACATTGGGCAATCAAAAATTTCAACACGGAGATTGATACCGCTGGTTTACATAGAAAATTACAATTGTCTGAGATTGTGGAACTCCAGAATGACGCTTATGAGAATGCTCGAATTTACAAAGAGGAGACAAAGGCTTTTCATGACAAGATGATTTGAGGAAAAACATTCTCTGTGGGGCAAAAAGTTTTGCTATTTCAATCCCGTATTCGATTGTTCCCCAGTAAGTTACGTTCTCGTTGGATTGGCCTTTTTGTTGTTGCTAATGTCTTTAATCATGGTGCAGTTCAAATCAAAAGTTATAAAATCGGGAGAAGTGAATGGGCATCGTTTGAAGCCTTACTTTGAGAATGTTGGCGAGTATTTTGAGGAGCATGTCGTGGAGGATGTACCCCTCCATGCCGTAGCCCCTACTAAGGATTGATTGACGATACCGTCCGGCTGGAAGACGTTAAAGCAAGCGCTTCTTCGGAGGCAACCCATGTGGATCAAAGATGGAACAACAATGGATTCATGGCTTCTACAAACATATTTGCTTTCTTTTACCCTTGTTTTTACCTCTTTTACTTTGCCATTCTTGTCTAGTTTTGTGTGATTGTTTGCTACTGTGTCTTTTATTGCTTTCTTGTTTGAAGTTTTATTTTAGAAACATTGAGGACAATGTTTGGTTTAAGTGGGGGGGGGGGGTAAACAAAATGCTTTGCATGATTTTTCGTCGATTTTCACCACCTATCACTACTAATGTTGTTTTTCATTGCTTTCAATTTAAATTGAAAAAACAAATTATTAAAAAAAAAAGGTTTGTTTTCTTGGGTAGTTTTAGATTGTTTGTTTGTTTTTGTGTCCTAGGGTACCTTCCAACACAATGATGAGGATTTGACTTTTGATTGCATGACTTTAAGGAAAGTTACATACATAGGTTGAAGTTTGATATGCTCTTTGGTTGATACTTAGTTGTAGTTGTCATTAACAAATTCACATTTAATCACAAAAGAAAAAGTTTTGTGTTTTTAACATGCTTGAAAGAAGTCACTCGAATTAATGCTACAACCCTGTGAGATTTGACCCTATGCTTTGTTTAGAGAGTTGTCTACACTTAATCTTTAAACTTTCTTGTTTTCTAAGTCATTGCATGATCTCATTATTCTTTGCTTGGTTACTACTTAGAATGCTTTTTCATATTTTTAGTTCCAAATGCTAGAACTCATGCCATTTTCGTTCAAAGCATTAAAATTGGTTGCATAACAATATAATAAGATGAAGGTGTCTAGATAACCACCATAGCCAAATGGCCTTTTTCCCTTCTATATATATTGTAGGTTTAACCCCTTTGAGCCTTATAGCCTATTTTCTTTGTTAACCCACATTATTCCTACCTACCCTAGTATAGGAAAATCCTTACCTTTTTTTTTCCTTAAAGAGTAGTTGAGCATGACTTATTGGGAATTTTTTTTGACCTATGGTTAGTGAAGAACAAGTGTGGGGGAGAGGTTGTTGGTTTTATTTTATTTTTCCTTGTATTTTTTTAAATTTATGTATTTAGTTCCATTAAAAAAAAACAAGAAAAAGAAAAAGAAAAAAAAAAGAAAGAAAGAAAAGAGAGAAAAAAGAAAAGAAAAGAAAAGAGATTATTTAGTTTAGTTTTTTTTTTTTTTATAGTTGAGTTATATAGTTTTGAGTGTTGAAGATAGGTTCATAATATGAACCTGACCCTATAGTTTGCTTATCTCTCCTCTACATTTCATTAGTTGGGTATTGAGGTCAGATGTTGGATTCAAGGTCTTAACTTCATCATATCGCTCTACTATCTTTTTAAGAACTTTGTTTATCTTTATCCTTTCTTTGTTAGCCCCTACCTTTAGCCCCGTTACAACCTTTGACCGTTGTCTTGATTGTTATGTGTATCAATTAATGGAGTCTAAAGTTGGTATGAGCATATGGGATCCCTGGTTCTTGCTTCTAAGTAGTGGCATTCCTTTCATGAGATCATATTTTTCAGAAAGTACTTTCTTTGTCATTTCATATGTGAGTTTTAGTTTTCATGTTTACATCAATCTTCTCACACGTACCTAGAATAGGGAGTGTAGTCAGAAAGTCTGAGTGAAAATGAGAGTATCTCCGGTGAGGAACTGAGTGATTCTTTTATGGCATGTTCATTGTTTTTAAAAAGGGTTTTTAATTGATTAATTGCGAACTAGTGGATGTTGCTGCGATTAAGGAGATGCTAAAGAGTAAGGAGGGCTTTAGTTTATGTTTGTAGTAATTCTTACATATCATGAAATGCTGGAAATCCCTGAGGCAAATATTGGAAGGTTTAGGTCTTTGTTTTGTTTTGTTTTCTTTGTTTTGCTCGACCATATATGGATGGAAAGCTCTGGATGTCTAGTTTTCATAGGATTTTACAGATCTCAATTCCAATGCTTCTAGAATTAGTTATCATTGTTTTTGTGATGAAAGGTCGAAACAGGCAATAGAGTCCTAGTTGAATTTGGTTTCAAGGAAAAAAATGTGGCAATTGTTTTGGCAGTAGAGTCGTACTTCAGATGAAATAAGGAGTCCTAAGGATGTCTAAACTCTCTCTAAATTGTGCCTTTGGAGTTCTTCAATGATTCAAGCACTTGGAGACGCATAAACCATCAAAGAAGCACCAATTTGAAACACACCACCTCGCGCATTCATCCCTCTTTTTCTCTGCTGCATTCTACCACATCCTCAGCCCTAAAAACCATTCCATTCATCCTTCAATTCATCCATCCATCCAAGGTGAATACAAGAAGACGTTCAAGTCGATGCCGTGGAATTCAAAGTTGTATCTATCCAAACCGTTGTCATTTTGTTAGTTTGTTTTTCAATTTTTCTTGTGAATTGCTTTTCAATCATGAGTAACTAATTTTGTTTATAGCTAAGGGTGAATTTGAAGCCATGAACATATGTTTATGATGAGTTGATTTATCCAATTATTTCTTCATAAATTGTGAATGTGATTTACTTATCTATTTTATAGAGAACTAATCCTTGCATGTTTATTAAAGTGACCAACTTAGTTTGCATGCTAGGGTTCGGAGCTAGAATATAAGTGAGTTTTACCTAATCATTATGAACTTGTATTCATCGGTTGTGTTAAGTAAAATCCTAGGCAAAAGTATCTTGCGTTTCATAGTTACGATTGTCTAGTCAATGCTTATGATTTTCACAAAGCTTAATGATCTTTGATATGTGTATCTATCATGCGTTTCATAGTTAGATAACTTGATAAGAATAATTTGGTGCGAGTTGCGTTTCATTCAAATCAAGGAACTTAGGAAAATCTAAGAATTAATTTGTGCGTTTCACAGTTCATTTGGGGCATTGTCATTCATGGTTTATAGAAGGAATAATTGGTAATCAACTTGTATGCATATGTTTGTGTGGAGAAGGATCCTTTAGCTAGGTTTTCACCATTGTCATTAGACTTGTCTTTAATTTATTTTGCTTGTTGTTTTTAATTTGTTTACATAGCCGAATTTAGTTTAGTCTTAGTTAAGTAAAAATAAAATCCCCCATTCGTTTGTTATTTATTTGAATTAGACAAGAGAATTTCATATTAACTCATAGTATGACAAACCCAGAGAATTTCATATTAACTCATAGTATCACAAACCCCAAATAATAGACCATGATTGAAACTCATAGTACTTTGGAAAAAAAATATAAATCCCTGATTGACAAATTGGAACCGACAAAATCCCTAATTGACTCATGTGACCGAATTTTGTGCGAAATGGTAGAAATCCAGAATTAAAATACGTAATCAGAAAGGAACGGAAGCAAAAGGTCGTGAAGAACTTACGCTTGTTGATCGTTTCGATGTTGATGTCCTCGCACTGGGCGAGCTCTCTACTCTTCGGCCCTAAGCATCTTCACAGAGAGAAGGAGCTTTCAGATATGTGATTTTACTTGAGAGTGACGAGCATCTTCTTCGTGGTTGAAGATTCGAGTGAGTGTTTGTCTTCTGGAAACCAGAGAGAGAGAGGAATTCTGGGTCGAAAGGTCTGGATTGAGAAAATATAAAACAGGATTTAGAGCTGTGAAAAAAAAAGGCGAATTAAAATTTTAGTCATATAGGAAGCGAGAGAGCGAAGGGAAAAAGATTGAAATGAAAATTTTCACGTTTATGGCGTTTTCAGGACGTCGTAGAATTTAACTTCTATGGCATCTGCTGAACGTCATTGTTTCAACTTTCATGGCGTTTCAGAAACGTCATACTCTTAATGACGCAATATAAACGTCATGAAGCAGTATAATTTTCACTTCATCAAAATCAACACCATCATAGATGCTTTTAATGACGCATATATCAAAAACGCCATATTTATACACTTTTAATGACATTTATTACAAAAACGCCATTAATTTATTTCATTAAAAGCCATTTTTCTTGTAGTGATAGTAGCCCATTCCAAACTTATAAACACTTTACAAAGTTTGAGTGGATTTCACTATTGAATCCTCACACTTCTTCTCATTCCTTGTAAATTTCAGCCTAGCCTAAGTCTTTGGGCTTTTGGGCTTCATTATTTCACACTTTAAATTGTCATACAGCTCATGTTAATGGGATTGAACTATTCATAGGTACATTGGGCTATCTTGGCCCAAAACTAACCCGAAGTCCAAAACGAAACATTTTCGTATGATTAATCAACATTTGATTAGTCATTGCCTATAATCAATTAAACCATTTAATTGTTCTCACTCAACTCCATAGAAGTCTGCAATCATTTGGTTTTGAAGGTGTACGATCATTTAGGTTCTCTTTAGTGAGGTAGTGGTCGATTAGAACTCTTTCTTATCGATTGTGAATTGAAACCACATTTCAATTCTCCCTGTAGTGAAGATTAGTTATTACCAATCTTTAGGGCTTCAACTAGCCATGAATGACACCTAAAGTGTGTCATGGCTATCCAAGCTAAACTCGAGGAGAATAGAACCTATTCAATTTGAGATTAAAATGCAATACGATCATTCTCTAAACAATACTCTTGATCACATTCTTTGGATGATAGTTTGTGCATGTCTACTATCCAATGTGATCATTGACTATATGATTTATGTGAATATGATTTGGAACGTCATTCCTAAATCTTATTCATACTCTGGCCAGAGATTTATAATTGTATCATAGAGTATTCACCCTCAACGTATTTGAAGGTTAGAGATCCCTTGTTGTACATTCACATGTCTTCGTGATTAGGAAATATAACCCCGACTATATCATTAACATAATCAAAGATTAAATGCCTAATCACAAGACAACTGTGATGCTCAGGTCAAAGGACTAATTTGCATTATCCCAACTTATGAGTTCTCACAAGACATGAGTATGAGATCTCACGGAGATCATGTTCAGTGTACTGACTCTCTAGTAAGCACCTACATACTTGTCTTGATGTCATACACACCAATGACTCGAGAGTCGTCACTCTCGGGAGAGAAGACATAGTATGTATTGATCTTTACAAATTGTCAATGCGTAATTGACAATTCTACGACTAGGAACATTTAGGATATGTGTATGAAAGAGAAGGTCTCAAGACTCTAACTTACTTAGATTACATTCTCTTAACTACATATATATTCCTTGGGCTTATTGTAAAGACGTATATCAAATAATGAGAAGGCCTTAAACAATAATATTTACCCTAAGATTAAACTGCATTAGTTTAAAATATGAAATGTCCATAAAATATCACTCAATGATTGGATTTAGAGCACATTTACAACAAAAAGTGCCTCTCTTAAGAACCATTTTGTGAGTGGTTCTCCAAAAAGCATTTCTATCTAAGACCTAAAAGCACTTTCAACTTTTTGGGCAATTAACTTTTTGGGCAATTCAAAGATGTCATTATATTTGGCCTAAATTGTACAAGAGTTTAATTGGACATATTTCAATTATTTAAGTGCACGTTGTTAGCTAATTACAAAGAACTTTATGGGCACGCTGGTAACTTTTTCAACCACGAGCCAGTTTGTGCCCGTTGTCAAGTCCATTTAGTTATAACGTACTCTAAATGTCTATAGTGAAACTAGATTATAGGTAACCTTAATGGTTTGAGCAGACCACAATCTAAATTTTAATGGGCAAAGCAGACCAACCCATTGAAGAATGGCGAAAACCTACAACCCTAATGGGCTTAGCCCTAGCCTAGCATGTGATATGGACGTCCTCCATATAGATAGCTAAGTCATTGAAGGAGTTGGGTAATCGAGAACTAAATTCAAAACTCTCTACAAACAATTTAATTTCTCTCAAATTCTCTGACTTAGGCATCAGATGGCTTTTGCCAAACACCACACTAATGTTAGTCAATTTATCTTTCAATGTTAATCTTTTTTGCAAGTTTTTTGGTCAATCCACTTGTACATAAATTTACATCCACATTATGCAGGTGCTAAGAGCCAAAAAAAAAATTGTATAAAAAGACATAAAAATCCTAAAACAAGATAAAGACTAGCATTCGCACTAATCGGTCTATTCTTATACGAGAGAAAATGAATGCAACTAGGGCTGGGCTCGGTTCGGTAATCGAACCGAAACCCTCCCCCAGAATACCGAAACTGAAAAATAGGGGAGGCAACTTCGAATACCGAAACCAAACCGAAAATTTCAGTATACCGAAATTTCGGTATACCGAAATTTTCAGTTCGGTTTCGGTATTAGGGCTCCCCGAAATTCATTCAATCCAATCCAATGAATCCATACATTACATTCAATCCATTCAATCCAATACATTCAATCAATCCATTCAATCGAATCAATCCATCCATTCAAATCCATTCAAATTCAATTCAATCCATTCAATAATCAATTCATTCAATCCATTCAATGATTTCAATAAACACAAAGGGACCAAAGTCTGATCTCACAATATAAGGGTGCAGCAAGCAACAACAAGTGAAAATTATGCAGCAAGCAACAACAACAGCAACAGCAAGTTCTGCTGCAAGTTCTGCAGCAGTGAAATGGACCAAAGTTCAGCAGCAACTGCCAACAGCAACAGCAGCTTCAATCGTTCTGCAGCAAGTTCTTCAAGCTGCAGTCAAAAGGTTTCAAGCTGCAATCAAAAGGTTTCAAAAGATAGATCACAAACACATTAGCTACAAGAGCACATTGAGTGTTTATAACTTTATAATCTCATAGAAACAGGCAGCAGCTTCAATCGGTCAACACACAAATACAAGAGCACATACAGAATCACACACACACACTCACTCACTCACAGCATACACACATTCACAGAATCACATCATACAGACACATACACACTCACTCACTGCATACACACATTCACAGAATCACAGCATACACACACACACACACTCACTCATTGCATACACACATTCACAGAATCACAGCATACACACACACACACACACACACACACACTCACTCACTGCATACACACATTCACAAAATCACAGCATACCAAGCCTGGATTGAAATGGCAAAACCAAGCCTGGACAGAACATCTTATCTAATTCACCCAAAATTCACCTAGAACATCTTATCCAATTTGCACAAACCCACCCGAAATTCACCCAACAGTAGACTGGTTTTCCATTATACAGAATCAATAAACAAATTCAAAAACTCTGTACTTACTGGCTAAATCCCAAATCCCAAATTGGAAATCCAAATCCCAAATCCCTAACTGAAAACCTAAATCTCGCAAACAATAAATTGAGGAGGTCAAGAGAGGAGAAGAACTTACTAGAAGCAGGACCCAGAGAGGAGAAGAGAAGTGGATTTGATTGAGTTTGATGGTGTTTCAGTCAGTTTGAGAATTGAGGAGGTCGAGAGCTGGGAGGAGCGGAGAGGAGAGGAATATGTTTTGTTTTCAGTCGCTTCAGTTCGAATGGGGATGGGAATGGATGGGATCGAATCGAATTAGGGCTGGGTTCGATCGATATTTCGAGAATTGAGAATCGAATTTCATCAATTCGGTTCGGTTCGGTTCGGTATTACCGAATACACGGTAATATTGTCCCGAATCCCGTACCGAAATTTCGGTATTTTTTCGGTATCGGGGACCGAACCAATCGGGGTATTTCGGTTTCGGGCTTTTGGGTATTCTGTTCGGTATTTTTCAGTTCAATTTCGGTATTTCGGTACAAAATTCCCAGCCCTAAATGCAACACTCAAACAAGAAAACGTAAGCTACATTTCAAATGGGACCACTGATATCTCACCTAGTGCCATATGGAGGTGTGACCAGAAACAAATTGTATACAAAAACAGTTCCAAAACAAAATCGTATGAAAAAAATAAAGATCCAGAACAAATTAAAGACTAGCATCAGATAAATCACCATAATTTTTTTATTAGTAGATGAATGACATTTCTATTGGCACGCAAAAATATTCATCATGCACACACTTCTTTATATACAAGTTCCTTTATGTTTTTATAAGAGCCACCAATAATTCGCACCGTTCAGGTTTGAGGTGATAATCGAGGGTAAAGTTTTAATTTTTTCATATTGCCTCATAATGTATTGGTTTTGTATCAATTTATGTCACGGTTTAATTCAATGTTTGATACTTCATTAAATTAATGACATGGTGAGCGTTCGAAACCACATATGAATGACATGTAAGCCATATTTGAACAAAAAATTGACGAAAAAAGCACATTAGTTTAATGGAGGATTAGGGATGTTCAAAAATATGAAAGGAATAAATTGATACAAAAATATCAATGTAATGTGAGAAAGTTAAAACTTCATAACCCATTTTAAAAAGTATCTTAAACTTGAAAGGTATAATATTTAAGGGCTAACTACATTTTACACCTCAAGGTTTAAAGTGATTTTTAAAATGGGTCACGAGGTTTCAATTTTCTCACATTGCCTCCTAAGGCTTTGAAATTTTATCAAGTTACACATTTTGTCTAGTAAATTATTTGAATTTTCATTAAAATGACGACATAGTGAGCATGAAATCTGTAACTGGTAAGCCACCTTTGTACCATATAGAATAAAAATTTATCAATTTAATAGATAATTTAGACATTCAAATATGCAAAAGGTGTAAAATGATACAATTTCAAAAATCTTAGAGAACAATGTGAGAAAATTAAAACTTCATTGCTCAATTTAAAAATTACTCAAATCTTGAGAGTGTAAAATAAATTTAACCCTTTAAACTTTCATATAAAAGATGAGTGCACAATAACGTTTTGAACTGTGAATAACATTAACAAAAGTTTCCATTATATCAAAACGCAACACGTACATCAAGACCATCATGCAAAGGGACCTCGCTAAAACCTTACCCACAACTAATCAGCCTAAATATAGCTGATCTAGCATTCTCGGTTCTTATCTAGCATTCTCTATAGACTTGGTCATACTTGCATAATTAAAACTTTTGTTGATTAATGCCAACCCTAATCAGCTAATCTAACTTATATGGCTTTCTCGATTCTACCGACCCTTAACAGTCCAACATGTGTAAATTGACCGGTATGCAGTTTTCAGGGCCATATCTGTAACATCCTATAAAAATTTTGTTATAAAATAATTTCTGGGGGATATTTTGAACACGTGTATGATTATTTTATACACGGAACTGTTTAAGTTTAATATTTTTGACACATCCCGATCCCGGACACGCCAGGTGTCGGGAAGTGCTGGCCGACACGTGTTAGGTGACGAAAGCCATTTAGAAAAATTGAAGAATAAATTAGGAAAATCGAATTAAATAAGAGTCAGAGTGCACGGAGTGTGCGGGCGGAAGAATAGTAATAAAATAATAAGTTGCGAATTGAGCAGCGGATACAAAATAATTACAAGAGTAGAGAACCCTTACATTGTCATACCACCGCGTCTCGACGTCACAAGCTCCAAGCCAACTAATCCTGGAGGGGCGCAAAACATAAAACGGTGAGTGGGTCAAAAAGCAAAGTTTGATAAAACCTTTGTTTTCAAGAGTAGACTAACCCCTCGCTGGAAAACAAGTATAGTTTGAGAAAATACGTCATACCCTCAAGCATGAACCTCAAAATACTATAAGAAAATACACGGGTACTCTCCGATAATGATTTACTGACATGCTCACCCATATGTAAACACACAAGTCCAAGTGGCTAAACCACAAGGAACAGGCTAGGTATAAAAGTAATACGCTGAGTACTACAATGACGCGAGTCTAACGCTAAGCGCTGGTGCACAAAGTGCAGTCACACAAGTTAGAGTTGCCTAGTGCAACCTAGAACAGGCTAGTACCTACAATGGATCCAAAGCTGCGTAGCGGTACTGGTAGTGACTACTCCAAACGTCAAGGCTAGTCCTGGCCACAAGACTGAGTACTAATACCTGGGGTGTTATACATCTACTGATGAGCAACAGTATGAAAACATGTATGGCAGTATAATACGAATGTTCTACCTCCAACAAACGTATATGATATCAATTATGCTAACAGTTTGGAGAAAGCATTGAAAAACCATACGTATATATACATTTATCAAAACAAAGACCCACTCACTCACCTGTAGGTAGCCGGGTCATAGCCCCCCGGTCCTAGGTAGCCCCGATAATCCTCTAGATAAGTCTCACCTATATGAGATATCACCGTAATAATGATTAAACTCATAAAGGTTACTAATTAACTACTTAATTACACCTATCACTTGTTTGCTCAACACGGAGGTCCAAAACACCTCGAAAAATATCGTGCGTACTGCCCCTAGGTAGTACGTGTCGTCACGAGTCGCCTCGCGAAGACGGTATCGAAAAAGGAAGCTCCACGCGCCCCCACGCGCGGCTCAAAAGCGGGAAGCCGCGGCTCCACGCGCAGCTCCACGCACGGCTCACGCGCGAGTCAGCCGAGCCGGTCAACGAGCCGGTCAGCGCGGTCTGAGCCGGTTGCTGACGTCAGCGCCAGTTTGAACCGGTTTGCTAACGTCATCGTTGATGTCACCCGGGCCGGTCTGGACCGGTTTGCTGACGTCAGCGCCGGTCACCCCTGCCGATTTTTCGGTCGTCGGCGCCGTCGCCGTCGCCGAAAACTGGGAATTTTGGCCGGAATTTCTAGGTAATTTTCAAAGCTTCATAACTTCCTCATTTTAAGGCCAAAATGCACGATTCAAGTACCAAAATGAAGCTAGGAGTGAGGAGAATAATATTTTACCCTTTTGGGGGCCAAAAACTGGCCAGAAGTGGTCTGAAAATGAGGAAGAAGCCACGGGTGAAAAATGCCGATCTCGGTTTCTTTGATTCTCGGCCAACCACTGCCATCCAAGGCTCGAGCAAAGTACAATGGACATCCAAGAATTCAATGGTGATGATTTTGAGAAGTTTTGGGCTCGGTTTCACCGAGAACCCGCCAAGGAAAATTCTCGGGTTTCGTTGGGAAAGTTTGAGAAATCTGAGTTTTCTAGTTTCGAGTTTGTAAGGTTACTGGGCTGCAAGGTTGAGCTCAACAGAGCTCAGTTAGTGATGGTGAAGGTCTGCAAGCATAGTGTGGCCAAGAGAAAGATGGCTCAGTGAGGAGGGAGAAGGGGCACGGGTGCCTAGAGAGATTGTGAGGCTTGGTTTGTGTTTGTGTTGTCTGCAGAGACCAAGAGAGGGAGAGGTAGACCGAGACAGAGATAAAGATCCACAATTTGTGGGATAAGCCACATGGGCCAACAGGGGTGTTGGGCCCCAGCCCAACCACCAATCTGTCCAGAAATTTAAAAAATAAAATACGGGAATGTCGGAAATCCAACGCTCGTAAAATATTCGTTCGGACTCCGAACGACGTCCCGCTCGCGTCTACGCGTTCGTAACGACGAGCACGACAAGAAAATAAAAAGGGAAGGGTCGTACGAGTTACAACGCAAAGGTCAACCAAGGGCATTTTCGTCATTTCCCACTTCCGGGAATAAAATAATTCTAATTTTCGAAACGGGCTGTAACAATCTACCCCCCTTATAAAAATTTTGTCCCCGAAATTTCCATAAGAAGTACAATGAGGTAGATGAGAGTACTAAACTGTTTACACTACATCCATCCCAAGATGCTCCCTCGAAATGGATGCAGGAGAAGAAATAACAATTGTCTGAACAGAAAGCTGGCTAAAAGTGTTCCGTCAACACCACCACTCAAGGTGACACCAATGCCTCAAGTTCAATCAAAAGAGGGATATGACTAGCTGAAAGAGTATTCAGTCATTCGTAAGACCTCCGACTAAGGGTATCAGCTACTACGTTTGCACGACCGGGAGTTGTATTCGATAGTGCAATCGCAGTCACTCATCAGCTCCATCCATCTCCTTTGACTGAGATTGAAGTCCCACAAAGAGAAAAGATACCTCAGACTTTGGTGGTCAATGAAAATTATGTACGTCTCACCAAAGAGATAGTGTTGCCAAATCTTCGGAGTAAAGATAATGGCTACAGGCTCCAAATCATGGGTAAGATAATTCATCTCCTGCGGTTTCAGTTGTCTGAGGGCATGAGCGATTATCCATCCATGCTGTATTAGCACGCAATCCAACCCGTTCAGTGACGCTTCACTGTAGACCTCTAAGTTACCGTTGTCGTTGGGATGTGCTAATACTGGAGCAGGAATCAGACAAAACTTGATCTGTTGGAAAATTTTGATCGCGGTCAACGTCCCACACAAAATTCACATCTTTCCTGGCAAGTTCCGTGAGAGGCAGGGCAAAAGAAGAAAAGCCTTTCATGAAACGTCGGTGATTACCGGCCAGGCCAAGAAACTTCAAATCTCCATAACCTTCTACGGTCGCCCCCAGATCCCACCGTTGCAACCTTCTAGGGATCGACAAGAATACAATCCGCAGAAATTACATGCCCCAAGAAAGATACTTGGGTAAAACAGAACTGGCATTCGTTGAAATTGGCATAAAGCTGAAACTCCCCAAAACTTCATCAAGACCAAGCGCAAGTGTTTAACTTGAACAGCCTCAGATGTGGAAAACAGAATGTCACCAGCAAAGACTATCACAAACTTGTCGAGATACGGGCGAAGTACTCGATTCATCAAGTTCATGAAAGCTGCTGGGGCGTTTGTCAATCCGAAAAGGTATGACAAGAAAACTCGTAGGGCTCGCAACAAGTCCAGAAAGTGGTCAAAACACAACAACGTTCTTGATCTTCAGCTGATAATATTCAGACTTCAGATCGATCTTAAAGAAAACATGTGCACTTCGGAACTGGTCAAAAAGATCATCGATTCAGGGCAAGGGATAACATTTTTAATCGTCGCCCGATTCAGTTGCCTATAATCGATGCAGAGTCTTAAAGTACCGTAACTTCAATTGAACAACAAGACCAGAGCTCCACAAGGTGAAGTGCAAGGCTAAACGAATCCCTTGGCAGAAAAGTTCCTAAAGCTGAATCTTCGACTCCCACCACTCTGGTGGAGCCAAAAGATAAGGGGTGAGAGAAAATAGAATCAGTACATGGAAAGATCGATGGTGAATTCCACTTCTCGATCAGGCGGTAATCCAGGTAGATCGTCAGGAAAGATCCCAAGAAATTTGTTGATAACCGGTACATCGTCAACCCGAAGAGAAATTCCATCTTCTAACACCACATGTGTGATACAACCATCACAACTTTTGTGCAGTTAAGAGTGAGCAAAGCGGAAACGAGTTCAAAGTGAATGGCCACCGCCTAAAGCCCTATTATGAGGGCGTTTGTGGAACATGGTGGAGCGGTACCTCAAAACACCTCACAACAGGAGAGGATTAAATGGAGGAGGAAGAAGTCTAGGCCGATGGACTATAATATCCAAAGCGCACATGGGAGGCAACCCATTTCAGCGCAGAAGTGAAGGAGCCATCCAACGGGAGTTTGTCATTTCTATTTCTCCATTTTTCACGTTGAATTGTATAAAAGTTTATTTGTTTGTTTGATTTTCTTTCCTTAAACTTATTCCATGCTTAGAATTTATATTTTATACTGAGCTTACATTGAGAACTGATGTAAATTTTTAAGTGTGGGGTAGGTTTTTATATCGTTGTTTAATTTTGCTTCATTCGAAAAAAAAAAAATTTAAAAAAGAAAAGAAAAGAAAAAAATCGTTGTTTTTATTTTGTTTTGAGTCTTAGGATACTTTTTAAAATCTAGGATGATTATGTCTACGAATTTATGAGTGAGTTATTTTGAGATTTTCTAGATTAAATTCTAAGTTTGATTGATAATGTGAAATTGGTATGAAAATTTAAGATGGATTGAATGTGGCCCATTAAGAAAGCATCTTTATGATTAGAGTGCGACCCCATTTGACCCAAGTGAGCTTTGAGCCAATTACTTTCTCTTTGAGTGTTTAAATGTTCAAACTACGAAATTTTATTATTGTTTTGCTTAAACCTCATTATTCTTTAAAAATTCAATGACTATTGTGCCGGAAGTTTTTAATGAACTAGAGAATGCTAGAACTCGACTTTTGTAACTTCCCGAGAAGCTTTTAAAGCCATAATATGCGATCTTAGAGAGGACGGGAAAAGGTGGGATAACCACAAAAGCCAAATAAGCTTGTGTCCCTAATTGTGCCGTCGTGGGACTCCTTGAATAGACATGAGCCTACGTTGATAGCCTTTGTTTCATCACCCTCACAACCTTACCTTAAGCTTAGTACGGGATATTCCTACCTTTGTCCTACGGACCTGAGTGGAGCATGACTTAATTTTGTAGGGGTGACGATGAGAAACAAGTGTGGGGTGGGACAAGCCAAAGTGTATGTAAAATTCGATTCTTAAAAAAAGAAAAAAAAAAAAAAAAGGAAAAGAAAAGAAAAAAAAGAATTTGAATGGCTTGAGTTCCCTTGCTATGTTGAATTATGAGGTTATTGTGAATCAAAGGACTAACATTGATATATATGGCCTTTGTACTTTTCATAAGAAGAGAAAAGAATGAAAAGAGGGCCCAACAAGATGAGAAATTTTGGCCATATTTACATGCTCTACTGCTTGGTCTTTAGGATCTTTGTAATTCCTTACCTTTCACTTCTCAACCAAGCTTAGCCCCATTACAACCTTTGTGAAATTCCTTACTTGATCTTTGAGATGGCGGCCCTTGGTTAGTGGAGTCGGTACAAAAAGTCGAGCTTATGGTTTTGGTTCATTTGTGCACTTAGTTATTTCTTGAGGTTTAGAAGAATTTTCACAAATTGCTTTTATTGATGAAATACGCAAACCGTTCGTTATTTTACAAATTATTCTCTTGCGTATACTTGAGTGTGAAGCTTTTAAGCATAGCCATTTTACGAGTAAAAATTGAGAGAGTATGCCCGCATTGAGTTGAGTTGGACTTGTCTTAAACATGCTAATCATTCATTGCATAGCCACATTTGTCATCTCTTACTTGTTCATACTAATAACGCATGTTTATCAAACTTAGAATTGACATGTTTTTAAATAAATGCTAAAACACGAAAGCCATGGATTTAGAGATTACGAGATAACAATTTAGGGGCTGATTGTGTTTTGTTTTGTTTTGTATTTTGCTAAGGGACTAACAAAGCTAAGTGTGGGGTAATTGATAGGAGCACTTTGTGCTCTGATTTTAATATGTTTATACTTCATTCTAAGCATTGTTTAGCCCTTTATCCCTTACTTTTCTTAGTCATTTAGTGGAATTTAAGAGTGTTGGGAAGTTTTGGCACCGAGAATTAGGTTATGACAAGCTCATATTTATGTATTTTTACATCAAATTTACTTGTCTTTTCTTAGTTAGTTCATATATTTTTGAGCTATTTACTTTGTTTTGTGTTTTGTAGGATAATCAAGCAAGAAAAGAAAAAATAGCACAAAGTGGATTTTAAATGTAATTCGTCAAAACTGCACGTACGAATCAGCTGACTTTGGAAGCAAGTTGTGAACAGCTCAGAATGAATTAAAAAACGTGCCTTATATGCTTGGAAAGCTACAGATGTCTATGTTTTGGAGCATTTCCGCAGTTGTCCATATCAATTTCCTAGAAGAAGTTATGGCTGTTTTAACACTGAAAGGTTCAGAAGATCTTGGGCAGTTTGTAAGCTGAAAGCAATAAATCCAATAAATCGACAGCCAAAGCGAGATGCAGCCAAGAACAAGTCAGCAAACACCTATTCAAATAGCTGAGGAAATGAAATTAAAGATGAGGAATAAGTGGGAGTAATTGGCACAAAAAGGCCACCCAAAAGAGTTACACTTGTGTAACCATTTTCTTTCACTTAATGTCATCAATAAAATTGCTATTAGTGGGGGGATTCGGCCAATTTTAGAAAGGATTAGAAACCATTCTAAAAGACATGTCTGATTTTAGAAAAGAAATATACTCTCTCTCCCTCTATCCATCCTCTAGTGCAATTCCTACAAATTTCAAGCAAAGGAAAGAGAAGAAGAGAAGAAGGGCGTGAACAATTCATCCATCATCACCATTGAAGACTTGCTTTCAAGCTTCCAAGAATCCAACCGTCAAGCCTCCATCTCCATCTTCCATCCACGGTGTAATTCATTCTATTTCTTTGTAACCTTGTTTGATTTCGTTGGAATTGTTTCTAGTTGACATTGATGTTAGAACAAAGTTTAAATTGAATTCTTATGATTGAATAAAGTTTGATTCTTATAATTGTGATTCTTAGTTGCTTTTGTGAGATTGTTCAATTGAATTTGCTGAGAAAACTTTTATTTGTTTATGTTCTTTGGTGGCCAACTTAGGATATATGCATGTAATTGGTGCTAGATTTTAGGTAAGCGATTCACCTAATAGTTTTGTGAACCTAAATCACAAGTAGTAAAGGCTTTGGACAAGGTGAATTCAATTGAAAATGATTGCAAATAGATGAACTTATTCATACTAGGTTGTGCACTTAAGTTGATAGCCTTTCTCTATGTGTATTACGTTAAAACATGTTTTGATTAGCTAGCTTTCTAGACTTGTTGCATGTTTTAATAAGTGTATCTAGGTGCTTCATTTAGATTAATTAATTAAGGAAAAGTAAAATATGGAAAAATCATTTGCTATGAATGTTTCACATGATCAACTTCTTTCTCATGACTTAGATGAACAATTGTAGGGTTGAATCGAATTTGATTATGGAATTGGTTTTGATCTTTGTTTCTTTCATTTCATTCTTGTACTTGTGTTTATATATTTTTATTTTCTTTGTTTGTTTTAATTTTTTAAAATCTAAAATAGAAAACCCCCTTTATTTTGTAAACTATGTTTATACTTTATTTTATTTTTTTGTAAATAATATACTTTGTATTTTTTATTGACAGGTGTGCCCTCAATCCCAGTTAGGGCAGTCTATTTACCATATACTAACGATGACATTTTCAGGTTTAAATTATGCACTTACTAAAGTGTATCAGTATTCCGTTCAGTATTTTCAGTTCAATTTCGATATTTCGGTACAAAAATTCTCGGCGCTAAATGCAACACTCAAACAAGAAAACGTAAGCTACATTTCAAATGGGACCACTGATATCTCACCTAGTGCCATATGGAGGTGTGACCAGGAAACAAATTGTATAAAAAAACAGTTTCCAAAACAAAATCGTATGAAAAAAATAAAGATCGAGAACAAATTAGGAAGCTAGCATCAGATAAATCACCATAATTTTTTATTAGTAGATGAATGGGATTTCTATTGGCACGCAAAAATATTCATCATGCACACTTCTTTATATACAAGTTCCTTTATGTTTTTATAAGAGCCACTAATAATTCGCACCGTTCGGTTTTGAGGTGATAATCGAGGTAAATTTTTATTTTCATATTGCCTCATAATGTTAGTTTTTGTATCCAATTTATATCACGGTCTAATTCAATGTTTGATATGAGTAAATTAATGACATGGTGAGCGTTCGAAGCCACATATGAATGACATGTAAGCCATGTTGAGACCAAAAATTGACAAAAAGCACATTAGTTTAATGGAGGATTAGGGATGTTCAAAAATATGAAAGGAATAAATTGATACAAAAATATCAAAGTGCAATGTGAGAAGTTAAAACTTCATAACCCATTTTAAAGTATCTTAAACTTGAAAGGTATAATATTTAAGGGCTAACTTCATTTTTACACCTCAAGGTTTAAAGTGATTTTCAAATGGGTCACGGAGACTCAATTTTCTCACATTGCCCTAAACTTTGAAATTTTATCAAGTTACACATTTTGTCTAGTAAATTATTTGAATTTTCATTAAAATGATAGCGTAGTGAGCATGAAATACATGTGGTAAGCCACTTTTGTACCATATAGAATAAAAATTTATAATTTAATAGATAATTTAGACATTCAATATGCCCCAAAAAGATGGACCAATAAGAGTTGGTCCCCAAAAGATGGACCAACAAAGCTTGGCCACCCAAAAAGATGGAACCACTACGAGTTGGTCCCAAAAAGATGGACCAACAAAAGTTGGCCACCAAAAGGTTCATGCTAAATGAGACCCGGATCAGTAACCCCGATCGTATTAGTCTCGGGGGTGTTTGATCTTGGCAAAATTTGGAGCGGCCCAAACAAAGACCATCATGCAAAGGGACCTCGCTAAAACCTTACCCACAACTAATCAGCCTAAATATAGCTGATCTAGCATTCTCGGTTCTTATCTAGCATTCTTTATAGACTTGGTCATACTTGCATAATTAAAACTTTTGTTGATTAATGACAACCCTAATCAGCTAATCTAACTTATATGGCTTTCTCGATTCTACTGACCCTTAACAGTCCAACATGTGTAAATTGACTGGTATGCAGTTTTCAGGGCCATATCTGTAACATCCCATAAAAAGTTTGTTATAAAATAATTTCCGGGGGATATTTTGAACACGTGTATGATTATTTTATACACGGAACTGTTTAAGTTTAATATTTTTGACACATCCCGATCCCGGACACGCCAGGTGTCGGGAAGTGCTGGCCGACACGTGTTAGGTGACGAAAGCCATTTAGAAAAATTGAAGAATAAATTAGGAAAATTGAATTAAATAAGAGTCAGAGTGCACGGAGTGTGCGGGCAGAAGAGTAGTAATAAAATAATAAGTTGCGAAATGAGCAGCGGATACAAAATAATTACAAGGGTAGAGAACCCCTACATTGTCATACAACCGCGTCTCGACGTCACAAGCTCCAAGCCAACTAATCCTGGAGGGGCGCAAAACATACAACGGTGAGTGGGTCAAAAAGCAAAGTTTAATAAAACCTTTGTTTTCAAGAGTAGACTAACCCCTCGCTGGAAAACAAGTATAGTTTGAGAAAATACGTCATACCCTCAGGCATGAACCTCAAAATACTATAAGAAAATACACGGGTACTCCCCGATAATGATTTACTGACATGCTCACCCATATGTAAACACACAAGTCCAAGTGGCTAAACCACAAGGAACAGGCTAGGTATAAAAGTAATACGCTGAGTACTACAATGACGCGAGTCTAACGCTAAGCACTGGTGCACAAAGTGCAGTCACACAAGTTCGAGTTGCCTAGTGCAACCTAGAACAGGCTAGTACCTACAATGGATCCAAAGCTGCGTAGCGGTACTGGTAGTGACTACTCCAAACGTCAAGGCTAGTCCTGGCCACAAGACTGAGTATACCTGGGGTGTTATACATCTACTGATGAGCAACAGTATGCAAACATGTATGGCAATATAATACGAATGTTCTACCTCCAACAAACGTATATGATATGAATTATGCTAACAATTTGGAGAAAGCATTGAAAAACCATACGTATATATACATTTATCAAAACAAAGACCCACTCACTCACCTGTAGGTAGCCGGGTCGTAGCCCCCCGGTCCTAGGTAGCCCCGGTAATCCTCTGGATAAGTCTCACCTATCTGAGATATCACCGTAATAATGATTAAACTCATAAAGGTTGCTAATTAACTACTTAATTACACCTATCACTTGTTTGCTCAACACGTAGGTCCAAAACACCTCGAAAAATATCGTGCGTACTGCCCCTAGGTAGTACGGGTCGTCACGAGTCGCCTCGCGAACCCGGAATCAAAAAAGGAAGCTCCACGCGCCCCCACGCACAGCTCCACGCGCGAGTCAGCCGAGCCGGCCAACGAGCCGGTCAGCGCGGTCTAAGCCGGTTGCTAACATCATCGCTGACGTCAGCGCTGGTCTGAACCGGTTTGCTGACGTCATCGTTGACGTCACCCGGGCCGGTTTGGACCGGTTTGCTGACGTCATCACTGACGTCAGCGCCGGTCACCCCTGCCGATTTTTCGGTCCCCGGCCGCCGTCGCCGTCGCCGAAAACTGGGAATTTTGGCCGGAATTTCTAGGTAATTTTCAAAGCTTCATAACTTCCTCATTTGAAGCCCAAAATGCACGATTCAAGTACCAAAATGAAGCTAGGAATGAGGAGAATAATATTTTACCATTTTGGGGGCCAAAAACTGGCCAGAAACGGTCTGAAAATGAGGAAGAAGCCACGGGTGAAAAATGCCGATCTCGGTTTCTTCGATTCTCGGCCAACCACTGCCATCTAAGGCTCGAGCAAAGTACAATGGACATCCAGGAATTCAATGGTGATGATTTTGAGAAGTTTTGGGCTCGGTTTCACCGAGAACCCACCGAGGAAAATTCTCGGGGTTCGTTGGGAAAGTTTGAGAAATCTGAGTTTTATGGTTTCTAGTTTGTAAGGTTACTGGGCTGCAAGGTTGAGCTCAACAGAGCTCAGTTAGTGATGGTGAAGGTCTGCAAGCATAGTGTGGCCAAGAGAAAGTGTTACAACCCGTCCCAAAATTTATGTGAAATGACCAAAATACCCCTAGGGTCAATGTTGACTTTTGTTGACTTTTCGTGACGACTTGTGAAAATTTATTTCTGTACATATTCTTGATGTACTCGTCGACACGAACGCGTGGACGCAAGCGGAACTCAATTCAGAGTTGAAACGAACGTTTTATGAAGTTTTAAAGTGTAGGGGCATTTTGGTAATTTTCCACTCCGTGTGTGGGAATTAGGATTTTGGCTGACTGCACAGCAGCCAACCCTTCCCCTCATTTTCCTGCACGACATTCTCTCTCTCTCCCTCTCTTTCTCTCCTTTTCTCTCGCCGGCGCGTGGCCGGCGCGTGAAATGGTTTTCCGGCGCGTGGGGGCGCATCCGGGGGTTTCCCGGCGCGTGCCGGCGCGTGCAGGCGCGTGGAGTGGTTTTCCGACCGTTTCCCGGCGCGTGGCGGCGCGTGCGGCGGTGGACGGCGGCGGTAGGGTTTTCGGGCTCCGAAAATCGTTTTTCGAGCCCGTTTTCGCTACAATAGTATTATTTTTGGGGTATTTTTCTATTGGGCCTATTTTTAATTTATTTTAGGGAAAGTCTAATTTGTTCCCTAATATTAAATAGGTAATTCTTCGACTCCGCACACCGAGGAGGGCAACACCGAGGGAGATTTCACTCCCGATCACCTGTGAGTGGACATTTACTTTATAAAATGATTTCTATGATATTGAATGATTATGTTTATGATTATATATGGTTTTAAAATGGCTTTTCAAGCATGTCTACTTATATATATTTATTTATAAATATATGTACTTATTGACTATTATTTGTGCAACCATAATTGTTTAATTTATGGTATATATATTGGAAAATGGGTTGATTTGGTGTCTTGGGATTATTTATCAAGTATGATAATATGTTATGAAATGGGTTATACCTTGATTTCACTTTTGCATAAATATTAAACGGTATTTTGATATATGGTTTTGGGAAAGGATTTATTTATGCAATGATAAATGTTTGGGAATTATGAAAGGGATATTGCTTATCATATCTATACACATGAGTATGTATGTATGTTTTCAAACACACTTGGTATGCTTTCACTACGTTGTAGTACCGTTCTCATGGCCATAGGACAAGTCTCACATGTTTGGGTCACACGCACTGTACTCCAGGGGTATTGTCCGGTAAATACCTTAGTGCAAGCTTGTCGTACGTTTATTGTTGTTTATGGGGAAAAGGCCCCACTACGTAAGGACTCGGGTGTGACGCGCTGCGGCGCAAGTGCTTACATGTGTGTGGTACTAGGAGTACAAATTAGTGGATAACGTAAAGTGCTTGTACGGTGATTGAGAGGCTGTTCCTCAACCCGTACATGGGTGATCGCGCATATACCCTGTGTTGGTTTTCCCGTATTATATTATGTTTAAATTATGAAATGTGGTTTATGAATATTTTACATTTGATATGTTTCAGTATACTCATAAAGTACCTTTTGAACTATAGTATGATAATATGTTTTACGATTATACTGGATTTCCAAATAGGGGGTTAATATGTTGAAAAGAGAAAGGTTTTGCGAAAACTTTGATTTTTGTCCACTCACACTTTTGTTTTTGCGCCCCCTTCAGGACATAGTGAGATAGCATCTGGCGAGGTCGAGACTTCTACGTGGCAGCTCTGATCTTTCATCCCGACCATGTAGGGATTCTTCTTTCTTCCAGTTTCTATAATAATATTCATCCCTGTTATGGATAGAGATTCTAGGAACTCAGTTTATTATTTGTTTCCGCTGTTTCAAATTTAGTACGCTCTGAACCATATGCATATTGACATTGTTTTCCGCAAACTTTATTATAAATTAATTTCGTTTTCACAAGTGTTGTCATGCATTTAATGGCTTCGTCACTTACGAGTGTCGGCCAGCACGCTCGCACTCAGTATCCACGTGGGTATCGAGGGTGGGGTGTGTCAGAAAGATGGCTCGGTGAGGAGGGAGAAGGGGCACGGGTGCCCAGAGAGATTGTGAGGCTTGGTTTGTGTTTGTGTGGTCTGCAGAGACCAAGAGAGGGAGAGGTAAACCGAGACAGAGACAAGGATCAACAATTTGTCGGATAGGCCACATGGGCCAACAGGGGTGTTGGGCCCCAGCCCAACCACCAATCTGTCCAGAAATTTAAAAAATAAAATACAGGAATGTCGGAAATCCAAAGCCCGTAAAATATTCGTTCGGACTCCGAACGACATCCCGCTCGCGTCTAAGCATTCGTAACGACGAGCACGACAAGAAAATAAAAAGGGAAGGGACGTACGAGTTACGACGCAAAGGTCAACCGAAAGGTCAACCAAGGGCATTTTCGTCATTTCCCACTTCCGGGAATAAAATAATTCTAATTTTCGAAACGGGCTGTAACAATTTTGGTGGGTGCACAATACCCCCAAAATCCAAAATTTTCTTTTTCCTTATCTTCTTCCCGTCATCATTTTTTTTATTATTTATCCTTATCTTTCTTTTTTCTCATTTTTCACTCTCTCTCTCGCTCTTTTCACACCGTTGTGAACGTCGATAAAAACTGTAGAACCGAGACGAACTAAAATCACCACAATTGTCGTCTCGACGCCCTGGACTCAATGGTACAAACCGTTCGTCCAAACTCCCAACAGTTTGACGGGAAAAGCTCACGAAAGAACCAGACCTTCTGGCGATTTACTCGCAATTAGGAATATTCCTAGAATATTCCTTTTAACGGCGTTAGGAATATTCCGTTAGATCTAACGGAGATGCTGGAATATTGTGTTAGATCTAACGGCGTCAGTTGACGCAATTAGTTTGACCAGCTCAGGTTGATTACGCGTGCGGAGTGCGTGAGCCGAGGCAGGCCAGAGCGTGAGCCGCAAGTGAGGGAGCGTGGGACCATATTTTTGAATTTCGTCAATTCAAGGCGACTCCTGACGAAGCGTACTACCTCGGGGCAGTACATATGGTATTTTTCGGAGTGTTTCAGACCTTCGTATTGACCAAACAAGGGATAGGTTTAATTAATTAGTTTAATTAGTAACCTTTATGAGTTTAATCATTATTATAGTGATATCTCATAGAGGTGAGACTTATCCAGAGGACTACTGGGGCTACCCAGGACAGGGGGGCTATGACCCGGCTACTTACAGGTGAGTGAATGGGTCTTTGTTTTGATAAATATACTATTATGTATGGTTTTCACTACTTTCTTTAAATTGTTAGCATGATTCATATCATATACGATTGTTGGAGGTAGAACATTCGTATTATTTGCCATACATATTTCTATATTGTTGCTCATCAGTAGATGTATAACACCCCGAGTATCAAAACTCAGTCATATGGCCATGACTAGCCTTGACATTTGGAGTTGTCACTATCAGTACCACTACGCAACTTTGGATCCATTGTAGGTACTAGCCTGTTCTAGGTTGCACTAGGCAACTCGAACTTGTGTGACGCACTTTGTGCACTGCGATTAGCGTTAGACTCGCGTCCTTGTAGTACTCAGCGTATTTCTTAGATACCTAGCATGTTCCTCGTAGCTTATCTACTTGGGCTTGTGTGTTTACATATGGATGACCAGTTGGTTTGATTTTCGAGGAGTACTCGTATTATTTTTATAGTATTTTGAGGATCATACCGGGGAGTATGATGTATTTTCAAAAACTATACATGTTTTCCAGCGAGGGGATAGTATGCTATTGAAAACAAAGGTTTTATCAAATTTTGCTTTTGACTGACTCACCTTTTTCTATTTTGCGCCCCTCTAAGACTTAGAGGCATATACGTTTATCAGAGACACGAAGGCTTGCTTTGGCTGTGGTTGGCAGTTCTGACAATTATCTCCAGATTATGTAGGATTTGCTCCTACTTTTAATTAACTTCTACTTATCCATCCTCACGAGGATGTGAATGTTTATATACTCTATGCACTATATACTATGCTCTGACTGTTATGCACCTGTAATAATGGGTTTTACCCTTTACTGCACTTCTACTTCCGCTTCCAACTCTTTATCTACTCACTTTTTCACTTTTACTTGCATAATTGGCTTTCGTCACTTAACACGTGTCGGCCAGCACTTCTCGACACCTGGCCTGTCAGGTTCAGGATGTGTCAGATTGGTATCAGAGCATAAGTTTTAGGCAATCATTCATATATCACTTTGTGATATTTGCGCTAATATTTCTTGATTTTGTGATGTCAGAACTATCCAACTTCTCAGAAATTGATTCAAGCAGTTCTTGATCGTATCAGGGATGACTTAAGAGTCCGACGTTCAGACGGATTACTCCTGATGACTGACTGGATGAATGTGCCTAACGATGTGGACTTGAAAAAGGCAATCTTGAATGAGGCGCATGTTTCCACCTATGCCATTCATCTAGGTAGTACTAAAATGTACCATACTATCCGACCTTTCTACTACTGGCGTAGAATGAAAAAGAAGATTCCAGAGTACGTGAGTCGTTGCTTAATTTGCCAGTAGGTCAAGGCTGAAGGGAAGAAACCGTTTGGATTATTACAGTCACTTCCCATTCCTGAGTAGAAGTGGAAGAATATCACCATGGACTTCATATATAAGTTACCCCTAGCACGTGGAGGCTATGATGGTATTTGGGTGATTGTTGATCTACTGAGCAAGTTAACTCACTTCTTGCCAGTCCGTGAGAATTATTCTCTTGACCATTTGGCTAAGCTTTTCATTGACGGTGTTGTCAAATACCACAGTGTTCCTGTCAGTATTATCTCCGATCGTGACCCTAGATTCACTTCGAAGTTTTGGAAAGCTTTTCAGAAAGCTTTGGGTTCGAGACTACTGTTTAGCACTGCCTATCATTCTCAAACAGACGGACAGTCGAAGAGAACTATCCAGACCCTTGAAGACATGCTGAGGTCTTCAGTGCTACAGTTCGGAGATAAGTGGCATGATAATCTTTCTTTGGTAGAGTTTGCCTACAACAACAGCTTTCATTCGAGTATCGGCATGTCTCCATTCGAGGCGTTATATGGTAAGCCTTGCCGAACCCCCTTGTGTTGGTCAGAAGTAGGTGAGTGAGCTCTTGTTGGTCTTGAGATCGTAGAGGAGACGACTCAGAACATTCAGGTGATCAAAGGAAACCTAAAAGCTGCTCAGGATCGACAGAGGAGTATTGCCAACCGTCATTTGACCGACCGAGTCTATTATATGTTGGTGACATGGTGTTCTTGAAGTTATAGCCATGGAGAGGCGTTGTGCGATTCGAGAAACGAGGAAAGTTGAGTCCTCGTTACATCAGTCCGTATGTTGTCACTTAACGGAATTGTGAGGTTGCTTATCGACTTGAGTTACCTTCCAAGTTGTCAAGGGTGCACAATGTCTTCCATGTGTCCATGCTCCGACATTATATCTCTGACCCATCTCATGTCATTCATCCTCAACCGTTAGACATCAACCAGAATTTGACTTATGACGAATTACGGGTGACCATCCTAGATTGGAAAGACAAAATTCTACGGAATAAGTCGATCCGTTTAGTGAAGGTTATGTGGAGAAACCACTATGTGGAAGACGCGACCTGGGAGACGGAAAAGCACATGAGAGCCAACTACCCTTATTTGTTTTTCGCTTCTACTTGATTGTAATTTGAATTTCGAGGACGAAATTTTTTGAAGGGGGGTAGATTGTAACATCTCGTAAAAAGTTTGTTATAAAATAATTCCCGGGGAATATTTTGGACACGTGTATGATTATTTTATACACGGAACCGTTTAATTTTAATGTTTTGGTGGGTGCACAATACCCCCAAAATCCAAAATTTTCTTTTTCCTTATCTTCTTCCCGTCATCATTTTCTTATTATTTATCC